>JAWWEE010000040.1:34493063-34536502 GCA_035221455.1 Xenops minutus
CCGCCTTTCTCCCTCCCTCCCCCTCTCCCTCCCTCCCCGCTCAGGGGCCGCCCCAGAGCGCTCTCCCGCGCGGCCGGAGCCGCCGGAGCCGCCGGGCGCGGTGTGGAGCGGCCCTGCGGGGGAAGCGCTGCCATTGTTCGCAGGGGACCCGAAAGCCGCCCGGCCGCGGCTGCTGCTCGGCCGCGCTCTGCGGGGGAGGCGGAACCAGAGAGCCTTATCCGGGGGCGCTGCAGAAACTATCCTGCTTTTTGTGGCTCGGTTGTGTTGGTTGGTTTGCTTTGGGGTTTTTTTTGTTTGTTTTTTTTTTTCCTTTCCCATTTCGTTGCTATCTTACAGTAAAAAAAGTTGCATAAGCCTTTCTTAGAGAACGAGCTCGTATTTTGTTGAGGAAGCCTGGATGAAATAAACAACTTCCCTGCAGTATAAGTAGTCCACTTTTCTAGTACTTTTTTTTTTTACCCCTCATCTCTCCCAAAAAGCCATGTGCCAACTTTGCTACCAAAACTCGATGTTTATATCAGTTTCACATACCATCTGTCCTGTTAGCGAGTCCTGCACTTCTCCAGATTGTGTTGCCCTAGATTGCTTTGTTCCTGCCCTAGAGCATAAATAACCCGGAACAACTGCACTTTCACACACTTAGTGCACAGCTATATGCCTGCCTGCCCTAGGAAGAACTGGGAAATAGTTAATAGGGTGTGGAATCCACAGGTAATTTGAATAGTTAACTTGTAGCTCTTTCAGACGACATTAATTCTTTAGAATTTATTGATTCAGTAATTCGAAGTATTAGTAATCTCATAGAGGTATACCATAAAAGAATGCCATACTAAGAGGAGACGATGAAGAGGACTGATTTGCTCTTTGTCTGCATGTGAAGGTTTCTCCCTTAAAACAGAAGACCTGTTATACGAATTTAGATGGGAATGAACCCTAGGTCAAATACTGTTCAGCAGAAGAATAAGTCTTGAGATTCTGTTATAACTTGGGTTTGTTTAAATCAATTCTAGGTAAAACTGACACAAATAACAAATCAAGCTTTTCAGGGAAAAAAAACTCATTTGAATCTGGTAGCGTTTGTGTAAACTCATGTGTGCAGAAGCCCTCAGAGTAGAATGCTCCTGTGCTTTAAGTATAGTGCAGACAGACACTGCCAGAACAAAAGTGATGGGGATGATTAGTTTCACTCACGCGGTCCTGGTCTACTCAGGTTGTCGTTAATAATGATATTCTCTATAGCCATGATGACACAGATGAAGAGAGTCTTGTGATTACTTAGTTTAGCTTATTCTAGGAGACAGGAAACCCTTTTGCTTTTTTTCGCTGTATTTGCCCCAGTTGCTCTTCTGCTGGGTTTGCATTTCTGCAGTTCGTTGCTTCAGTTTGTGCCCCTTCCAAAATACAGGGCAGAAAGGTGGGAGGAGGCTAGTGCCCCTTTTCCATCAGCTGGGCTTTGGGGGTTTTGTTTGCTTGCTTTGGGGGTTTTCTTGTGTGGTTTTGTTTGTTTCACCCCCCCCCAAAAAACTTCTGTTTGTTCTTTTCCAAATTTCATTTTCATGACTTCCTATTTAAAGTAATATTGTTGAACTGAGGAGGTCCTGAGACAAAAGTTTTACTGTGAAAGTTTGACACCTCTGCCTTTTCCCATTTGCTTCTGTCAAATATGAATGAAGTCGAGTTGTTGCTATATTAGTTACCACCTCTGAATTCTGACATAGTTGCAATAAGTCCTCTAAAAACTTCATGAATTACTGTTTCTAATTTGAAGCTGACAACTTAAGTTGATAAGCTGGAACATAGTTTTGTATACCTGTGGATGAGTGAAGATGACAGTTCAGAAATAGGGAGAAAGTGATTTGCGTTATTATGTAGGGAGCAATTTACAGAACACTGTATTTGTAAAGGAAAATTTGCTATATGTGTAAACTATTGTTTTTTGATTGTTGTGCTACATTAATGTGACTTACTAATATTTGAGTTGTACAACTCAAAAGTTGTAGGAACTCTTTCTGCTGGTTTTGGTGGTAGCAGGAACTGGAAAATATGCTGTGTAGCTTTGCCATTCTTCTGGGTGCAGTATATAGCTATGTACACCCAAGCTGGGACAAAACTTTTGTTTCCATCTGTAGTAAATGCTTCGTTTTGGACTTGTGACCGGATAAACTTCCCTTGGTTGTTTTGTCTTGTTTTGGGCCTCAAGGTATTCATCCTTAAGGCTCTTCTGGGATATTTTTATGCCTTTCTTCCCAGGAGAAGGAGGGGAGAGATGTTCTGCTTGATTAGTGCTAAAGGAACCACAGGTTAAAAGGGTGAAATAAAAACCACAGAGCCATGGGTTTACAAGTTGGGTAAGATGGATGACAACTGTACTGCTTTGATTTGTAGTTAGTGTTGGTTGCAATGAGCTGACTGACTTGACATCAGATCTTTTTAGTGAAAATGCGTCTTTCCTATTCCATCTGGAGCTCATCAAAGCTATGCCTGTAAGCGTTGCTTCTTACTCTTTTATTAACTTATTGTTCATCATAATCATATTCTTTGTCCTTGGGCTTACAGCTTTAGTCAATTTGGCTCTGACCAAATTTTTTTTTTTTTAAATTTTGCTTTCTTTTTTTTCTCTTTCTTTGAGAACTTGGTTGAGTCATTTTTCACTTTGTTCTTCTAACATGGCTTCCCTATCCAGTTGTCTTTTCTGTTTATTAAAAGTCTTATTTTTAGGTGGTAGTCTCCTAAATGTGATACTTTCTGCGTACATTGCTTGTGACTTGTAAGAAATAGGTATTGCATGTCAAACTTTACTTTGAGCATCTCCCTAGATGTTACGCATCTTGGTTTTCAAGAAGGGATCTGTGCTGCCCATGAGAACTATCTGCATACAAATGACTGAGACTGGCATTCTCTCCATGGCAGAAGACCCAGAAGATTAGGGGTGCTTCAGCAAATGTTAGGGTGTGGTTTTGTACACAGATACCTAGAGTATCTGCATGATATTGATATAATAAGGAGCATGTGCATGAGGCCAGTTTGCATCTGACTTGAGGCTGCCTCCAATTCTGGCCAGCAAAGAAGGTTGCTTTCTTGGATTGTGAAGATTTGACCATGCGTTGCTGAGTTCTCTGATGCTCTGATCACCTTTGCATTTCCTAAGCTTGTGGGTTTTTTCCCCCATGTGCGTTCATGCATATAATTAAACAATTAAAACTTTTTGTATACTCATATTTACTTACAAAAATCTTTCTGGCCATGAAAAGGATGCAAAAGAATTTAAGGATATTTTATTTTAAGGCTGTGGAAAAAGTGCTTGCTTTGTTTATACTCTTAAAGAGTAAACTTGAATAGTTGCATTGTGGATATATCTAAACGTGCCTGTAGTGTTATAGTTTGATATTTAAATGCTAACAAATTAGCAATGAAAGAGTTTTGACTTTGTATTTTGTAACTGGATAATAAAAGTGATTTAGATGGAATAAGCAGCTAAGAGTCTAATTATCTGAAAACTCTGTGACTACAGTATCTTCGGAATCTGTTAGTTACTCTTTTTCGGTCTGAGGATTTTTTTCTAGTATAATAAATAATAAAAGCTAGCATTTATTGGCCAATTAAAGTTGGTTATTAAAAACAGCCTTTATGTTTGAAAGACAGTTGTCATATGGGAGGGGATGGACACATTGTGTTGTAATAAATTTCCAGTCAGGAGGGCTGTCCTGAGCATAAAAAAACATAAGTTGGCAGACCTGCATTATAAGATGTATGCACAATACATTATGGCATACGTATTTTGTCAGTTCTGGTGAAAGAGATCGAGGGAAGAGATAATTTCTATATATTTCTAAGTATCAAACTACAAAGAAAACTTGAGACTTTCTTATTTGACAGCCATTCACTTTGTTCTAATGTGAATAGTGATACTACGTATGGTTAATTTACCGTTCTGACTAT
Source organism: Xenops minutus (assembly GCA_035221455.1). Taxonomy (NCBI): domain Eukaryota; kingdom Metazoa; phylum Chordata; class Aves; order Passeriformes; family Furnariidae; genus Xenops; species Xenops minutus. The sequence continues at coordinate 34,497,003 of JAWWEE010000040.1, forward strand.
TTGTGAATTTTTAGTTATTCTTGGTAACTCTATAATTACTTTGTAACTTTTAGTTACAAGGGATCAGGTTGCTTAAATTTTAGTGCTGTGCTAGTTGTAGAAACAAGAGCATTTGGGCCTGTAAATGTGAGTCTTATGATGTAGCAGACTTGTACACTGTAGTGAATGTTCCTGCCATACACAGTGTGCTATTTTAGAAATCTAAAATGGCCTTATTTTTTGTTAAGGTTCCAGTTGGTGCTTTCAGACAGCTAATCCAGACCAGAAAGATTATCTTTTCATCTTGTTATTCTTCAGGACCTACAAACTTCTTATTTTTACAAGTGAGGAAACTAACGTGTTTAGTGCTTTTGACTACAAATATTGTACCTTGAGTGAAAAAAGCTGGCTAATTTAGTTTTTCTTCATTGTTTCCCCTAAGAAGTTTTTTTCATTACATTTTGTTTACTTCACTGACTTTTTTTTTTTTAATGTCTTTTTGGAGGTGTGAATATTTAACTCTTAAATTGAACAGAGTTGTTCAGAGAAGGCAAGTCTAAGAGACATATTTACAGCTTGAAGAAATTTTGCTTAACAACAACAAAAGACATTTCCAAAACCGCATTTGTAAAGGAAGTGAATAATTCTCTGTAAATCAGAGGAGTATTGCTACTGAATTCTGAAAAGAAATTACATGTTTAGCTTGTGCCTTCTGGACATGATTTGAAGTTCTGTGTGTTTTCATATTGGAATGTTGCAAAACACCACAAATAGCAATTAAAACACAAAATATTGAGGAAGGGCTGAGTAACTGGAAGTATAACAGCTAGTCTGGCTTGAATATATCTCTTCATTCACTTAGCACAGAATCTGAAATTTCAGTCCTGATTTTCAAGAAAAAATAATACAGTATTTCAGACTGTGGTCTAGTTAAAACTTAGGCTTTGGAAATGCATTACTAATCTTGCTTTGTTGCAGAGGGGTCTAGAATAGCACTGTTCACTTTGTTTCTTCGCATGTTTATCTGCAAGATTGTGAATTACTATAAGTGAGCAGAAATAATTCCTCTTCAGGCTCGATGTCCTTCTTGTAACTAAGGAAGTCAGAAGAGGTCAAAACTGGTTCCTGGTACAGGCAAAGCATTTGTTTAAATAGCTGAGACAAGAAAGGTAACTATTTCTGTATTTTTTTTCCTTACTTTTCTGCATCTAGGAAGGAAGGGTGTGCTTAGGTAAATTTCCATGGAACATATATGAAGGAGAAGGGTTTGTTGGGTCTTTTGCAACATCAATCAAGACAACTCTCTTCCATCTACTCTTGCAGTTGTTGATTCTGATCATTCTTGATCATCTAAGCACATACCTTGTTGACAGACTGGTAACTGAATGAATTCCATGCTGGCTGCCAAATCAGCAGGATGTAGGAAGAGATTATAGTGAACAATATGAGGTTTTCTGTTGTGTCTTTATTGATTTAAATTAAGACAGTGATGCTACTGGGCGCTTTTTCTGCCCTGCCTGCCCTTCTCCCCGTCCCCAGTTACATGCAGACTGTGCTGCCCTGTTAGCTCTCTCCCTTCATTGACGGTGACTTGAGAACCTATGTGATACAGACTTGATCTGTTTCAGAGGAGTTTCTTCCTGCTAGGGAAGTGTCACAGAGCTGTGGACTGCTGCCTACTTTGGTATTTTGGCAATGCTGACATCAGAGAGATAGGTTAGTATACACACATCTGCTGTAAGACTGTTGGTTGCCTTTTTGGATCTGTCTACGAAGACTAAATTATACTTCCCTGAAGTCATCATTCATACACACGGGTGACTAGAATTGCATTTCTTTGTGAGATTGACCTGAATCTTGCTGTAAGATGTCATGTTTAGGCCTGTCCCAGGCAGTTCTATGAACCTGCTTTCATTAACTATGGTGATAGGAGGAATCAGACTGAAAACTGGACAGACTAGGTGAAATATGAAACCCTTAATTTAATGGTGATAAGCTTTAAGAATGAGAGATTTTCTGTTGAAGTTCAGAGTGTATTGGGACAGTACAGTTTACTGAGGATTAAATCTACTTGATTGACAATGCTGAAACTTACCTTACCTGTTTATTGGGGGTGTTTATTGGTATTGTTTATTTTAGTTATACTCTGTATGAGCTGCAGCAGTTAATATATTTTCGTATTTTCAAGAGAGTGGATCATCTGATGATGTTGTGGATATATTGGGTTTACAACAAAGATTGCTAGCTTTCCAGCCTGTTTTTTTGTGGCATCCAGCTTGGTTCTCTCTAGCTGCCATGTCTGGTACTTTGAACTCTTCTATCTAGGATGCTTGTGTAGGTTTCTAGATACAAGTTAATAGTGGATGTTGAAATTCTCTGATACCAAAACCTGGTGAGGCAATTTCTGTTCTGGAGCAGTGTTCAGGAGTCCAGGAACCCTCTGCAGGCTTTTGCATGTTGGCCTAGCAAACTGTGGAAGTAAATATAAAGGCTGAAGGTTAACACTAAACACTGCTAGATACTCTTAAGCCTTGTCAGACCATTGTTTTACACTGAGAAGTTACTGCCTTCCTGTCAGTGGACATTTAAATGGGGCCTGTCTCTCAGAGGTTGGGTTACTCTGTCATAAGTAATTGCTAGGACAGTGAAAAAGGGTAGCACTATTCCATTGTGGGGTTGATCACCATTAAATATGATCAGTAACTGTAAGATGAAAAATGACAAGTATCAAAAAGTATTTGTTTTAAAAATAGCTCCTTAATGTAAATGTACAATATCCAGCTTCATTCATATTTGGAATTAAATAATCCAACTGAGTAAGGTTATGTTATATTTAAAAAAAAAAAATTGTTGCATGGTTTTTTGAAAGAATTTTTTATCATTTACAGTCAATGTTTTAATTGTCTGTCTTTGGTGATGACAGAACAGCTGTCTCTATAATAAAAAGGTAATATAGCTTTTTAGTAGCACATCAGCAGATTGAGGCATTGAAGCTCCAGCTACCTAACACACTGTTTGTGTAGTCTACTTCAGACTTAATTTAATCTGGCCTTTTGGACCAAATATTCCTACCACACTTAGAATTCAAAGTTGTCTGGAGGCCCACAGATTAATCTTGACATGTGTGTTCCCATTTAGGTAGGATGCAGTTGTTGAACACATGAAGCAGAGCTTCTGGAAAGAAACTCATTTCCATTGCCTCTGAAAGGAATCTATTTCAGTTGACCAGAACTGTGCTAGAACATGTACCAATCCAAGAGAAAAGGGGGTGATTCACTCCAAACCCGCAGATGGTTTTCTGAACCAAAATTTTCCAGGGGTAGCAGTGATGCTATAGAATAGTCCCCCCTGTATCCCATGAGTAAATAAATGTTTAAAAAACATACCCATGGGTTTATTAAATTTAATAAAATGAAACAGAAAAAAAAATGAAGTTAGGAATCCAGTAGAAGTCTAAAAGTTAGAATGTTTTGTTTGTCACTAGTAGCTTGGTCTGTTTACCAAATGTTTCAGTGGAAAAAAATTTTCTTTTGACAGAGTGGATGATAGCCTTACTTTGCACATTGCTTGTTTTCTTGGGATAGGGTTAATTTCCTTCCTAGTTGCTGGTACTGTACTGCATTTTGGAGTTGTTGCTCCCAAGTAGCGTTCACTCTAGATCAGAGACTTTTTAGTGTCTCATGCTCTGTTAGTGAGGACCTGCACAAGAAGCCAGGAGGGAGCATAGCCAGGAGAGCTGGCCTGAAATGGCTAAAGGGGTATTCCATACTGTTGATGCTTGGGAACTGGCTGGGCATTGGTCAGCAGATGGTGAGCAATTGTGCTGTGCATGACTTGGCTCTCTTGTGCTTTATTCCTCTCTTTTCTGTCTCCCTTTTCATCATCACCATTATTATTTTAATATTTTACTTCAGTTATTAAACGTCTCACCGTACAGGTTTTACCTTTTTACTGATTCTCCTCCCCTGTTCCACAGGCGTTGGGGGAGGAGTGAGTGAATGTCTGTGTGGCACTTAGTTGCCAGCTGGGGTTAAACTGTAACAGTCCTTTTTTGTCACCCATTGTGGGGCTTGATGTGTTGAGATAACAAAAAATCTAACTAGATGTGAAAAACAAAATTGCTATAAGCATTCATTATATTAGTTTAATAGTCACTGGTCACAATGTTGATTTTAGGCTCTCAGAGCTGTTCTGCTTGTTCTCAGAGTTTCATCATAACATGTTACTTGCAGTGTGTGCTCCCTCTTGTGTTATCACCTATGGGATCTTGTCTAAGGTTATTGTATTGTACTTTAACATGGGCAACCTGGCCTAGTGGAAGGTGTTCTGTCCATAGCAGGGGGGTTGGAACAAGATGATCTTTAAGGTCCTTTCCAACCCAAACCATTCAATGATTCTGTAAACACTGGTTTATGATATGACAGAATTGCTGGTCATGAAACTAGTCTGGTATTTGTACTCAGCAATGCTGTGATCTCCATACTTTGTGAGCCATCTTTTGGAAAGTATTAATGATTGGACCTTTTCCATTTCATCCTCTGAGAGTTAACTCTTGCTATGGAGGAGACATGATCCAACATCTTCCCCTTCTCTGCCAGGTTAATAAGAATAGCTCTTGAAAATTTTGAATGTCCTTGGGATGTGGAAACCAGCATGGCCCTATTGCCAGGAACCATGAATGTGTGCCAGGTCTTGTTTAGGGTTAAGCAACTACTTGCAGCTACTCAAACCCAATGACAGGCACTGTGGCTACTCAAACCTTGGTGACAGGTGCTGCAGCTGTTCAGACCCTAGCAATTGGTGGTGCAGCTGAACCAGAGGACCCTCTCTGTGCCAGTATCAGTCACCCCTTTCCACCAGAATAGACATGAAAGAGCTCATTTAGAAAAGGAGGGCAAAGCAGAGCCATCACAAGAACAGGAGGAAGAGGTAAAACAAGAGGGAACCACTCAATCCCTACCACTGAATGAGCTGTGGGATATGCATAAAGTTTTCAGCCATTGCCCAGGTGGGCACGTTATCTGACTGTTCTGTCTCTGGGGTAATGGGGCTGCTAGCCTGGAATTAAAGAGTAGGGAAGCCAAGGAGCTGGGATCACCTTCCAGGGAAGGTGATTGACAGGGTGAGTGGAAAAGGGCCGTAAGTCCTCAGCCTCTGGAGGCAACTACTGTGGAGTGTGAAGGAAAAACATCCCTCCAAGTTAGATGTTATATGTCACCCAGGCAAGTGGGCTACCACAGAGACAAGTATCCAGTACCTGAGGGGAATTAGTCATGCTAGAGATGATTTATTACTACCCAGACAATGCACAATCACCCACAGATCTAGAAGTCCAACACACATGACCTACTTGGCAGAAATTTGCACAGAGCATTGCCATCATTGTATGCCAGGTTTACATGAAGATATGCATCCTGTGGCCTGGCATGTCAGGCTCACAGGAGTACAAGCCTCTAATAGCCACCAGTGCACAGGGTACCCTAATGCCATTCAGCTATGCAGGGTCAGAATCCATTTCTATTTCTGGAGTGAGAGGGGGATCCCAAGAATTGTCTGTATTTGAGGCTGAAGTGAGCTGAACTGGGAGTGTGTGGCAAAAGCACCCCACTGTGACTGGCCTGAAGGCTCCATGAATCCTTGGCATAGAGTATCTCAGTAAAAGGGTATGTCAAGGACCCCAAATGGTACTGATGGCTGTTCACGGAGCAGAGGAAGTTAAGCAGCTGCCTGCTTTGCCTGGTCTCTTGGAAGACCCTTCTGTTATGGGTTGCTGAAGGTCAAAAAACAGCTGCTGATTGCTACCACAATGTTGCACTGGTGGCAGCATTGCACTAACCGAGACTCCTGTGATTCAGCTGGAGAGTCAAGGAGTAATGAGCAAGACCTGCTCACACCTTAGTAGCCCCACGTGGTCAGTGTGAAAGTATAAAGGAGAGTGGAGGCTAACAGTGGCCTATTACGGCCTGAATGAAGTCACATCTTGGCTGAATGCTGCCATACTGGACAAGCTGGAACTCCAATACGAATGGAGTCAAAGGCCATCAAAAGTGGTTTGCCACAATTGATATTGCCAATGCATTTCTCTCAATCCTTTTGGCAGGCCACAATTTGCTTTCACTTGGATGTCCAGTATACCTGGAATTGACTGCCCCAGGTGTGGAAACACAGCCCTCTCATCTGCTATGGACTGGTCCAGACTGCACTGGAATAGGGTGAAGCTCCAGAACACCTGCATTACATTGATTATACAATCATGTGGGGCAATACAGCGGCAGAAGTTTTTGAGAAAGGGAACAAAATAGTCCAAATCCTTCCTGAAAGCTGATTTTTTAATAAAACAAAGTGAGGTCAAGGAACCTGCATGGGAGATTCAATATTTAGGAATAAAATGCATGTTGAGAGATCCCAGTGGATGCGGTCAACAAAATAGCAGCAATGTCTCCACCAGCTAGTAAGAACCAAGCTTTCTTACGCATTGTGGGTTTTTGGAGAGTGCACATTTCAAATTGTAGTCTGATTGTAAGCCATCTGTGTCAGGTGAAGAATTATTTCAAATGAGGCCCTGAGCAACAACAAGCTTTTGAACAAATCAAATAAACATAATTCACGCAGTAGCCCTTGGGCCAATCTGGGCAGGGCAAGATGTAAAAGTATGCAGCCATGGTGAATGGCCCTACTTGCAGGTTCTGGCAAAAAGCACCAGGGGAGACTCGAGTCAGCCCCTAGGCTTTTGGAATTGGGGATATAGAGGATCTGAGGCCCGCTATATGTAGTCCAGCTAGAAAAGAGATACTGACAGCTAATCTAGGGGCTCGAGCCACTTTGGAAGGGATTGGTGCTGAAACACAAGCTCCTCCTGGCACCCTGGCTGCCAGTGATGGGCTGGGTGTTCAGTGGGAAGGCCTTCTCTACACATTATGCACCTGATGCTGCATGGATTAAGTGGGTTGCAGTCATCACACAATGAGTTCATATATGAAATCCCAGTAGTCCAAGAGTCTTGGAAGTGATCATGGACTGGCCAGAAGACAAAGATTTCGGAATGCCACCAGAACAGGAAGTAACATGCTGAAGAGGCACATGTTAATATAATAAACATGTTAGTATAAGGAACTACCAGGAAATGAGATGTAAGGTACCTTGTTTATTGATGGGTCCTGCTGTATTATAGGAGAGCATCTGAGATGACAGAACATCATTCCCAGTATATAAAGTGGTGGGAGCTGGCTGTAAGGGGTTGATCACTGCTTGAGGACTAGCTGGGCATTGATCAGTGGATGGTGAAACAGTTGTATTGTCTTTCTTGAACTTCATTCCTCTCTCTTTGTTATTTTTTCCCCATTACAATGATAACAATAATTACAATATTTTATTTCAGTTATTAAGCTGCTCTTACCCCACAGGTTTTACCTTTTTCTGATTCTCTTCCCCATTTCACTGGGCGGTTCGGGAGGGAGGAGTGAGTGAGCAGTTCTGTGGTATTTAGTTGCCAGCTGGGGTAAAACCATGGTACTTGTACTTTTTAATGTTAGTAATTCTGTAGGTAGGTCTTGTGAATTTTTGGATTTCTGCTTGTATTACAAGGGCAAAAGTATTGCAATGGAAGACTGACCAGAAATATTTTCTTTCCCTTGGCAGTTTAGAACATAACAGAAGTCAGAAGAATTTTATATGTTTTATGTGGATGAAACTGAGGTTTAGCTTTTCAGCTGGGATGTTTTGTAGGTGTTGAATCAGACTTAACATGTCTGTGGAATGCGGCAGTTATCACAGCTTTTTGTTTCAATTAAGCTTAAGAGTGTTTAATATTAAATATAACCAAATGCCTTTTTTATTTTAGGAGGCTGAATATGGTGGACATGATCAGATTGATTTATATGATGATGTAATTTCTCCATCTGCAAATAATGGAGATGCCCCAGAGGATCGTGATTACATGGATTCTCTCCCACCATCTGTTGGGGATGATGTAGGTAAAGGAGCTGCACCAAATGTTGTCTATACATATACTGGAAAGAGAATTGCCTTGTACATTGGAAATCTTACTTGGGTAAGTGTCTTACTGCTATTTAGTTGTAAGAAGGAGTTTTAATTATGGACAGTAACTATTTGTACTTTTTGTTTTTGCTTTGCAATATTTTATATGAAATACGAGCACAAAAAAGCAGGTGGTTTTGTTTTTGTTACTGGTTTGGGTTTTTTTTTTATTTATGGTTATGGTTTTTTATCCTTTTAGCTGAAATTTAGTGAGCCTGTCTGAAGCTGTCCAGATGTCTTAAAAATCTTCAGTAAATGTAAACTTTAAAGTTTCTGTCATGTTTTATGTGTTATGAAGGGATATTTGTTCTACTATTTCAAGTTTTCCAGAGAACTAAAGGGAAGAAGACAACAAGTTTAAACTATGAAATACTTTGTGCCTGTAGATACCTTAAAGTTATCTTTGAACAAACCCAAGTTTTAGTAAACTCTTACTGAAGGTTTTAGTTTAAAAGAAAGGGGAAGGTTCTCTGGGATTTTCTTGAAATTACTTTTCACATTTTTCCAGGGGCTTTTTCCACTGTCTGTGACTCTTATGACCATTTTCAGTTACTTGTCTTGAGGCTTATTTCTTCTACCTAGAAGTACAGGTTTACAATAACTCACTGAACTGCAGTCACCCATAAGACAGTTACCTTTCTTAGCATTAAAGCATTTTAAAATCAATTGCAGTGAAACAAACAAAGTGCAAGAGATGATCAGTAGCTGAATTAAGTGGAGCTTTTATCTGTTTACATGAAATCAAATTCTTCCAGGTCCATACATGCAAAATTCTCTCCTTTTTTTCCTTTCTGATTAATTTCTTACTAGTGCTAAACGTGCAAAAGAATGGGTGTGTTTTTCATTAGTTATTGCAGTATTTCAGGAGCTAATAGGTAAGTAAAAGAGCTATTGCCCTAACAGTTGTCCCATTGTGAAGTACATGAATGGAATCAGTAAAATGCGCATGAATTAGCTGAACTTGTCCAAGTCAAATTTCTGAATTTCTAAAGCAGCTAGGGCAATGTTCAGCAATTTGTACCTGCTACTTTTTGGCTTCACAAATTGAATTATTCACAGAAAATGCATTTATTTAGTGTTGCTATTGTGTTTTCTTTGTGTTTAGCTTTCAGGAAAATAATATGAATTTTTAAAAGAAGCTTTGATTTGAGGGAGACAGGATAAGTAGCTCAGAACCTTGAAAGCCTGTCTTGCACTTCTCATACGAAATTTAAAGGAGTGATGGAGTGACTGAAGTATGAAGGAAACCATAAATATTTGTGTATTTATGTATCTTTGGATATGAGTGAAATTGTTAAACATTTTGTAGTAATTAATAGGAAGTTTCAGCAAGTTGGTTTGGTTAAGTGGAAGCAGGTGTTTCTAACCATAGTTTTATGTACTAGTTTCCATTCTTTTGTCTGTAGATCTTGCTATTTTTGGCAAATAGTATGTAGTTCACTAAACTCATGCTAGTCAAAGCCCTCACAAGCAGTGCCTGGTTAATAAGATATTTAAAATTGTTATTTGTTTTCTAAATAATAGAATCAGAGGGAGAAAATATAGATCGGGTGTGGGAAAAGTTGCAGTATTTCAATACTATTATATTTAATACTATTTCATTAGCCCAGTTTAAGCATTGTACTTTCAGAAGACAAAAGTTACGCAATTACAAACTTCTGGCTTGCTCTAACTGGTATGCTGTGTGAATGGGGTTGATGCAGTGTAGCGTATGGGGAAGCATGTATATTAAAAAATCAGTTTTCTGAGAATTGTAAAATAAAAATGACTACTCTGCAAAGGTCAGAATATATTGACAACTGAATAAAGTATTCCTCTGGATCAATTTCACACACACAAAAATCCATGGAAAACTTAATTGCCCTTTGGTGTTTTAGATAAGCTTTTATACTTGAATATTAAAAATATTTTTCAGTGGACAACAGATGAAGACTTGACTGAAGCAGTTCATTCACTGGGGGTAAATGATATTTTGGAGATAAAATTTTTTGAAAATCGTGCTAATGGCCAGTCTAAAGGGTAAGAACTTATCATTTGGTTTTTTTGTATGTGTACGTGGGCTGAAGTTTGGGAGTGTGAAAAAAGGAAGGAGATCTCAATTTTCATAGCTATCCATCTGGATCTTTGCTTATTGATCCAGCAATGATTGGACATACAATTTCATACTAATGACTTAAGTTTCAGGCAGAAATTTTTATTATGGTATTGTGCATCTCATTATTTTGTGAGTTAAAGCTTGTTGGCTGTCCTCATTAAGACTATTCCCAGATTTCTGTTAGTGTGATGGTGATCGTTGTTGTTTCTCATAATGTAAATACTGCTCCCCCAATCTTCATGATTAAATCTTTATTTGCATCTTTATTTTCCATTAGCTATTGAGAGTGCTTGAGCCCATTTTAGAGTGTCAACCTAAACTTCATTGCATAAATGTGCTTTTCTGTCTCCTTGGTAGTAATGAGCACACAGTCTATGCTTAACAATAACTTGGTCGTATGGACTCATTATGTGGTGTATTGATACTGTACCAAAAAGCTGCCTTTATTGTGATATACTTTGATGCATCTTATACTTGCCCTTTTGTTTTCTTATGTCCTGGAATAAGTTGTTTTATCTGTTTTGAAAACTGGACTAAGGCCTGTGAGACCATTTCTGTATCTAGTTTTCAAGTATTCTTTTGCTTACTATGTGTAATCTTTTTTATGAGGCATCAGGATGTCCAGGAAATGGAAAAATTATGGTGTAACTTTTTTTGGTTTCCTTTCAGGTTTGCCCTTGTGGGTGTGGGATCAGAAGCATCCTCCAAAAAGTTGATGGATTTGTTGCCTAAAAGAGAATTGCATGGGCAGAATCCTGTTGTAACTCCATGTAACAAACAATTTCTGAGTCAATTTGAAATGCAGTCAAGGAAAAGTAAGCTTTTCTTATGTGGTGTCTTGAAAAGCAGAAAAAGTAGTATGGCAGGGTTTTTTTTTCAGCATCTGATAACTTCTACACAGTTTAAAATAGCTATATAAAATACTTAAGAGTCCAGTTGCATGTTTTTTTTTTAAGAAATTACTTAATACACCAAAGAGCTGCTTCACTCTGAAAAAAGGTTGCAACTTTGTGCAACTCGTCTTAACAGCTGGAGATACTTTTTCAGTTTTTTGTAATTGCATGTAATTTTTCTAAAACAAGTGCTTTTAGATTAACATTTGTAGACAAACTGGACTAAATTCCAAAGTCCAGACTGTCTGTGTTTATGACAGAATGGGGAAGAGACATTCTGTGTTGTGCTTCGGCACCATGTCTTGTGGTTCCCAGTCCTAACAATCTGTGGCCTTGGGCTGCACTGAAGGAAGGACTGGCAGTGTCTCCAGGGGCATAGTGTAGCACTGCCATATTTTAGCAAAGCACGTTTTCCTCCCCAGGTGCGTTGGGTTTGGGTGCAAGGAGCAAGTTGGTGCTCATAGGGTCATGCTTTAGTGCTGCATAAAACTTTAGACCAAGTGTTAAAATTCTTTAACCTATTTTGATGTAATGGCACTTCTGCTTCTCTGTTGCAGCCACACAGTCTGGCCAGATGTCTGGGGAAGGTAAAGCTGGTCCCCCAGGAGGAAGCTCAAGAGCAGCATTTCCACCTAGTAATAGAGGTCGAGGCCGTTTTCCAGGTGCCATTCCAGGTGGAGACAGATTCCCTGGACCGGCAGGGCCAGGAGGGCCACCACCACCTTTCCCAGGTAAAATTATTCATATATGGAGTTTCAGTTTTATTTGTATTTTCTTGTTTTAATGTGACATATTTATTTGGGAAATGATAAAGGTCAAAGCAATTTAGTAATGAGCCGTAATCAGTGTTCATAGCTAGACTGTAGGATTTGACTGTTTCTTTGTTGGTATTCAACATAGAGTTGTACTTACTAAACTCAATAGAAGATAACATGTTTAGATGCATTCTTTATAATATGTCAATACACATATTTTTTAAGTATGATAAAATTAGATCATGTTAGCAAGTAGATTTGGCTTTAGAGCAGTGTAGTTCAGATTTTTTGATTTGCTGTATGGGGTGAGAATGCCTGTGTTGCAGACCGGAAAGTAACTAATTTTCTCATTGTATAACAAGTTTGCACATGATCAAAAATTCAGCTTTGATTCATGTCCACTGACAGGTCAGTTAGTTGGCACTTAAAATACCAGAAATTTGAAGAGGAGGTGTTTGTGTTTAGTCACTTAACTGATATGGAAGAAACCTGCTAAATAATTAGGTTTGCACTTCAGTGAAGTTCTTTTTCCAACTGAAGTATTTTTTAGTAAATGTCATTCCGTAGTAGATTGTCTATCAGCAGTCAAAGGGACACAGTCAAATTGAAAGACCACTAATGAGAACCTGAAAGTGGGTTTGGATACTACATTTGTATTACTTTCTCCAATACAGCTTTTCCCATGTCTTTAATATATATTGTATCTTAAGCCCCACATGAAGGTCTAGCTGCAGGTGTAAGGAGGATGCAATGTTTTTTAGCTTTTGTAAGCTTTTGGGGGTTTTGGTAACAAAAGCAGGTTGTGTTTCGGGGTGGGTGGGGGATAATTCTCAGTTTTCAGGATAATGTTATTCTCTTTAGATATCTGTATGTATTGATACCAGGTATCTAGAGATGAGTTAAACATTTTCCAAGCTACTGGACCCAAAGTGAGATCGTGCATGTCTTGTATATGTTGCACAATGTTCAGTGAGGGTCGCTTTTGGGTTTTTTGTTGTTGTTTTTAAGAATAAAAAAAAAGCAAGAGCGTTGAAGTATTTTATTTCTTTGTATTTATTCACTCAATTTTGTTTGTTTTTATTTTTATTTTTTATTTCCTTATTTTAGCTGGACAAACTCCCCCACGTCCACCTTTAGGTCCTCCTGGCCCACCAGGCCCACCAGGCCCTCCACCTCCTGGTCAGGTTCTCCCACCTCCATTAGCTGGACCTCCTAATCGTGGTGACCGTCCACCACCACCAGTTCTGTTTCCAGGACAGCCTTTTGGTCAGCCTCCACTTGGGCCACTTCCTCCAGGCCCTCCACCACCAGTTCCAGGCTATGGGCCACCACCAGGTCCACCACCACCTCAGCAGGGTCCACCTCCACCTCCGGGTCCATTTCCCCCTCGTCCGCCTGGCCCTCTTGGGCCACCCCTGACTCTTGCTCCTCCTCCACATCTCCCTGGGCCACCTCCAGGTGCTCCACCACCAGCACCACATGTGAATCCAGCTTTCTTCCCCCCACCTGCCAATAGTGGCATACCTACTTCAGACAGCCGTGGCCCACCTCCGACAGATCCATATGGCCGACCTCCACCATATGACAGAGGTGACTATGGGCCACCTGGAAGGTGAGTTCTTTTGGTCTAATGTGCTTGGGTAGCAGATTTTACTTCTCTTGTAGGAAGCATTTTTTTTTTCCCTTTTAATGCAAATGTTAGAAGCAATTAGAAGTAGGGCCAGAAGGGATCCCAACAGCCTTGTAGTTTGCCCCTTTTAACTTCTCCAGGGAAGTATATCTGAGAAACATATTTGCAGCAGTAAGAAAATCCTGAAATACAGCACCAATAATCTCACTTTCCCTTTTCAGCTCTGAACTGTTTGTCTTCACTGTATTTGGCAGTGTCATCATTCCATGTGTTCTACATGTAAACTTATATATCACTTCTGATGCAGCAGCTTCTGGTTGTGCTTCTGTCTTAACTTGAAAGTCTGACTTTTACCTGTATCATCATGCTTTGCAGGCTGCCTTTTGAGAATGCTCTGGAGTTCCTTTTTGAATATGTGTATATGTTGAGGTCATGGCAAGCTCATACCATTTTCATCTTTTAGTAGCATTGCTTATCCCTTTTTTCTTCAGGATTCAATTAAAAGTTAGTGTTTGTCTCAAAAGCCAGGTGTGAATTTACTGCAAGACTTTTATCTTCCTTTCCTGTCGAGATGTTTCTGCTCATTTGGTGCAATCTTGCTGTGTTTGTAGCGGTGGCTTTTCCTATGGTTAATCCCAGATGGGACAGAGTTTTTAAATCTCTGACTGAATTTGTCAAGTTTTTCTCATCTTGTTTGAAACATCTTTTTCATCTGTGATTTCAAGTATTTCTGTCTTGCTGCTGTTTCTTAATTTTCACCCTATTTGTATTTGGCACAGACAATTTTTATATAAATTGTAAGAAAGACACTTTTTACAGTTAGATTTGAATTTTTCAGTAGTAATTTTACTGCTAGCATGAGACACACTTCTCTGGCTTAAAATGTTTTGCTTTGATTCTTTTATCAAAAAGTTTAAAAATCCCCAAGCATTTGTACATAGTATGTTCATACAGAAAAACTTTAGAAATTCAAGCATTTGGCTTAATTGCCTGAAATATAAGAAGACTATAAGGTGTTGGGTGTTTTTTGATGGACAAAATCAAGGTTGTCTGCAGTTTATAGAATGTTTGGGGAGGGAAGGAGTGGGAATAGGACAGTATAACTTGCTGTCCAGTATTTTCATTAATAATGTTAAAGCTATCATCCATAACTATTTAAATTGTCATTAATTATATATCATAGGCGTTTCACTGGAAATAACATGTCCATAAGAGAAAAATTACATATTCCATTCTATGGGAGGCACACGAAAAATAATACTCAAAACTCAGGGAGGTATGAATTTTTAGACATTTCCTCTTATGCTAAACTGGCTATAGGATCTTGTTCCACTTCTTGCAATTAAGAGGATAGCATTGCTTATTATTCTGCATTTTCTTTCTACCAGAAGAACTAACACTGTTCTAGAAATATCAAGCAGTGGGCCAGTTTGACAGTCTCAGCATTTGTCTCTAACACATTTGTCCAAATTTTCTATATGACACAGAGACTGGCTAATAGGACACTGCAAAGCTTTTGGGAAAATTTAGGTTTACTTCTGTGACTTCGTAAACCCTGTATAGGTAGCTGATAATTAAAGTGTAATGAGTATGAGGATTCTGCTTTATTGCTTCCTCCTTATTGTGACTAGTTTGGAGATTAAATTGGAGCACCTTGAACTTGACCAGAAATTTAAAAAAAAAAAAAAATTGCTGTAAAATGTTGACATAGCATTCAGAAAATTGAGTGTTTTAAAGATAACTGTATTTGTTTTTCAAAAGTTACAGCGTTCTGGTCTTAGTTGAGATCTGGGAAACAGGATCATATAGTTCTGATTCCAGTATTGTTATAAAAATTATCTCTAATTTTGCTCAAAGTTGCATTGCCTATGTACATGTATTTCCACATTCATTCAGTTGGGAATATCTATTTACATACCTTCAAGAATTTTATGAAAATTGTAAATATTTGTAAAGCACAATATTAAGTGCTGCTCAATGTTTGGAATAGGTGGGATGAACAAAAAATAAGTCTATTTATATAGCAGTGTATTAATTGTTTTTTGGGGTTTTTTGTTTGGGTGTGTTTTTTTTTTTTTTTTTTTTAGCTTTCAGGATTTTATACTGTAACAATGGTCCTTAACAAAAACCAAAACCAAACCCAGATCCTGCTTTCTTTTCTGTTTGTCACTGCTTAAAGTTGCAAACTTGGATTATTGAAATTGTAATGATAGCTTCTGAAGTTCTCCTTAACCTTTTAAATACTAGTTTTATTGCTTGCAGAGAAATGGATGCTGCAAGGACACCTCTAAGTGAAGCAGAATTTGAAGAAATCATGAATAGAAATAGGGCAATCTCAAGCAGCGCCATTTCAAGAGCTGTATCAGATGCCAGTGCTGGTTAGTAAAACTCAGTATGTTTGCTATTCTTCTCAACTGAAAAGAATTTGTAGGGTTCTCTTATTAGGAATCTGGAAGGCCTGAAGCCACATTTTCCTAATAGGATTCTGAAGTTAGATACGTCTTATGGCTGATTTTGTACTGTGCTTCAGTTAGTTTCTGAGAATGCCTTCTGAGTACTGATCTGGACAATATTTTAATATTTGGCTCTACAGTAAATAATCTAGATGGCTGTTGAAGAGAAGATGCTCAAAATGAGAATGCTGTTACAGATAAAAATCTGTGTTTTAATTTACTTAGTTTTCTGATGCTGATCTTACATTATTTTCAGGGGACTATGGAAGTGCTATAGAGACCTTGGTAACTGCAATTTCCTTAATTAAACAGTCCAAAGTGTCTGCGGATGATCGCTGTAAAGTACTTATTAGTTCTCTTCAGGACTGCCTTCATGGAATTGAGTCCAAGTCTTATGGTTCTGGATCCAGGTAAAACTTTCCTCTTCCATCTGCTCTTCCTTATAAAAGAGAAGGTGTAGTGCAGGACTAGTTCACAGAGAAGAAACTGAAACTAAGTCATGTAAGAAACTCAAGTGATTTGCTGAGTTGCACAAGAAATGTGTGAAAGAACCAAGTAAGTGTTTTCTGAACTTAGAAAAGGTGCCTTTTAACTAGTCCTCATTTCAAAATGGATCTGACTAGCCTAAATTTAACTCTCAGTTTTATTTAGTAGTTTTGGCATATACTTGCTTTACATAGATTAGCAGCCATGCTGTAGTGATTGTTTAAGTTATGGTACATTTCCCCCAGCTGATTTCAGTCATCCTCCATTCTGAGCACATGCTTTCTGACTTTGCTAGATTACAAAGTGGGTGCCTCTTACTACCTGTAACTGAGTTCTTAGCCACCACTGTTTATATCAGCTATCTTTAATGTTATATACAAAACCTTAACTGCTTCACAGTGAACAGATCTTTCTCATATCTGTTTTTGGTAAAATTCATACTCATAAGCAGAGTATAAGGGTGGTATGGGGATGGCTAGTATTTTGAAGAAAAGTTTAATGAAGTAATTTCTTTTAGAAGACGTGAACGATCCAGAGAGAGGGACCACAGTAGGTCACGAGAAAAAAGTAGGCGCCACAAATCACGTAGTAGAGATCGTCATGATGACTATTATCGGGAAAGAAGCCGTGAAAGAGAGAGGCATCGTGATCGCGACAGAGATCGCGACAGAGAACGAGACAGAGAGAGAGAATACCGTCACCGCTAAAGAAGGTGAGCATTTGTTTCATGTTCTTGAACTTTGCTGTTTCTGACTTACTAAAAGTAACCACTCTAGTTTTGAGATTATTTACACCATTGATGTCTGCATTTAAATGATCCTGCAGTATGTATTGAATCACTTTCTTCTTGCAGCACCTGACATGAACATAGGTGAGTAACAACAGGTAACTGGTCTTGGGAGGGAGGAAGTCTTTTTGCAATTATCTTCTGCATTCTGCATGCCACTTGTTTTATTTTAGCTGGCATAGTGTTCCCAGGTTTTATGAAATGCAGTTGAACCAGTTCTTAAAAAAGCGGTAAGCTAGACTGTTCTCTTTGTAATCTTAGAAGATTACATGACATTTATGGGTTTATTTCTTGGTTACATTTAAAAATACTAATTTTGTATTTTAAAATCTACTTGTGTAAGGACTGCAGCATTTAGCCCTTCATAGATCATGTGTGGATTATTTCAGGATACATACAGTTGTTGTCCTTGCACAAGTATGGCGATGATTTTTGGGTTTTTGGTATTTGTGGGGCTTGTTGCTTTGTTTTGTGTTGTTTTTCTTTTGTTTTTCCTGGTGAGTTTTACTCAAATTCAGGAAATATAGCTGGATTTTGCTCTTTATTTTATGACATGTGACCTGTCAGTATCTTCTACCTTCTAGATAAATTCGGGTGTTAACCTTCAGTAAAATTTATGATCAGTTGTTCCCCATCATCCTAATTTTTCAGTCCCTCCCCTCTGATAGTAAAGTAATTTTCTGGAGACTAGTAAAAATGTATGACACGAGGATTGATTCTTTTCTGGTTGTTCACAAACTAATGTGTTCTTTTATTTCATATATCTGAAGTCTTGCACGCATCAGATGTCTAGCCAGCTAGAGTAGCATGCTAAGCAATGCTTTTATTCAATGTACTGCTGAGAGCTTTAAAATACATAGAAATACTTTTATTATATAATGTACCATTTTGAGGATTGGGAATTGAAGCTACCCATGATTCCTTATATCTGACAAGTAGGGGAAAAATCCAACCTAATAGTTACTCTGTAGTGATCTTTTCCCTTTTCAGAAGAACTTGCCACTACGTCTACACTGAAATTGAAGCTTGCAGATTGCCTGTCTGCCCAGCTTCTATTTCTTACATTTAACCTCAGATTTAGTTTCCAGATTTGCATGTGCTATTTATTCATGGAAGTTAATTTACAGAAGTTATAGAGCAAAACTTGCTAGAAATCATATAAAATGTAGAATACTCCGAAGTAAAAATACAATTTTGTATGAGTTAAATGTCAGTTTTTCAGTCAAGACTTTTGTGTCACTGTATGACTCCTTTGGGAGAGAATTAATTCAGGTGCTGAATGCTCTAGTGTGTTGACAGTTAAGTGGGATATTATCGTGGGTTCATATACTAACAGGACACACAAAGAAGTAACCAACATACAGAAGGGGAATCAAAGGCTTAAATAGGAAGGTGAAACATGGCAAATGAAATAAACTTGGCGGTATATTTCTGTTAATGCCACTTTTTGCCATTAAAAGATGGATTAGTAGAAATATTTCTGGAATTTAATCAAAATAGTAACTAGTTTTTAATAACAAAACATAAAAATACAGATATAACAAAAGTAAATGTAGTTTCTTTTATTGAACTGGATTTTTACCTTTTATAATAACTGCATATTTTTGATATTTGCAAATACTTCTTACTAATAAAGGTAACCATTGAGCTGAGTAATTGATGGATTTCCAGAGTATTTTCCTTCTGGTGGAGATGAGGAAACCATACTAAAAATTGTTAATAGACTGGAATTTAAGATAATTTTTTTAACCCTTGGCATACTTTATTAATCTAACTTCAATTTTTATGTATTTAGTGTTGTGCATGTAGATATGGACTTACTGTGCCAAGTATAGATTCCCTACCGTGTTACCCCAAGAAAACACATCAAACAGCATTAGGTGACATTTTATAATTTCCAAAGAACAATTTTAAAATGAGGCTGTGGTTTCAGTCTCAGTTCAGGTGGGATTTATATTTACAATATCCCTCAGCTTTGTTGTGTTCTGGGACTTCTCTTTTCTCTCAAAGGGGTGTGTTGGTAAGATTCCCTTGTGTGAAGAAAATAAGTCCTAAGAACTTGATTTAAAGGGCCAATTTAGTATACTACATGAAAATGAAAGCATTTGGTATTTTTTTAAGTTGTAAACATTTTGTCTTGTTGCTGTCTTAATGAAGAAGAGCTTTATTGAGTTTTGTTTTTATATTATTTATACACCCACACATATAAAAGAAATATAGTTATCTCCTGGTTTGTATGTTTCATTTTCACTAAGATGTATGTTGCCATACATTTTTTGTTTCATTTTTTGCATTGAATAATATTCATAAACGGATTTAACACTCAGTCATTTAATAAATATCAACAGTGCTGAAAAGAGTTATTTCCCATATTGCTGTGTTTTGCCAGACAACATGAAGTTGCCTCTGTGCCTGCAGCCTATGAATGGCACCTATACTTCTAATTGTGTACCTATAGTCATAACTGTGATACTGTACTGGCATTTTTTCCAAAGTGTTACACCTCTAGTTAGAAGGATTTTAAAGGTCCAATGTGAACATTTTTGTAAACAGCGAAATTCGGTTTGTACTGTATTACATTTATAGAGATGGGTTAAATTGGAACAACTTACAAAATGTGTTTATAGCTATAAAATTCTATAAGAAGTTTAGTTGTACCATAGCAAGTGTTTACACTTCTGTTTGTACACTTCATGATTTCGAATTAAATGCTTGCAAGATTTTTGTGCCTTCACTTGAGTAAGGCTTCATGTACATTGATAATCCATTCACCTGAATTACTATAAGCTGAATGTTTCCTTGAAACATCTTGTCTTTGCTTATAGAAAGCCTGTATATGTAAAAGAGAACAATAGATTTAACACAAATGTTTAACCTGTATTAATTAAAAAGACTTAAGAACCCAGTAGAATGACATTTAGAAGGATTAACAGCAAAATTAATGTGTACAAACAGAATAGTAATGTAACTTCATCAGCATGAGTCCTGACCTTTTTTCAGGCAGAATTTTTTTTTTAATTTAACTGATGCTCATTGATGTATTTCTAGGTGATACATTGTCCCAATCTTAATCTGTCTGAATTTCTCTAACTGCTGAATGTTAAATTTTTCATTTTATGTTTTTGTTATTGGGTTGATTGATTATTTCCTATTTAAACTGGATTTGGATTGAATTGCAAAGACAAAACCACAACATTGTAACAGTTGATATGTATGTAGACTTTGTACTCCATATTTCATGTTTATTCTCTGATTTTTCTGCTCTCAAACCACTGTAAGCAAAATAATTTGATGTCAGAGGCTCACATGCTTCTTCAGAAACTGCTCTCAGTTCTCTCTGAAGTAGTTTCAGCTTTGGAGTGATCCAGGAAGTAACATGGTTGGAATTTTTTTGGTGTCAGTAGGATGGGAAATGGTACTGATGGTTTATGTAGTATTCATTATATTTTTGCTTCTTTAAGTAGGAATAGTCCTGTAACAGTATGTCAAGAACCACTTCAACATCAAGTGAAGTATGAAATTAGCCTTTTAAGAAACCTTGTAAATGCATAGGAAAATGCCTATTTTTTATAAGCTATTTTAATAATAAGCTTCTAGTTAAGTGAATGGTGTGGTAGCATTGTTCAAGACCTGGATATACATACCTATCTAGAATTATAACAGATCTAAATGTTATTTACCTAATCCCTCTTTTTTTAAAATGTATTTTTGAGGAAGCACATATGTGGAGCTGGCACTATTCTTCTGCAATTAGGGTTCATCAGAGAAATAATGCTTTGTGCATCTGATTCAGTATTTGCAATCCAGCATAGAGTGAGCAGTACCACCGCTTTATGTGCTTTTTAAAGCCTATTTTATCACTACGCTGGTGCTTTACAGAAACATTGTTTGTTTTTTAATGATCGGTGATTTATCTCATTTTCTTGAGGGTGAAATGATGATTTAAAAAATGAAATTAGTATCTTATGCTACTTATTCTCAAAAGCATAACTTTTACCGCTTTTTTTCCCCCCATGAATATTTTGCTGTAATTTTATTGACTTCTGAGGTGTCTTTAGAGACACATATACTTTTGCGTTCCCCATATCCTGTGCTTTTTTCTTTTATTTGTGAAATCATTAGCGTTGACAAATTTAGTCCGTGTGAAAGTTCTCCAAGAAACTTTTAGCCTTCATGACATACGAATCAAAGAAATGAAAATGTTGATTTGAGACAGTGTTCTCTAAAGAAGGAATGAATTCATGTTTTTCTTTTTGCTCATTGTGGTTTGAGAACTATGATTTCTTTTTACAAAAAAAAAAAAAGAGACACGTGAGAGAGATATTTTCATTTTTATGTTTTTCTGTGGCAGCCTGATCTACCTTTTTGTCTCTTTCATATATTAATGTGAATTTGACTTGATAATAATTCATATCCTTTTAATTTGTAAACTAAGGATTGAACTTTTTGAACCCACCTCACTGCTCATCAGTTATTTTTGGTGAATAGACAGGCTGTATAGTAGGAGAAATATATATGATGAATGAAATTACTTTAGGAGGTTTTCTTCGCATGTAAAATTATTTATAAAATCATGAAATTGTTGTATTATACACTAAGATTGAACAAAGGTGGCAGGTAAGTACATGACTAATGGAGCAGGGGCAATAGGCAGCAAATGTGAGAAGGTGCTAGTGGTGGTAAAATAGTCTGTATGTGTATGATGAACAGAATCACGTATGTATCTTGGCTTACATGCAGAAAGACAAATAGAAAATCAAGCTTGAAACTCCTTCTTTCTTACTATGTTATAGCTAAAGCATCAGAGTATTTGGAGTTTTGTGATATTCTGGAATGTAGGTTAAATTAAAAGAAATTTTGGCTTTCAAGCTGATACTTTCTGTGGGATTTTTGGTTTGTGTATTTTTTTATGTATAGAATAAAATAAAGGAGAATTACATGAAGTATTTCTTAGGAGCTTTTAGGATATACTAACTAATGTATGTCATGCATTTTACTGAAATGTGAACATATGAGATTGAAATTCAATCTCTGAAAATATCAGAAATTAAACTACTATAACAAAACTTGATGGGTGTATGTGCATACAGCTTTAAAACTACCATAGAATTTTCACAATTTTAAAAGATTTAAAGCTTTTATATGCTTATTTGGATAATTGGAATTAAAGGGAAAAAAATCAGAGTTGCTACTGCAAGATGCTTTTGATATATATAAGCAGTCTTTTGGGTTTTGTTGTAAGAGTGTGTCTTTGTGGGTAAAAAAATGCTCAAGTTGCATCTTGCATAAATACAAAAATGTTTGATCACTCAAGTTCTGAGATTTCATTTGTGAAATGTTCTGGCATAAACCCCCCTAACTTTTGAACCACAAGATATCTATTTAACAGCTAAGTCTGAAATTTGGGGTTTATTAGTAGAAATGCTGAGAAACTGCTGTGTGGTGTTAAATTGTACAAACCTAACACATGCTTGGGACAGATAGCTTATATATGAGTTTAAGGAAGACAAAAAACAGTACTGCCATGAAATACTGACTAGGGACTTAATTATATTTTTTACAGTTATTTGTTGCTTCAATATTCTACTTGCTTGTAAAATACTGAAAAGGGCTGAGCATGAAGGTATAATCCATACAGATTTATTTCTTCTTTTTGGAACCACATGGGTTTCCAGTTTTGCCAAGATATAGTGGCAGAATACTTGGAACCAAAATGTACACCACTTTGGATTTTAGTTGGTCATGTTTTTAAAAATGAAGGTTCAGTGTCATGCTGACCATCTTAAAAGCCCAATAATGAGAAACATTAATCTTAAGTTCATTTCATTTTATTGTGCATTCTTTAGAGTTCCTGTGCTTCCATAAGTACCCTTACAAATCTAGCAAATTATTCCCAGGAACTTAAGCTTTCTTATGCTAGTATTATAAATCATATATATGGTACTTTGGATCTGTTAACTGTTGCCACAGAAGTGATAAAGATCCATAATTTTGGCTGCAGCAATTGTATGGGAGCAGCAAATTCTGACGTGCAGTTTCACAGCTGTCAGGTGCTTACTTTCTCCACTAGAAAACTGAGATTCTCTCCTGTCTGTGCCAGCTTGGCTCACAACTCTGAACACATTTTTCATGTGGAGGCAGCACTTTGTCACTTGGCTACTAATTAATGTCAAAACTACATAACACCTGTGGAAATATTGGCCTCTGGGGAAGGAAATTCCCCAAAAGTTGATACATTCGTGACTTGGGAACAAAGTCTGTGAATAAGAAAAGAAATTTCAGTTGCTGCTTTGGATTTGCATTAGTTTATGTGTATAATGTAGTGTATAGAGCCTACTTGGTTATACTTTGGGATTTTTTTACGTTATTATTAAGTGACTTTTTAAAGTCACTTTGAGGAAAGGAAGAAGAAAAAATGAGTACTTAGCGTTGAAATTATTGTACTAGTAGAAGAATATTTGACAGCTGTGTACTGTTGCATGTTCATGAAATTGCTTCTCTAAATGTCTTGTTTTTCAAATAAACAATTTAATGTGTTGTTTTTTTTGACAATTTGATTTTAAGTATTTTGAAATTATTGAATGTTGAAATTGTGAATTATTAATGAAATTAAGATAGCTAATTGTTTTGTAATGGAATTCAACTGAAATCCAGTGTATGGAATTATACCATCCCCAAGTATTTTGTGAACTCTTACAGTAATTAACTCTGAATTGTGTGGGTCCTTAATTTGCCAAAATAGAGTAGGAAGTAGGGCTTGGGTTTTTAACTAGGGCGAGTAGGTGACAAAACCTGCAAATCTGCATTGTATTATTTGACAAGTGGGTTCTTGTGCTTAAACTGCAAGTGTGTATTTTTAGATGTGAACCCCATCCAGCTTGCCACTAGTCTGAAAATTTTGATTACACTGGTATCAGATTCTGTGCACTTTTAAATGTTACTGAGCTGTGACCATCCATTTCATTATACAATCAGCACATTACTTAAATGTGAAAGCAGCTTAAAACTTCTGTAAGTGGGCAGGTAAAAATGTAAAGGTCTAACTGTGGCAAAATTACCTTAAATTCTTGTTCAGTTACTCTTGCAGAATGCATACTTTAGGAAATGTTCTATATAAATGTTGCCATCAGTCACAGGAGCAATAGCTATTTCTTTCTTTATCGTCAGTACTTTAACTGTGTAATTTATATTCTTTCAACTTTGTTGTACAACAACATTAATCTTATTTTTTAACTGTTGTGTTAGAAAACAACACACAAACAAGTAGCTGCTGCTTCTGGGTATTTTGTGTTAGTTTACATGATGGTCAAGTAGATGCACGACTTGTGTATGTATAGATAAGCCAACAATTTGCTGTGTATTATGGGGACTAGCAAAATCTACATCACAAATTTTGACACATTACAGCTGAAGGAAGAGGAACAGCGTGCAAGACAAGATACATTCTTCAAGGAAAGATGCTTGTCCAGCAGTTTGCTTCATGTGATTGAACTGAGCCTGTAAGGATTCATGGATAAAATGAACAGGAATAGATCTGAATAAAGCAAATCTGCATACATGGTAACCAGTAGCTCTTTTACTTTTTTATGTTGCTTAACTGTTTTATTTGAGGGAAACCTGTGTGATTTAAACCTTATAGCTTTTGCAACTTTATTACTGGTTATATACATTTGGCAATTATAATGTGCAAGCAATTGGAAAAAGTCAAGTAAATGCTTGTTTTTATAGTAGTTTGTTCATGTTAAACTGTTCATATGATAATGTCTGTACACAGCACCACTGATTACAGTAGATGTAGTGTTGTAATAAACTGTTTAATGGGGCTGATGTGTAAAGCTGTTCAAGTTATTTGATGTTTACACCTCAGGGAAAGTCTTGTGTTCAGCAATATTTAAAGATAATGTTACAATGAAAACATTGATGCTGTCTTCAAAAACATTGCAATAGTTTTTGCATATGCCTCAACCTAATCTTGCATTCAGCGAGTTAAACGTACTAATGTTGCGCTCTCACACTCAATTTTGATATGAAAATAGGTGGTTACATAAAACCTTTAATGCTATTTTGCTTTCTAGCAGTGTTTACCTAGGTGGCTTGTGAATTTGCTAATTGACACATAAAACTGTAAAAACTGCAGCTCTGTGTGGTCGTTTGTTTTGAGGAGAGATGGTCCCAGGTCTGTGATTTTTAGCACACTGAAAATTTTCTCTCATACAGCCTTGATCCTGATTGACACTACAATTAATATAAACTTAAACTGTTCATATGAACTTGAACTGCCCGTAATAAGGGGTAGAAAGGTTAGGTTTAAAAAAATGAAACAAAACCCTGCAGTTGTTTACAGTTTTATAGTAATAGTGCTTGTGTGTGTTCCCTCTCTATCCCCAAGGCTGTAGCAGTCTGTACATAGTTGTATATTAGAAATGTGCCAGAAGAAACAAGATGTTACCATTTTTATGACTTTATGGGTTTGGTATTTTCTTAGTACTTTGGGGTTTATTCACACATGCATATAAAAGAGAAGGTACACTTGTATGTCCTTGTTCACCAATGGGCAATATTTAAATGTCTTAGCCAAAAATGGCGCTGATTAAATTTGTCAGATGAGGTTTTGTAAATTTACCTAAAAACAAAGCAATGGAGTGAAAGTTGGCTTCAAATTCAAGGATTTGTTTTAAATTTCATCAAGTGTGAAATGCAAGTGAATAGAAAGTTCATATAAGTTACAAAAACTTAGTTTTGGCAGCCTTGCACAAAGGCTCACTTTTAGTCTATTGTAAATTGTTGCATAATGGGCATACTCTTGGAGTTTTCATGTATTTAAATTACTGCACTTAATGTTTTAAGTTAAGTTTCAAGACCTCAGATGGCTTTAAGAGGCAACTCTAAGAAAACTCTTGATTTTTTTTTTACCAATTTTGAAGATTTTACAGCCAACGTAAAATGTTACCCTGTTCAGGAAAGCACTTAAGTCCATTTGGTTTTCCAGAGCATATAAAGCATGTGCTTGCATTCCATAGGTTTCAAGGAATGTAAACATATGCTTTAAGTATCTTACTTGCATACGTGAGTGATTTTTATGCTTTGAGTTGGGACCAGTAGCTTGTGCAATTGCCAAAGTTTTGCATAAGTCTGAAATGCTCTGATATTTTTGGCACCTGCTATTCAACCAGTTTTCCTGCAGCCAGGTTGATTCTGTTGGACTTGGCTACAGCTTCAGACTCTCTCCCCACTTTTTTTTTTCATGTTTTTTTTTCCCCCCTTAAATTGTGTACCTCAGTTCCTCATGCATGGGATCACTGGTGTTTATTGAACTATTTGCTACTGAGAAGATATTTGACGTGTTTGTTTAATCCTGTTTGAAAATGAAAACTGCCTTTAAAACTTTGTAAACCTGAAAGTTGTATCAAGTCATGAATCACTTCCTGCTTTTTTTGTGACTAGGTGTTGGTTACAAACAGTACTGTTGTAACTTTTTTTTCTTTGCTTAAAAAGACTGTTTACTACTGTATGTAATAAGTTTAAGGAAGAAATAACCTGCCTGTAGCTGTTACATGGGGAATAGCTAATACTGAAAAGGCAGCAGGTAAGTAATGTTCCGTTGCATAGATATATTAAATTTTAAAATAAAAAAAGTAACGTTACAAGCATTTCATGCAGGAACTGATATTTTACTCCACATTGAAATAGATTTAAGGAGACTGTTGCCCTTTTTACAGAGTGTAATTTCTCACTCACATGCAGATTTCCATTGCTGGCAATGGAAATAGCAGGGAGGGATTAGCAGGGGGTAAATAACATAAGTTACACCGGATGATCATTGTGAGTTGAGAGAGGAGATCCCTGTACGAAGCCCATTATTTCTGCCTGTTCTCCAAATACTTAGTTTTAACTGATAAATGTACTGTGCTACAATTTAGATAATACTCTCTGGTTATTGTGAGTTTCCTTTGTTAGATTTTTTCTTTATATAACAAAAAGAAATGTACAGAAAAAAATCCAAAGACCCTGATAGACACCAAAAAGGCATATGCCTAGTGTACATCATGTATAACTGGATCTGTAGTAGAATTTTTACCGAGTTTTGGTTTATTAAATGTTCCTGGCAATTTCCTGTACATACTCAGGAAATGGCAGTTTGGAAAATTGCAGACTGGTGTTGATGCCATGATGGCTACTGCTCTTCTCTTTGATATTCATTCAGTTCTATTTCATCTCCTTTTGCTGAAGGAAGGATGAAATAGTCTGTGAGGAAATACTTTATTTCTTTCAAATATTGATTTTATGAGTAACATTGAAAATATTATCTTAAGACTGTGTCCTTTATCTTGAAAGACATAATCAACAAGTAGTGACTTAGGGGTGGTGGTGCTTTAGCAACAGTTGTTGTTTTATTGGTGGTTTGTTTTTTAGAAGTAGAGGGTGGGTTTTTTTAAAGTAAAATTTTTACTGGACTGTATGTTTTGACAGGTCAAAAGTACTTCAGAAGAAGAACATAGCATTTTGGAAACTGTACAGTCTTTTTTTCCCTCATTCCCTTTTTGCTTTCTGTGCCAATAATTTTTGTTCTGATTACATTTTGAAAAATGTTTTTCAGAACTTCAAATTTTTATTTACAGTATGGCTTATAAGCTTGAATAGCTGTTGTTTTTGTGTTAAACAAGATATTTTTATTAAATTTAGACATTAGCGGGTTTTTTTAGTGGACAGAGTGCATTCTGGTTGTGTTCCTTTAAAATTGGTGAGGCTTAGTTTTTCTAACTGTATTTTTTTACCTGATTGTTTAGTTGCATACACAAGCCCTTGTAAATGTTTTCCTAGTTGTATGTGGATAATTGAAGATTTAAATGTTGTATATACTTGTCATCTGTGTTTCTAGTAAAATACATGGCATTCTTTATAGAAATACTTAATTCCTGATTTTCTTTTCTTATCCACTTGCTCTCTTGTGTAAAGGTTAAACAGACTTTGCTCCTATTTTTATTTATAGAATTTTATACATAGCCTGTTAAAGTTGTCTTTGGTTCTTGTGTAAACTGAGATACAGCCTTAAATTTCCTAATACAATGCTCACTAAGATACTGTCAATCATGTAGATTCAAATATAAAACATGCATGTTTAAGACTGGTATTCTTCAAAGATCCAAGATACTAAATTGCTTCTGCATTGAAATATAAGCCCTTCGAGATTTTAGGGAAGGAGAGTGCAGGTCAGTGTTCATATACTTTAAGAAATTTGAATTCTTTCTAAAATAACAATTTTGACATAGGAAAGAAGCAATGTGGATTCACTTGGTATTTAATTTGGTAACTGACTGCATAGGTCTTGAACATAGTAGTTGCAGCATGTTACTGAATCATGATGTTTATGGAGAAGTACTTTCTCTTGCAATTATGATGCCTTGCAAATAATGTTTCAGACTGGTTTGGGGTGGGTGGGCTGTTGAGGTGGTTTTTTGGTTTTGTAGTTGTTTCCCCTTCCTCCCCTTTACCCCCTATTAAGGTCTGACATCCTGTATATTTTTAGATTGATTTCAGCTTTAGAGGATGAATTTACCAGGGAGCAGGGCAGCATAGGTTGTCAATTTCATGTTCTTGGGGGATTTGTCTTCCCCCATATTGGACAAAGTACAAGGAAGCTCCTCAATCTATTTGTATATGATACGCTTGTTAGTTCCTGAACCCTTTCTGTAGCCCCAGTGATTGCAGTGGGTTCTGGGTTCTGGTATGACCTATGCCTGTGCTTAAATCTTTTAGAACGTCTTTGGAAATACACTAGTTTTACTGAAGTCTATTGAAAATAGTAAACAATATACCTTTGATCCCTATGGAATGGAGCATTTAAGTTGTAAAAATTCCCATCTATTTATACCATATAATGTGATTTTTACATAGTTTCAGTATATACTTTGGAGTATATTCAGCTAATAGACTTTGGCCTCGCCCTCTTGTACACAGTATTTTGTAATAGAAAATATTTTAAACTGTGCGTATTATTACATTATTAAACAGACATTCCTTGATCTTCAGATTTAAGAAAATGAGGAATGTGTGTGGTTTTATAAATACAAGTGATTGCAAATTCAGTTTCCTTACTACTGCAGTTGTCCTTTTTTAAAATAATAAAGAAAGGAAAAAAAAAGCCAAACGTTTTAAAGGTGAAATACATTCCTATTTGGTAAACCTTAATAGTTTTATGACTATTACCAGCACTGCTGACTTTCTAAACAAAAGGCTGTATTGTCTTCCTGTACCATTCCATTTCCTGGTTCCCGCTTTGCACAAGGATGTATGAGTAAGCTCTTCGAGAAATGGTTTGAAATACAGGAGGGGGGTTGTTGAAGTTGGAGTGCAGAATTGCAATGCAAAATGTAAGGAAATGGATGCCTGTCAGAATGCCTGACTCCAAAGGATTTTATATATTATATAATAAACAGTTTACTGATGCCGGCAGGCCAAAGAGTCTGTCGAATACTGGAGTTTTTGGAGACCTGTATTTCTCCACAAGGTAAGATGGTATCCTAGCAAATGGATTTTAATACTTTTTCAGCAGAGGTACTTAATTAATCTGTAAGTTTAGGGATCATTTCATCTTTTTTTAGATGTTATACTTGAAATATTGCACAACTTTTAGCTTTCATGGGTTTCTTTTTTTTCAGCCTTTAGGAGACTGTTAAGCAATTTGCTGTCCAACTTTTGTGTTGGTCTTAAACTGCAATAGTAGTTTACCTTGTACTGAAGAAATAAAGACCATTTTTATATTAAAAATATTTTTTGTCTGTCTTCATTTCAGCTTGTCTAATGTCTTTGCACTTCTCAGTGTCAGTCTTTTCAAATTATCAGACATTAAAACTTAGACTGTGGACATTCTAACAAAGTTATAGCTAGATTCTGTAGTGTACTTATTTCTGAATCTACAAATAGTTTTATTCATTGTTCTTGTCTTTATCTGGTCTTTGCAGAGTTTGCAGTCAGTGAGAAGCGCTGCAGACCTTTTTTTTTTTTTATGCCAGTCTTTTTTTTCTGTAAAACACAGTGGCCCACATATAATGTGTTAACTGACGGGGAAAAAAATAAGCATGTTGTGTAAAGCAATTTCAGTCTCATAAAATTACATTTTCAGAATCAAATATCGGTGTAGTAATGTTTGGAGCTGTGGGCTTTTTCTATAGGAAACATTTAAACACTGAGGATAAAACTTTATTTTAAAATATTTTTATTTTAATCTGGTTTCTTGAGTTAATGAAATCTGACAATCATTGCAAAGCATGCGTGTGTTAAACACAGCAATTGTAAAAGAGATATATGGCAGGTTGAACTTGTCAGCTCATCTCATGCAAGCAACTGGTTTGGTGCCAATGACAGTATCCATCCTCTGATGATTTAAAACTCCTTTTGGTACTGGGGTGTCATGGGCAAATGTTTTTGCTGTTAAAGCAAAGCTTTGTGTTACAAAAAACACATCTGTATGTTACAAACAAAAAGCCATTAGCACTGCCGTACTGTGCCATCCTAGTGGCGAACTTTTCATAATTTCCAATACTTGTCAAAATTCATTTACTGTGGCACAAAAGGAGCTATATCCATTATACCATCTTAGATTAATGGTACTATTTTGCAGTACTGTTGGCTCCAACTTTGGTCTGTGATGAGCCTCTGGCATTTGACAGTGGCAAGATTATGGGAGAACACTGGTTTTCATTTGGGAAAAAAAATATTTTTATCTTTATTGCTTCAAAAAGAAGTCTGAAATGTAATCTGATTGCTGTGGAAGAACATAACACTCATGATTGTATTTAAACCTGATGAGCAGTTGTACGGGTCTCTGTAGAGGAAACCAAATGCTCATTAGAAAATGAACCTGAATTTCGTTGGGTAGTGCTCCAAATGTGCAATAATGAAAATAACATTCACTTTAAAGAGTTCAGACACAAATTATTCAAAATAGCAAGCCAAAGGACAGCAAAGTCAACTTAACTACTGGTTTTATTGCACTGTGTCTGAATTTCACTGTTACAACCTGAGTTTTTAGCCACGTGAGTGTTTTAGCATGGCTTCATTGACCAAGTGAAGGTTCAGATAGAGATTGAGGCAGTGTTGGGCTGCAGCTGCTGGGACTTAGGGGACTGCAGGCTTCCTTCGGCGTTAAGAACACTGGGGAAAATCATTGTGAACTCTTGATTTTGAAAGTATTTTATTGCAGTTTTCCTCCAGGTTAGAGTGTTCAGCAGTTCCAGTTGCTGAATGGGAGAGAAGTGTAAAGCATCCTCTCCCCCAAAACAAGTGATGTAGACTCTAAGATAAATACAGTGAGGATTCAGTTGTACGTGGATGAATTCATTGTGGAGATGTTCAAGCATAGATCAACTAACCAGGATGCAAGACCATCAGTGTACGATTTGAAATGGTATCGGAGAATAAGGAAGGTAAGCACTTTGAGTATGAGCTTTGTTTTCTTCCATGCACATTCCCTGGGGAAAATAATATCCTTTGTGTTTGAGACAAGGAAATAATTTGATAATGATTGCTAGGAAAACTTTCTTGCAAGAACCTTGCCTACAGCTTTTTTCAGTGTCTTCTTCATAGCTGCTGCAGATTGAAGGGGCCAGAGTCTGAGGTGAGGGAGAGATCCTGCTGGAATTCAGGCTTCAGCAGAAGATTATTGTCTTTGCTTGTTCCTCTCTCTGGTGCGTAGCTACATGGAAGCCGGTACAGAGGCTTTCTCTCTGCCACCTCAGCTGCAGGCTGTCTGGCCCCTGGAAGAGAGCTAACTCTTCCCATCTACCCTATCCTCTGAGGACTGCAAACAAGATAATGCCAAAACCCAAAATTACCCACACCAGGATAAGCTGGTTCCTGAACACTGCTGTATTTAGCTGAGTAACATCGCTGTTTGGCCCTTACTACTGACTCAGTTTTTTGGGAGTAGAGGGAGCTAGAAGGCATTTGTGAGATTTAGTAGGGGAGCCTAAAATAGTCATTTCTGCGAGCCTTGTGTTCTTGTGCCAGCTGCACTTGAAGGGGGATACTGGACTGTAGGAACTGTTTCTGTGAGGGTTGCTCTGAAGATCTTGTGCACATCTGCTGTGGGTTTTGCAGCCCAGGCAGCAGAACAGCAGAGTCCCTGAGATGTCTTCAAAGGAAGAGGAAGTCTTCCCTTCTGCTGCTGCACATATTCTGAGCCAGCCTTACTGAAGGCTCTACTGAAATTGCTTCTCTTAAAAAGCTAGCATTTTGCTTCATTTTCTGTCCATACAGGAGTTACTGATCAGGGAGAGGCTTAAATTTGGAAATTTGTCTCTATGGAAATGAAAGACATCCTAAGCACTCTCTGGGAAACAGGCATTGAGTAAGGAGTTGGAAGTGTCCTTTTTTGATCTTTGTCAGTTTGGACTGAGAAGAGATGCTTGGATTTGGAGTATTACAGTGCTGTTCTCTGCCTTTTAAGTTCCCCCTGGTTCATTGTTCAAATAGTTTCATGATACAGCAGTTTGTCCAGGGGAGATGGTAAGCTGCAAAACGGGAGCAGCAGAAAGCAAATTAAATGATAAAATCGGCAGAGCAAAGTCTGTATGAAGCTGTGAAAGGTAAGCTTGTCCAGTGCAGGCTGATTAAAGGAAGACACTGTAGCTTAAAATCACAAAGATACCTTTCTTACAGATATTACGTGAAATTCAGGTGCATGCACCCAAGTGCCTATACCCTGAAATGTTAGACTATAATAAATCGTGACATGCTAGGCAAGGAAACACTGGTTTAATAATTTGGGGGCTAGGACCTCTATTTTGCATTGGGAATTACCTGAATCCCCTTGAGGGCCTGTAGCATCACACTCTAAGAAATATAGTAGTCATCTGAGAAAGGAGTTTTGCCCTGTCAATCCCTGCATTTTCCCAAAGATAACCACCTAGCTAGCATATCGTATTTGTTACAGGAATGTCGTCTGCATACTCGACACCTCTGAGAGTGGATTTGGCATACCCTAAAGTACTTAAAGCATGACACTACTTGAATTTTTGAATGCGTCTTGGCTAACAACAGAGATTACTCCAGACATAGTGAAGAATTTAGTTGTGATTTGATGTTCATTCATGTTGTGCTCAGGAGACTTTGTTGTGTAATAGATGGACAGTTTAACCGGAACTGCAAGAGGAAGAAAATGTATCTGTCACATTTAATTTTTATCTATTTTATCTCTTGGAATATGCAAAAGTAAGTGATTGCTTCTGAAAAATGTGAGTAAATGGCTGGAAATGGGGAGACAATAAGCCTGCTCTGTGTCCAGGAAAAGTAACTTGTTGGGAGAGATACAGGAAAGCCTTAGAGAAGCAACAGAAAGAGACCAAAGTGAGAGTGAGGTGGGAATATATTTCCTTTCTTTGCTTGGACATGAAAGGAGGTGAAAGGTGCAGAAGCGATGTGATGGAGTGGCAGCTGAGGAATGCAGCGTGTTTATTTTCAAGGACGCTGTGAGCTGAGAGGTGCTGTGCTGCCCTTGGGCTGAGGGAAGGAGAAGAGCTGGTGTGGTTAAGATTTTTTGCTTGCCAGACTTTTGATGATGAAGTTTGAGCTGGAAGTGGGTCAGAGAGGTAACGTAGTGTAACAATTTGTAATACAGAAAACAGTGAGATGCTGGTCAGCTAATCCTTTAATGTTGAGACGCAAAGTATATACTGTTTTTCACTCTGCTCTTTTTCTGCTTTTGGAGAGACTCTGAAAAACATTTGCAGCCCAGTAGAAATAGAGTTCTCTTTGCCGCAGATAGAAGATTGCTATACCTTTTAATTATCTGAATCTGTTTATGCATCTCTTCTGAACAATTTGCAGAAAATTGTTAGCACTTCATTTTCTATCAGACTGCTGGAAGTCTTGTAAACCTTGTGCCCCTTGTATAAATGGGAAATAGAATTAATTTCTTTTCGTGCAGGGCTTCCCAGTTTTACAGAAAGGACCTAGTGAAAACAGATAGTTTTAAAAATTACATATTGCTGAACATTTTTTCAAAACTACTTGAATCTGCTCATCACTGGCACCCATTGAGTAGATATTTTCTTTTTATCCTCTATATTAACAGTGACGTTAGACCTCTAGTTGTTCTGTCACACAGGGAAGGATATGTTCAAAATGGTGTAGATGTGCACATGGATCGTAAAATGGCTCTTTCTGCCATCTAGTGGCATCAAAAAAACCTCTCCATTCCTCTTAATTCATAGTCCAATGAATTACTATCTGCATTGTCAGCATAACTAAGTGTGATAATCGTGAACTGTCCTAAATTTAGGAAGATAGCAGTCACTTCCCCCCCACACACACTTCTCCACAAAATAAACAAGCTGTATTTTCCTTGCCTTGACACCTCATGAACAAGCTCATGCAAAATCCTAGGGAATAAACTTTGTTTATTGCCTTATTTTCTGCATATTATTCTGAATGCCTTTTGAGCGCACTGCTCTTAAATTCCTGTGTATGTTTTCCTTACTTAAATGCTCAGAAACCTTTCTTTTACACTAAGAACACTGGCAGATAAAATGCTGCCCGTAGTGGAATGCATCTCTAAAACCCCTCAGAAGAAGGATGGGTTCCCCTGTGGAACAGTCAGCACTGACCTCCAAAGGAGCAGCAAGCTCCATGGAGTTACTGCATTTCAGAATGGTTAAACTCTGATGCTTAAAACTGATTTCTGAGGCTTGCTGGTATCCACTTTCTCAGTTAGCCATCTACTTATTTTTGACAGGCAGCTACCCATGCCACCTTTTACAATCTGCAGACTGTGCTTCACTTAAAAATATATATGGCTCTGCCTGGATGTGTTACAGCTCCACACTGGTGGGAGGGGATGAAAACAGAGACCATTCATGCCAAACAGGATCCTTATTCATGGGTCAAGTTGTAAGGGAATTGGGCTCCCATCTCAAAAAGTTAATTGGAGCCTATATGTAATTAAAACTGCAGTTCTCACTTTTTTGAAAGGCATTTAGCCTGGAAACTTTGCAAGATGTAGTTTCACCGCCCCCACTTTCTCAAAGACCTGTAGTGTAAGGGTAATGAAATTGGTGAATGGTGTAGAATGGCCAACAGAACCCTGCAGAAGAAACTGTTGAAAATAATGTCTAAATTGTGTGGTGGGTTCTTTTTTTAATGCATGAAGTACTTTGAATGAAAAGGGTCAGAGAAGGGCACTGTTTTATTAGCAGCTATAAAAAGGTATATTTTGAGCTTCTGTGTGTAAGTATAAACACTCCATAATAATTAAAACTATCTGCTGGCTGGCTTCCATCTCAGCAGAACTCCAGGAAAATTTTCTTAATGTTTCTTTCACAGTGGTAAACAGTATGATACTTCATAATTTTTTTTTTAAGTGGAATCCCTACTGTGCACTCCTAATTTCAAGTTAGCCCCTGTCTGTTTCATTTATTTATCATATTTTAAAAGTAATTTTATGCCTTTTACTGAAAATTAATTTAGAAATACAGTGCCTTTTTTTTTTTTTTTTTTTTTTTTTTTTATTTAAAATTAAAGAAATAGCTAGCTCAGATTTTTAACTGTGAGGGTCTTAGATGCTTTACTGAAGGAGGGAAGGTTTCTAAAAATCCAAGTCTTTATTCAGGGAAAAAGTAGCAAGTTGCCAAAACCGCATTACCACCAAATTAAGTTGGTAGTCTGTTAAAAAAAGCAGTGTTAATGAGAGAAATGGCAATATACCATTCATTGCTGGAGGCCAGTCTTTTACTAAATGTTCTTCCATCCTGGGAACAATATTCAAGCCTGGGAACATTTGGGTAATATATCCAGTAACAATTCCTGTGGTGAGCAAACCTTTGAGGTTTAAGAAAATGGAATTTATTTTTTTTCATTCATCTATATCTGTCTTCTTTGTGACTAGCCATGCTTGCACGTAAAATGGATTAGAAGTGATGTGGGTGCCTTTTAGCCTTCCATACTTCATTGCAAGGCTGCACAAGAAAGCAAGGTAGCAAGAAAGACTGGAAAATGCTGCCTGAGATAGGAAGCTCCGTCCTGTCCTGGGGCAGCTAACTGCATATTTTAACCTATTCCATGATTTATCTTAGAATGTCATAAGGTCTGTCTGGATTGTTTGCTTCCTACAGGAAGTCTATCCCGCTCCTCCCATGCTCTAGGGGTTACAAATCAAAGTCACTGCCTGAATTTCTTCTTGGCTACATTATATTTAATTTTTGTGTTGATACTGCTCTCTATCTAGTCATATCCCTTCCCATTGTACTTAACCCCTTAAGGCATTCACAACAGCTAGTTAATAATTCTTCTGCCTTTATTTTGCAATTTGTTTAAGGAATCTCTGGCCTTCTTTAGGACATACAGTGTTTGCACCCACTTGCCCTGTTCTTGCATATTTGTTTTTCCATTAATTTTTTCCTACGAAAGGAGATAATACACTCAATATTAAGACAAAATTTTTCCCTGTGAGGGTGGTGAGACACTGGAACAGGTTGTCCAGAGAAGTTCTGGATGTCCCGTTCCTGGAAGTATTCGAGGCCAAGTTGGATGGAGTTCTGAGCAAACTGGTCTAGTGGAAGGTGTTCTTGTCGATCGCAAGGGAGTTGGAGATGGTCTTTAAGGTTCCTCCCAACCCAAACCATTTTATTATATATTCCCTTAACAGAAAGAAGCACCCTTTTCCAGATGGGGGTCACAGCATTTCCTGCTGCTTTACCACAGTGAAAGCATAAAATAGGAGACAGCACAGTAGCACAGAGTACAGCAAGTATTCTGCCATCCAAGCAGTGATTGCACTCGCATCTGCACACTCAAAATGCTCTCTGCTCATCAGTAGCAGAGTGATGATGTTTGGCTACTGTCCTGCCTGTTCATTACCATCACCTAGACATGCATCAGCCCATCCAAAGAACATCCCCAAGCTGAAGCAAAGCTGCGTATTTTCCATACATAACAGCCTTTGTTACTGGTCTGACTGGTGCCTCCCAGGTCCTTACATGTAGTTCATTACACCTTTATATCTCTCTGAATCAGAGATAGAACTTCCAGATTAGAAGAGAATGTGTAGTTGGGAATTTATCCATTAGCTTCAAGGCCAGATCTTCCTTTACTGATGATGATTCTTGCAGCGTTTCCTCTGTGTGTGAATATAGAATAGCCTTTGCTGTTTTCTCTCTCTCACACACACACAGGAGTGTTTTCAGTGCCAGAGGTGGGGGAAAAAAGGAGTGCCCTTCTCAGCACAGGGGAAGTTGTCACACCTACAAAATATAGGATGAATCCCCAAAGGTTCATAGCTTAAGGCTCTCAAAGACACTCAGAAACTGTTTATTAGGCTTCTTTAAATGCACTGTAAGAGCGATTGAGTGGATGAGTGACAATAAACAAAGGCAGTTTCTCCTCTTTTGTTTTCCTTGCTGCACCCCAAAGAAAGGAAGGAGAACGTGGTGTCTTCTATCCATTGTGAAGACCAAGAGAAGCTGGAAAATACTCTGGCTCCAGCCACAAGAGTGCATTGAAGCATCTGTGGGTAGTGAATGTAGTTGCTTAGCTGTGACAAAAGCATATTCTGAATAACACATTTCAGGTTTATAGCCAACCTGAACTGGGAGTAAAAGTAACACTTTCAAGTTTTCCTTCCTTTGGGATGTGTTGAGGTTATGTTTCAGCTCAAAAAGTAAAGTGCAACAACTATACAGAAGATGTAAAAAATTAGTTAGTTCCCAGGGGACTGTAGTTGAAGATAATTTTGGGGAGATTTGCCCATAAATATTTTCAGTCAATACTCTGGTGGATAGTTTTACTTCAGCTTTCTGAGCTTTCGCTAAAAGACAGGCAAAACCTCCCTTTATATCGTTCCAAAAACTAGCTTCCTGAGGAATAAAAATATCCTAAAATACTCAAAGCAATGTTTTCCAGAATTTCCTCGCAGCCTGAAACAACAGATCTGAGGGGTGTGAATGATATATTAAGTGATGGAGTTTTAACATGATGTTTAAAATATTAATATTGCTAATTACTTTAAATGTTGTTCTTTCAGTGCAACTTGCAGGCAGTGTGCTTACCCTGCATTCTCACACTGAATTTTTATGGAAAATACTTATAGTTTCCAGGACCTTTAGTTTAGTTTAGAGCAGCTGCACAACTATTAGCATACTTGCCACTATTCCCCCTCTCCTTTTTAGTGACTTCCATAGGCATTTCCCTTTTGCTGTACCTGTCTTGCCAGCGCATACGGTACCCTCACTGGGATTGCTTTTTTTCAGGATGTTCCATTTAACCAGGCAGTGTGTTTGTCCTTGGGAGTGACACGCAATAAAATGGTGAACAATAACACATAGTAGCAAAGGCTGTGTTTGAAGAAAGTTAAAGTAAAAATATGAAAAGAAGAAAGAAAGTTTATCTAATTCCTTTCTTCGTTCTTTAAGTCCTGCTGAGCTCAGACAGGACAGGATGTGACCTGCGAGCAGAGGACTGCGAGTGATGGCAGTGGCACAAGTGTGCGGTGGGTGCTGCATTTGTAGGACACGGGCACCCAGGAGAGGCACACTGGGGGGTGTTGGTGGATGGGAGCTTTGGCATGGCACAAGTGTGCACTGGCAGCCCAGAAAGCCGTGTCCTGGGCTGCATCAAAAGCAGTGTGGCCAGCAGGCCCAGCGGGTGATCCTGCCCCTCTGCTCCGCTCTTGAGAGATTCCCCTGGAATATTGCATCCAGCTCTGCGGTGCCCAGGTGAGGACACGGACCTGTTGGAGCAAGGAGGGCCATGGTGAGGGGGATGGAGCATGGCTCCGATGAAGACATGCTGGCAGCTGGGGTTGTTCAGCCTCACGAAGGTTCTGGGGAGGCCTTCCAGCAGCTTTCAGTCCCTAACGGGCCTCCAGGAGAGCTGGAGAGGGACACTTTTACAGGGGAGCGTGGTGACAGGAGAAGGGGCAATGTCTTGAAGCTGACAGTGAGTCGATTTAAAATGGATATAAGAAAGCAGTTCTTCCGTACGAGGGCGGCGAGGGCCGGGACAGGCTGCCCGGGGCAGCTGTGGCCCCCCCCGCCCCCGGCGCGCTCCAGGCCGGGCGGGCTGGCGGGGGCTGCGCTCTGCGGGCCCCACTGCGGCTGCGTGCCTTTCCGGTTCCGGTTCCGGTCCCGGCCCCGCCCCGGAAGCCGCGGGGGATGGCGGGGCCGGGGCGGCGGGGCCGGGCGCGGGGCCGGCAGTGGGTGTGGGGCCGGGGCCGGGGCCGGGCGCGGGGCCAGGCGGCGGCGGGCGGAGCCCCCCGGCAATATGTTCAAGAGAATGGCAGAGTTCGGGCCTGACTCCGGCGGCAGGGTGAAGGTGCGGCCTCGGCGGGGCCGGCGGGGCTCGGGCCGCGGGGGGCGGCGCGGCTGCGCCTCTCTGAACGCGCCGCGTCCGCT
>JAWWEE010000040.1:34536602-34561290 GCA_035221455.1 Xenops minutus
CGGGCCGAGCGTGCTGGTGTGTCTGCCTTTTGTTCAAGGGTGTCACCATCGTGAAGCCGGTCGTGTACGGGAACGTGGCGCGCTATTTCGGGAAGAAGAGAGAGGAGGACGGGCACACTCACCAGTGGACGGTGTACGTGAAGCCGTACCGCAACGAGGTACCTGTGGGGAGCGGGTGTTGGTGGCGGCCGGGGCAGTGCTGGGCCGGCCCGGACAGCACGGGCGGGCTGCGCTGCACAGGAGGGTGGGAAAGCCTTCTGGCACGGCCGGGGGAGCACACGGGCTGGGGGGTGTCCAGAGCCGGAAAAGGTGGGCAACACACCTTTCTTCACAAGTTTTTGGAGTACCCTTTCCAGGTTAGGGGGAAGACTGGAGGGCATTCATGGGGACAAAACACGGGCAGACCCGCATGCTGGTACTAACTTTTGGATTCACCATTGTGCTTTCCGTCTGTGTTTACAGTCAGAAGGAATAATAGGCACGTAGGATAGGTGGCTAAAGCTTGGTGTGCCGTGTGAATAGTCAGAAATAACAGTGTTTCTGTTTTAGGACATGTCTGCCTATGTGAAGAAAATTCAATTCAAATTGCATGAAAGTTACGGTAACCCTTTAAGAGGTGGGTTTTGCATTTCGGCATTTCTTCCAGTTTTTTATTCCTTTTTTGTTCCACTGAAGCTTGATCATTGGTTTAACACTTCTGTGTTTCCTATTGCAGTTGTTACCAAACCACCATATGAAATCACCGAAACAGGCTGGGGTGAATTCGAAATAATCATCAAGATATTTTTCATTGATCCAAACGAAAGACCTGTAAGTACATTGAATTTTTAACAACACTTAAGTAATTAATTATGGTGGCCTAAAGCTTTGCTGTAGGATATTGCTGGTGAAATTAAGTCCTATTGGCCATGGAAGTAATAAAGCCTGTTCTTGAAAAAAATTAATTTGATGATTGGCCACATTTTCCTATTTCTGTGCTTTACTACTGGCGTTCATGACTTCTTTTGCTGCATTTGGCTTCTCTGACATTTACTAATACATGACCACATGTTTCACCTTACTTGGTTTAAGCACATGCTGAGGCTTTCTCTTTCATGTCAATTCCTAGTTCTGGGATATTTTGAGTATTTTACTTTTTTTTTGTTTTGTCTGTCAGATCAGAATCAGTCAAAAAGCTGTAAAGGTACTACGCTAGCCTTAGTCTTTGCCCTAAGAAAACCAGGTTGAGAAATTCCTGTAGTTGTATAAAGCACTGGGATTAATGTCCTTCTTCCCTTCCTGTGTTTTAGACATATCTTGTAGGTTTGTATATCCAGGTGTAGATAGGAAACTCAATTACCTTCTTTTAGGGGAAAGGGATGTTTATTTCTGAAGGACTGAGTTACTTCTGTCGCATGAACTGCAGCAATCCTTTTCTTTATCGTTTTTTTACTAAATGGAAGTGAAACTGAATTTTATGTTTTTTCTTGATTACGTCACAATTGATAGAAAGGGCTTCCTGTGCTGTTGTGCTCAGTAGCATCCTGACTTGTCATATAAATTCTGTTCACAGCTTGATCAAGCTGTCCTAAAGTTGGTTGGGTGTTTTTTCCTTTGCTGCTGTTTTTGGAAGGCTGTTTCAGAGCTTGTTGAGTACTTCCTTTTTGGGAAGAACCAGGTGGAGTAAGGTATTGCCCGCTCATGGACCTGTTTGTGGAAGGGGAGAACTGTGAGCTCTGTGTCCTCTACCCAGGCCATGGTCCAAGTAGTTCGTGGTTCCTCAGGGCTGGACAGAGGGCTTCCATTCCTCTCTCCTCCCTGCTATGTTCAATGCAGTAATGGAAGAGTAACTTCATAAAGAGAGATTTCATTGAAAAGCTATTCTCAGCCCCTCTGGTGTTTCTCTTTCACAAGAAGGGATGATAATGTCATGGAAAGCACTTTGATAATTGGGAAAGTCAGTTTGAATTAAATCACCTATTTGGAAATGTTTGAGAGAAGGTAGTAGTTTTTATACAACAGGCCTATGCCACTTGTCCAGACATTTTTTAAGC
This sequence comes from Xenops minutus, assembly GCA_035221455.1. Lineage (NCBI taxonomy): Eukaryota > Metazoa > Chordata > Aves > Passeriformes > Furnariidae > Xenops > Xenops minutus. Next base: position 34,538,636 of record JAWWEE010000040.1, read on the forward strand.
ATCAAGAAGCCTTTGGCTAGTTGGCATGTTTCAACAGTTAATACTGAATTTAAGTAATTCTGCTGAAGCTATATGACATTTATTTTTGCATTTCTAAAAGATTTTTAAATCCTATAAAACTGTTTTCTAGGAACAAATGCTACTTGTTGATATCTAGAACAAGATTTCTATTTCCCTACAACTGCCAAACTAATAAAATTCTGTTCTTGCATAGGTAACGTTATATCACTTGCTGAAGCTTTTCCAGTCAGATACGAATGCCATCCTGGGGAAGAAAACTGTAGTTTCTGAATTCTATGATGAAATGGTATGAACATTTTTAATGTAATCCTCCCTTTATTTTGAAGAGTATTAGTAATACCATTATTTCTCTCCTTCATTAGATATTTCAAGATCCTACTGCAATGATGCAGCAGCTGTTAACAACATCTCGTCAACTAACACTAGGTGCTTATAAGCATGAAACAGAGTGTAAGTTGAAAATAAAAATATTTTAATTTTAGAAATAAACAATAGTTGGTTTTGCTTTTATTGCTTTTCATGTGCTGTAGTGTATTTCAATGCTGATAAAAAGTGATACTTTTACATTAAATTTAACTTCACCTTTTGCAAAGATATTAATACTTATTTGAAAACTTTTAAGATTTTCTGATATGTATGTGTGGAATTAAGAGTTGCTCAATAGGAAGACTGACAGCATGATCTACACCTAGTCTGACATCTTTGAAATGAGTTTAAACAGAGAATAAATGAAGGCCACCCTGTGGTACGGTTCTGTTGAGCAATGCAAGCAAAGTCACACTTGAAGCACTGAAATAAAAACAGTGATGTTTAAGTCAAATCAGGAGCCCTTTGGAAATAAAGAATAGTGTCTGAAAGCTCTTCCTGTCTCTTTCCCTTCTAGTTCTTTAGCTGTAGGTAGTTTTATAACATGCTTCTTCAGTACAGCCTAATGTTTTTTGTGTCCTTTTTATCTAATTTGTCTCCAAATATAAACAAAACCATTAAGGAAATTAGAGAAATTAAAGATCCATTGATTCATAAATCAATGCATTTAGTGATGATTTCTGTTCTGATCTTCTGGATTTCATCCCTTAACCTACTACTCTCAGAAAACAAATGTAGTATTTATTGAGCCCAAATCCTGCCTTGTTAATTACAAGCTCTAATGCCATTGTAGTCCAGCTCACCTGGCCTTGTGTTCACCTGACAACAAATGTCAAGTATATTTTGGACAGCAAATACCTAAAGAGTGGAGAGTGATTTTGAATTTGAAACTTCAAAATTTGGGTTCTGACTTGCCTTATGTCTCCTTGGCTGTGTGGATGTGTGAGCTCCATGTATTTTCTACCTCAGTTTAGCCAGTCTTGAGGTGGATTTTTGTTATATTGCATGTTGTTATGGTTTTAATTTAGAAAATTTTTAATAGTACAATTCATAAGTCTTGTCCAAATTTAAACTTTTCTCACTTAAAATTCTTGTATGTTTCTCCTGAGAGTAGACAAAATTTTTAGTACGTTGTTTGTATGTTTCCTTAAAATGTGCTACTAAATCAGAAAAAATTTGCTACTGCCCACCACTATATAATGTATGGGTTATGAAGGGATCTCCCTGGCCTTCATAGTTTTGCTGGATTTTCCATCTTTGTCCAAAAACTTGTACATGAAAAAATAATAAAAAAGAGACACTTGATGTCAGGGATCTGTAAAATTAAAGGCAGCACCACTAAAACATTTAGATACATAAAATTATACTCTAATGAGACAAGGAGCAGAAGGTGGTTACAGTACCTGGAAAAGGAACCACAAAATGGTGGGGACTTGAAGAGACCCCTGGATGCCATCTTGTCCACCCCCTGCTCAAGCAGGGCCACCTACAGCTGATTCCTGAGGACTGGGTCCAGATGGCTTCTAAATGTCTCCGAGGGTGGAGATTCCACATGGCCCCTTTGGACAGCCTGTGCCAGCACTTGGTCACCTTCACAGTGAAAGTTTCTGGATGTTCAGAGGAACCTCCCATGTTTCAGTTTGTGCCTGTGGCCTAAAGTGCTGTCACTAGGCACCACATATTCATAGTTCTCTGTAATTTCCTGTTTGCTGTCACCATGCCAGGTTTTATTTAATCTTAAAAAAACTAGAAAGTGATTTCATGAACTGTATAACTCCATCCACTGAACTGATGGGCTGAGGGCTGAATGAAGCCCCAAAACAAGCTTTTTAATTTTTTTTAAAATGCAGGTTTGTATTTGGATACCATTTTGATTACAGTCATTGAATCTCTAAGACTAACAGTAATAGATTTTTTTTCAGACACATGCCATCCAAATTACTGTTTCAATTAAAAAAAAAAACAAACTACAGCTTTCCATGGTACTTAAAATATTTTTCTTCATGACCACCACAGTTGCAGATCTTGAAGTGAAAACCAGGGAAAAGCTGGAAGCTGCCAAAAAGAAGACTAGTTTTGAAATTGCTGAGCTTAAAGAAAGACTAAAAGCAAGCCGTGAAACCATCAACTGTTTAAAGAATGAAATCAGAAAACTTGAAGAAGATGATCAGTCTAAAGACATGTGGTGAGTATTGACTTGTTAAAGAGCCTGTACTGAAAATGGGAAGACTTCAATCATGGAACTGTATGAGTTCAGTTCTGTAACGGACTATGAGAATTTCACTGGCAAGTGATTGAAATTTGTGGCAATCAACTTCGTAAATGGAAAAAAAAGAAAGAATGTATCCTTGTTTTATAGTTAAAATCTGTGGGTACTTCACAACTTACTTCAAGTAGAAGGGGTCTCAGAGACCAGACTACTTTTTTTTTTTTTTTAAACTGCATTTGAGTTGTATATGAAAACTTTGTATTAAGTCTTCTGTAAATTCCATGTGATTTTACAAAATGCTGGTATTAACTTTTTTTACTTGTTTTTTTTTTCTACAGATTGTTTAGAGATGCATCTTTAGAGCTAAAAATAAAATATGCAGTTTTTTATTTTAATATTTTTTGTCTCCATCCAGCTGTGGAACTGTAAGGAACAATTGTAAATAGCATAGCCTGATTTAAAGGAGAGGTTGAAATACAATGGTATGCAAGTTGCTTAAGTCTGGTTACAGTGATTTCAGCATGTCTGTTAACAGCACAGTGAAAACGCTTTCTGAAAACAGGATTAAATAACTTGTATATCTACAGGTAAGAGTTTCTAGCACCAGAGCTGCTTTAGCACATACAAGTATTAACTCTCCAAGCTGTGCATAGAAGCAGGAGATTTTTCCTGTCCTGGTTTGTTGGAGTTTGTTTAATGCTTGTACTGTGGTCACTTCCTCAAACATTGTCTCTGCTCCTCCTTCCTTCTACCACTCTTCCTCTGCTCCAGTGTGGGTCCCTCCCACGGAAGACACTCCTCCATGAACTTCTCCAACATCAGTCCTTCCTGTGGGCTACAGCTCTTCATGAACTGCTTCAGTGTGGGTCCTGCCAGCAAACCTGATCCAGCATGGGCTCCTCCCCCCACAGGGGTACAGTTCCTGACAGGACCCTGCTCCAGTGTGGGCTTCCCACAGGGTCAGGATGGGGTCCTCCACAGCCCACAGGTAAATTGCTCCTCCATGGACATCCATGTGGTGCAGGGGAACAGCTGCCACACCATGGTATTCACCACAGGCCATAGGGGACCCTCAGCTCAGCTGTCTGGAGCAGCTCCTTCCGCTCCTACTCCACTGACCTCATTGTCTGAACAAGTGTTCCTCTCACATACTCTCACTTCACTCCTGTTCCCCCTCCAGCAGGTTTTTTTTCCCCTCTTCTTAAATCTGTTACCTCAGAAGTGTTACGACTGTGGCTGATGGGCTCAGCCTTGGCCAGCAGCAGGTCTGTCCTGGACACGGGGTGGGGCAGCTTCTCACAGAAGCCACCTCTGCAGCCTCCCCGCTACTGAAATCTTGCCATGCAAACCCAGTAGATATTTTTACATCACTCGCACATGTTCTGCCTGAAAAATCAGTACATGATCTTATCAGTGTTTTGAGAACAACACACTCATTTCTTCATATTTGAAAAAAGTAATGATTAGCTCTTACTATAGCTTGGTAAATATTCAGAACTTAAACAGTTTCATTACTCATTAAGTAGACTTCCATTACGAATAGTAACTGTTAAAACTTGGCATATTTGGGTTATGGTATGTACACACACATAGGTTACGGAACAGCTGGTACCACATCCAAATTTTTCTGGCTAGCTAAGTGGCTTGGTTTATTGACTCAGTAGCCAATTTCCTCTTAAGCAGCAGCTGAAGAAGAATGAGAATTTCAGTTGAATAGAATGCCATTTTCAGAGCTGTGCATTGAAAATAAAGACTTGCATGGGCCAAAGTATATTGTGCATGCTGAAACAAAAATGGTAATGGAAAGCACAATTTTGGTGATACTAGGTGCGTATGCAATGTTATTTTCGTATTCATCAGTTAAATTACTACTAACAAGGACTAACTTGGAATATTAAAGAGGTTCTGCAAGAACTGTGACTAACATGAACAGGTTTGCTGAAACAGACTTGAACAGACAAAAAAAGAATAGAGATGTACTTTTTGAATCCAACTTCTTCTGTAGGAGCCTAAAGTATTCTTTTTGTTTACATTTTTAGCAACATCCAACAGCCTTGTATCCAACTTTACAGAAGCAATGTTAGTAGCTATCAGCATTATAGACCAGTGATGCAATTTTTAGTGATCTTTTTTTCTTCAGTTTTTCTTTCAGCTTTTTGTATTTCTTTTTCCTCTCCTTTGTACTGTCTGCAAAGATCACAGCATCATTAGGCTCCTCTGTCAACAGTAGGATGACAAATAGTCCGAATAGCTGTCTGTGCTGAGCAGTTCCTGTTGATAGACAACAGGAAAACTACCTTCTGCTTTACAAAGTTCCTTCTTATGTTCTGTGTTTTCATTAGAAAATGTTTTCTTTAGATGCTGAGAAAGCAATTAAGCCCTTTATTAGACCATAATTAAATTCTTGGAGAAGTTAATGAGAAGTAATCATAGAACCACAGAGTCATAGAATATCCTGAGTTCGATGAGACTCACAAGGATCATTAAGTCCAGCTCCTGGCCCTGTACAGATCACCCTAAGAACTGCATGGCTCTCAACCTAATAGATAGGTTATGTTTGGGCCTATGTGCTTGCCTATAAAAGAGTTGTTGGTGCAAACACCTGAGAGGGTGTCTGTACACAGTGAGTTTACAGTAAGTGCTGACCTTCTAGTGCATATCATTTTCAAAGTTACTAGAACTTAGAGTGGGGTACCTAAGGACACAGTTACATTTGACATCCATTGCCTTGAAAAAAAAAGAAAAACCCAAATGCTACATTCTGCTTTACTGTTGGCAGTTCCGCAAAGATGCGATTCCAGACAAATAGCTATGGTTTGTGCTTGCCAGAGCACTAACTATTTATATTGCTGAAACTGACTTCAGGCTGTGGTTTCATCCTGAGTTAAAATTGTGAAACAGATGTATTTAAATCTTGCTTTGCAAAGGAAGGGGGAAAAAACTCTCACCATGCTGTAGGTACACTTTGATATTGCTGAATCGCACAGTAATTTGTGCAGTTTTGTGCACTGAAGCTTTAGGCTCCACTTGAGGTAACTCTTTGGTAGGTAAAAAAAACCCAAATGGTTTATCTCAGAGGTAAGCATGGTTTACATACGTACTGTTACAGATTTACCAATGAGGAATGTTTACTTTAGGCATCAAATGTGCAAAACTAGTAGTGTCATTGCTGCTTCCACTGCAGAGACTTTGAATGCTTTAGCTAAGACAAATTAATGCTCATCACAGTAATTTCAGGCACTGACTGGTTACTCGCTACCCAGGACTATGTATCACTAGTCTTTTTCTTGCCCATCTCTGTCTCGTAATATTTAGTTCTTTCCTTTGGGTTTGGAACACTGTAGTTTACAGTAAGACTGTGAAGTTGTATAAGGCTTTTGCCCAGGAAGTTTCTCATGAAAAGTGCCATTGTCTGACAGAAGATGTGTAGATCCAGTTAAGTCAAAGATTTACTTGAGAATTTATGTAATTAGTAGAGATGGGGCTAGAAGGAATAGTAACTCACCCTGTTTGTTTTCTTCCTAGACAGGTGCTGGTAATAACACCAACCCTTTGCTGCTTATGCATTTAATTAATAATAAATATCAGTATTTGTTTGCTTCTTAATGGGGATGCAGATTTAAGAAACTTTCAGGTTGTTTTCAGACATAAGGTTGTTTTCCAAACACCAGGTGGCAGGTATGTCCAAAATATTCTCCAGTTTAATTCCTGGGATTCCTTTAATTCAGCAGTTTAATTCCTGGGATGTTGGCAGATCTGTGATGTCTTCGATTGATCTCATTTGCTTTGAGACTTGGTAATCTGATTAGACAACTTGTATTTTTTTTTGTAGAGATGACCAAATTACCTCTTGCATGTTACAAAACCATTCAGCAGCTTTGTCAGCAAACTGAATGTGCTGTGCCAGGAAGCACAAAAAAAGTGAATGTTTGATAAACTATGTTTGTTCCTTTGTCAAGGAAAGCAGCTTTCAAAATTCAAATCTTAGGGGTTGTTTTTAGGTTTTGTGGGTTTTTTTCCAAGATTGTGTGACAATATGGATGTACAAAACATAATTTAAGCAGTCTACTGGATGGCATATTTTGCTTGCATTCAATTGTTTGCACTTCAATTGCATCTCCAAAATAGTATGATTTTCCACAAGTAAAAGTAATTTTTTAAACTTAATGTTGATAGAGGTAATAAGGTTCTTTGACTACTTACTGCTTAAGTTTCCTGAACAGAGCAGGGAAGAATAGCTTAAGGAAGGGAAAGAAAAGAGAATTAGCGTGGTAGAAAAGAATAGCAACAATGAAAAATTCCTGTTATATATTGGTTGGAATTTATTTAACATTCATTTATGATATATTTATACTATTTCCATTTTAAAATGTTTTAAGCCAGAACATGAAATCAGTTTCTAGTGAGTCTTACCTATGCAATAGCTAATCCACATCCAAAATGAAAATGTACATTTAGATTTTCATAGGAAAACACTCAAGAATGCCAGATGATTAGGCTATAAAAAGAATTTGTTAGCACTGCAATATGCAGTAGTTGTCCTACTACCCCCCTAATAATTACTATCCCTTTTAAAATGTTCATTTGTTAAAGAAGAGGCTGGTCCTTTTTATTCCCACTGTTGTGGAGAATTCCGTACTTCAGAAGAGAAACAAATTTTATCTGATCTACTACTGTACTTCTACTTTGCTAATACTTTCACCTGAAGTGATCAACACCTTTTTTTCTTTAGTGTCTCAATTCTGCAATGTCTAGCAAATTTCACAGTTTCTTAAATCTACAAATAACTCTTATTTTGAATAGCACATTTTATTTAACCTCTGACCTAGGATGTTAATAAAATGCATGCATTTTATTTAAACATGCTTCTAAGTTTCTCAGTGAAACATTGTTATCTTTACTCTTAAGATCAAGAAACAGGACATACGACTAAGAAAGTCTTTACCTGCTGCACTGGTCAGACAGAACTGCACTTCAGTTTAAATGATTCCAAACAAAAGATTGTAGAATCATTTCACAGTTAAATCACAGTTTGTAAGCTTGTATCTTTAAGCACTAGCATGCTGGGTAAATAGAGTTGTTTAGAGCTGGCAAAACCAACAAGGTTTATGTCTCTTATGCACGTAGTAAGGGTCACTACTTTTGGACTCAAAATTCGGAGAATAAATAGTGCTGCACCACTATTGTTCCATGCACCAAGTCTGTTGAATGTAGCAGGGCCAGCATGTGGCTCCTTTTTCCTCTCTATGCTTATTAAGGCAAAAATTAATCCAGGTAATTTTTGGTTTAGTCACTGTCCTGATTAGAGGGATAACTATGTCCCACTTACAGCTCCATTCAGGTCCTAAGCCACCTGAACTCTGAGTAGGTGATAGGGGAATGTTGATAAGTTAGGTTTGAGGAGCTTGCAGTTAACTTTTGATTTCCTGGTTTCTGTATGAAAGTTTATGTAGTAGTGTAACCATTTGCTTGGTAAGCTAAATATTCCCAAGGAAAACTGAATCTGCATCACACAGTTTTAGAAGTTCTTAACCATGAAGTCATGGGAGCATTCCAGTGATGCAGATCACTGTGGGCAGCAGTCAGCTTTGCAAGACTTCTCTAGGACTGGACAGGGAACAGGCAAAGCAAAATCATAACCTCAGTGATTAGGCCATTGGAAAAAACAAGTGGGGTGTGTTTTTTCAAGATGAATAAGGCCACCACCTCAGAAAAGAGTTACATCCCAAAGTTACTAAAATAGAATTATTTTCCCATTACCTTCAGAAATTACACAACTTTTTAGTGATTGTAGAATAAATGTATATATTGGACAAATTGGAACTGATTTTTTTCCTTGCTACAGATTAAGCACGTTTGCATGGTGAGGCAGGACACAGGATTAAACTAGACAGACTGAATTCCAGCACCCTACTACATAGTGTTTAAAGTGATCAAAGCCTCCGCTGCTTTGCAAAGCTTTGTGGTTGCTCTGAATCTTCCTTTTGTAGTCCGTATCAGCAAGAACCAGGAGTTGCAGTATTAGATGAGCATGGGTATTGCCCCGGATAATGACAAAACATTGTGGGCAATATCAGAGGGAAAAAATGATACGCACTCGACTGCTGGGCCTGCAAGTCACCATTTGGCTCCTCCTCTCAGGTAGGAGTTTGTGCTCTTTGAGAATCTCATCATTGATAAGTCTGCTAGTCCTGTGTCCCCACAGATTCATTCTACGTTATTTAACAGCTAGCAGTCTACAATTTCAAATGGAAAACACAGTCTAGCTGATTTTAAAATTAACTGTGTTTTGAGTTTTGTGTATTTTTTATTAATAAACAAAAAATTAGTCCTAGTCCTCATGCATTTGCTGACAATAGAAAAGATACATTTCTAAGACTGATTTATTTCTAGTATCCTTTTCCCCTCAAGAATAAAAGGCAGAAACAAAGAAATTACTTTTTTGGAACAGGCTGGCACAGTATGAGTATTTTAAAATGGAAAAGCAGTAAAACTTTTCATGGATTCATTGTTTGAAAAGAGTTTCCTCATAGTTTAATCTGACCTCATATGGTACTAAGTGCTTGCAAGTGCCCGGCCTCTGCATTTGGAGCTGGAAATGCTCAGTACTTCACTAAATAGACCTTACCTTCCATCCTGGTGAAGTGAGTGTGTTTCCATAAGACCTCTGGTGAATGGTGGTAATACATCAGTATTATGAAGAAGCCACATTTTAATGGTAAAAGGGGCACTTAGTAAAGTTTTGTACTTCTGGATAGTTAAGACTACAGCATTCCTTTACAGGTAAGGCTTTTGGAAGTCTGAAAATACCCTATGCAGAAATTTAAACAAACCCCTTCTTCGATTTGTCACCTAGCCATTGCTACTACATGTCCTCTTGTTGACTTTGCAGTAAAATTATTTTCTGGTAACATATTTTGCACATTTGCCCAAAGATTTGCCCTTCATATGTTCCATCACTCTTCTCAGTTCTATGCTACAGCTCCTTCCCCTCTCAACAAAGACTAGAGAGAAATGATCTGTAAGCCAAAAAGAAATTTAAAACTTGTTTTTGCTGCTGCTCTTACTTCCCAAGCTTTATCTGAGACTGATGCTGCAGAGTGCAAGCTTCAGAGCTGTCTAGAGACAGTTGGTGTGACAACTCTGAATATATTTTGTCATCATCTAACAGCTGTCCACACTCAAGCATGTTGAACTTGAGTAGTGACCTGTGTCACTTCTCTGTGGTCTTGTGTCAAAATACCTCAAAAAACCAAAACCCGGTGGCTGAACCTCTATCACAGTGTCCCTTATACAAAAAATAAAATTTGCTGATCTACTGTATTTAATAATAATAACAATATTTTGCAAAAACCATCTAATGCTAAATCATTGATGTTTTGCACAGATACTTGTTATTACAGCTTTCGTTGGAACTTCTGTCTAAAAAAACCCCACTGCCACATAAATTAACTCAGGTACTTGGGTTCATTCTGATCTATTTACTGCTCCGTAGTCATACCTGTTTTTTTGAGGACTGACTGTGGTTTACTCTACTTGGATTAGAATTGCATCCAAACTAACTTCAGTAAGGACACTTTGTAATTGCAAAGCAGAACTGGATTTGAAATAACATTCTCATGATCAAAGATTCCAAGAAGCTTTTGTAGTAATTGGAGAATAACAACTATATAAAATGTGTTTGCTTCTCATATTTAAATGAGGCATAAAGATAAAATGCATGAGAGGCACATTAAATGAACACACAGATACTTAATCTGATAAGACCAAAGCAATTGAGTGGGATTTTAATTTAGGCATTTGACTGGCTTTTAAAAAAAAAAAAAATGTTTTTGAAGTAATGCTGGCTTTTTTCCATAATATCTGAGAGGTTTACTCAGTTGTGGATTGCTCCACTGGGTATTCCCTTCACTGATGATATATTATTATTTATATTGCATCCTGAGAATACTGCACATGTACAATGCACAGGCAGAGTTCCAGGCCCAAAGGCCTGCAATCCGAACAGGCAATATAGAATGGGTGGTATAATAAATTGCAGTTCTTTACTTCAACTGTAAGCAATGTCTTTCAGCTCTAAAATTATACCCTTCATCCACTTTGATCTGAAGAAGCACAGTACAGTTCTCATCCTGTGGCAACACAACTCATTGAGACAAGAGTGGATAAGTGAAGCAACTGCTGTCTACGAGTTTCACCATCTTTAACAAACTAGACTTTTCATAAAAAAATAGTATTCCAGGAAGTCACTTGCAATGGTTCTTATGATTTTAAAAAAGAAGAGATGGAAATGAGCAAAAATTTTCTGAAAATCTCTCATTTGTAGCAAAAAGGCTTTGATTTGAGGGTTGGAGTGGGCATGCAGTTGTTTGCTACAGAACTAAGTAGCCTTAGGAAGAAAGCTTAAGAATAAAAACTCTAAGGACCTTACTTTATTACTTTGACAAAATAAGCCTGTTCCTGCTGGTTTTGAATGCAGAACCAAAAACGCAGATACTTCGGGCTGCTTCACAGAAGTTTGCACTGACAAGTGCGTCTTATTTAAGACCAGGATACGGTCTGCCCTGAGCTCTAACACAAAGAGCAACTATTTGAACATCTCAGAAAAGGCCAAGAGTACAACAAAGAGAAGGAAAAAACATGAAAGACCATCCATGGTCTGCAGTTACCAGTTTAGTTCTTCTGTCATAAAGAAGCTCTCTGCCATGAGAGGATTGAAGCTTTCTTAGCAGTGGAATGAACTTCCCCCACATCAGACTCATAAATGTCAACTTTTTTCACTTCATCTTGAAGGTCTCTTTCTTTAGGGTTCTTTAACGTAAACACAAGTCATTTGTAAAAAAATGCTTCATTAAAGCAAAAACTGTTCTGTCATCTTTCCTTCCTCCTGCCAAGAAGCAATATGGAATAACAAATGCATTTGGGAAAAATCTCTATAACAGAGTTAGCTAGTCCCACTTAAATCAAGCTGCTTTGGGAAAAGTTCCATGAGCAGAACTTCCCTGATTAACTTTCTTCAGACTCTTCCCCATACTTGTTTCTGCATGAGGGAATAATGTTGATACGTATTTTGATTTTGTCCCTAAATTAGCTTAAAATATATGCTATTATATGCTACTGAAGGGAAATCTAATTATTTCTGCTTAAAATAATTGTTGCTTAAAATATCATTACATTAACAAGTCTGCTTTTATTTCCCTTGTTTCAACCAATTATGTAGTTTGCTTCTCCTGGCTTTATGTGTGAATTCAGGCAGTCTTGAAAGCGAGCTGCAAAATGAGGCAGTGTAAAAGCAGTTTTACATTCCATTACCAATAATTCTGCTTTGCCATATTTCATCTTTTCTTTTTCTATGCCTCTTCTGAGGGAACATGCCCAAAGTTATCTCACAGACTTCTATGATGGCTGTCTCAACTAACTTTAAAAGTTATTTTTTTAAGGGCTGGAGTGGTTGCTCACTTCAGATGGCCAGTTACCCTCACTTGGTGGTTTCTACCCACATGGTAATAAAGTTATTGCTTTCCTGAAGAAGCCCATTCCTTATATACCAGGAAGAAAATTTAAAACCCCCTGGGATTTATGCTTCTCTTAAAATGTCAGGTTATGATCAGTACTTCAGCAGCTTCATGTCCAGATGTGATTTTGGAGTATGTGGGACAAGGGCACATGAATGAAGGAGAGCAAAGCCTGCTCTACCAGTGTTCAGAACAGCTGATCTTGCACTTTCTTTGACCACTGCTTTCACTAACAAATTATGATTAAGAGGCAGAAGAGTAATCCTGCTAGTGTGAGTGTGAGCTTGGGTTTTCTCTGCAGATTTACTGTTGAGTAGGCAGAGTTGTTTTGGATGACAGAGTGTGTGTTTCTGTTTCTCACCATGACAATTTGTCTTCTCCAGAGAAGCTTTTATTTCTTGCATGAAGTAATATATCTACTCCAGAGTAACTGCACAACATCACCATGAGTTCAGTTTACTTTACAATTTGTATCAAAGTTCATATGAAATAACATATTTTATCTTTTGTACTCCAGATAGGAAAAACACTGGATTAAACCAAACACCATTGTATCTGTTTTTGCTAAATCAGGTCTGTCATTGATAGGGGAAAAAAATCTAGGTTGCAATTTTAAATGTTCCTTTAAATGTTCTTCCTGAGCATACCAAAAGGCAATTTTCTAGAAAAAATCAGGGTATCATTCTCATTTCACAGGACCCAGTAACTTGTGTGTAAGATAAAGGAGTTTCAGAAAGGTAGATACATAACTCTGGTATGTAATGTAGATTAGAATTTGACATTGAAAGCCATTTTTCAAAGACAATTCAGTTATTCTGCCAATCAGAATGTCCCTTAGTTATGCAAATGACAATGTAGGGCATCGATTATCTGCCTGTGACAATGCAGGATTTTCCACTACTGCTAACTTACATTTTTGAGAAGGTGCCTCCTGCCCCTACAGGCACCGTGTCCCCTCAGAATCATTTTAACAATCTTTGTGCATGGAAAAGAAGTTTATTTAAAGGTAGTCCTGGAACCTGGAATGATTAGTTCATTCATTCATGAAAAGCATTCTGTAAGCTGATGGCAAAATACACACAGGAACAGTTGTTCTAATAAAAAGATTGCACCCATTTTTCTTCTCTCACTGTCTCAGATCCTATATGTTGCCATGCTATCACCAGACTTTCTGCTACTGCCATTCTTTTCTTGACCGGAAACCATAGCAGGACATACTTATTGCAAGGATAAAGCCCCAAGGAAAAAGTAGTATTATTTTTAACATTTTCTCTCTAGCAGTCACCATTCATAACTTACAACACATACTGTGAAAAGACTGAGAAAACGATTGATTTAAATCTCCCTTGATTTTTTTGACTAATGGCAAAAACTCCACACACTGGTGCTTAATCATACTTTGCATCATGTACAAGCATGCAGTTTTCCATACGAATTCCATGAGGTGTTTAATCTGCTATTGCAAAAATACTTATTTGCATACAATCACACCCTGCTGTGGTTTTAAATGTTTTCTGAGAATATATTTTGAACCTATTATCTTAACCTCACTGCCTTTCTACCCACATACACACTAACAGACATGCAAACCCTTTAATTTTTATGCAGGCCTGACTGTAATTAAGTTGAAGTGCATTTGTTCTTTAAAACTATAGGACTCAGCTTATTCCATAAGTGTTGCTGGTGAATACACTGTTAAGTTGCTTAGCTGTTGCAGGGTCTTTGGCCTACAAATAAAAGTTCTTATTACAGGAGAAAACAGTGATGGGCAGCTGTGTTTCTGTAGTCTGAACTGTTTGTTCATGCCATGCATGCCAGGTGCAGTCAGCCACAAACAACGCTATCTTATCTTTCAAAAATCTTAATCCAAGTACTAAGGACTAACCCTAGTTAGAGACATGAGGGTGAAGAACATCTCTTTACTGACTTTCTTGTTGGGGACAGGTTTGATACAGATGCAGAGAATATGTACTTGTGCAATCACATCATGTGACATGGCAGAACATGCTATGCTAGGTATACTCTTCCCCATCATTTAGTATCTGACAAATGAATTATACGTCATTTGTTTAAGGAAGACACTGGAAGTAAAAAATCAGAAACTGTGAGCATGGATGATAGTATCATTTACTGAATCCTGCTATAGCTGCACCCTGACAATCAACTCCTTTCCTTGACGTACCTATTTTTACAAAGTATTTTAATGACTACTGTCAAGCCAGTAGACAGTACCATAGCTGACTCTTGCTTTCTTAATGCCAAATCCAAAGTGTCTTATCCCCACTATGATCTTGCACTGAGTTTTAATATGTAATAGTTAACCCAGACCAAATATATTCCATTTCTGTCATCAATATGCCATAGGAAATAATGTACAGTTAGGGCACGAGCACATGGTAAGAACCCATCTTGAGAAGCTAGAACCACATGGGGTGCAATGGGCCTCAGGAATCCACCTAGGACAGCCTACTTTTCAAAGTGGGGCCAGTCAGTGGAGACTGCTCAGGATCATGTCTAGTCAAACTTTGAATATCTCCCTGGAAAGAGGTTGCTCCTCTCTGGGCAACTTCTTATGATAGTTGAGCATCTTCATGATAGAAAGAAAGAGAGAAAGACTGGAAAAGAAAGAAATCTCTGTATTTAAGGAGAATTTACTGTGTTTCAACATGTGTGCATTCCCTCTCAACCTGTCACTGTGCAGCTCAGAGAATAATCTGGCTTGGTTTTCCTTGCAGACAAGAGCAGTAAGATCTTCCCTTAGCCACCTCCTTAAGGCTGAACAATATCAGTGTTCCCAGTCTCCAATACACCACTTTTCCAGTCCCCTGACTATATTGGTGTCTCCTACACAAGCTGTGAAATGGCCATACTGTATCAGACTACACAACTATCCCTAACTCTCTGACTGTAATGACCAGGACTAAACAGCCAGGAAGAGAGTATAAATAACAGGTCAGGTATACTACAATCCTTCTCAGTATATATTCAGTTTTCAGTAGATCATCGACTAGGCAAAACTAGAACCAAAGGCCACTGTATTGCATTCAATTTACTAGTTGCCAATGCACTACTTCCCTTTTATTTCCTTTTTGAAAATAATTGACAGTTTTATCTTCCACATTTCTGGAAGCAGTGAGCTTCATACTTTAGTTCTGCAGCATCTGCAAAAAAGACTACCTTTTGGTTGTTTTAAACTTGCTCTCCATTTTTTCTCCTGTAATGCCACTTACTGCAAATAAGTGAATGAGAGTTACTTACCTTCCCTCCACAAGACACCATTTTATGTAGTTCAGTCATCTTTCAGTTGCCAAGCATTGTCACTTTTGTCTTTTTCAAACAAAAGTCCAAGTGTTGATGGTCATGTTTTAAACAGAAATAATTTTCTATGTTTTTTATTTTTTCTACCTTTACCATCTTTCTGACCTGGGAAACCAAAGTTTAGCACTGTTGACAAATTGTCACAACATTTTTTGCTCCATTCTTTCTTTTCTAATAATTCCTGGTATTTCTGAGTTGGAACTGCATCACACATAGAGACTCTAAGAACTCAATCTCCAGCAATAACAGCATACGTAGAACTTATCACTAGGCACATGTAATTAAGATTGGTCTTGCTTGCATGCATTACTTTTTAGTTATTGAGACTGAATTTCCACTTCTAGTTTAACAGGCGTGCTGTTAAGCAGAACGAGATCCTTTTGAAACTCCTTGCTGTCAGCTTCATAGGGCACTACTGCACAGGATTTTGCATAAGCAGCAAACTGCTGCTTCCCTTGCTCAGTCTCTTTCCAAGACCATTTCCAAAACTGGTATGCTAACTAGTGCAGGTCCCAGCATGAATCCCTGTGGGAGTCCCATCTAACTCTCCCACAGTGTAAAAAATGACTATTCATTTCTACTCCATTAACCCTTTCAGCTAGTTACTAAATCACGAGACAGGCTTCCTTCCTAACCTATGACAGTTAACGTTCTTTAGCAGCACTGTCGAGGGACTGTGATAAAGGCTCTTTTGAAATTGCTACAATGAAGGTATCACCCTGGTTTATCAGTTTGTTGATTTCAGCAAAGAACTTCATAATTATGACAAAGCTTCTCTATCTACAAAACCCGTGTTGATTTTTCCAGTCTGACGTATTTGTCTGTATGCTGAAGCCTCACCCCAGCTCTGTCACTGATTTGCTTTTCTCACCTGAGACAAGTCTTGGTAACGACACCAATAAGAGGACTCAGATGCTGAAAATTAACATTGGTGAGCCTTAAATTCAAAATGACTGGCTTAAAAATTCTCATCCACTTGCCTTCCATCTATGGAGCTGCCTACATTCCAGAAATCCTTATTTCAGTAAGGTTCCTAAAACATCTCCGACCACTTTCACGTGTACCTCCTAGCAGGCAAATTCTACTCCTAAAAGTCCAGCCCAGACAGTCAATAAAACTCTTTCAGTGGACAGGATTAATGAAGCTGTAATAACCATATCATGGTTATAGCACACCCCAAGTGTGTGGGGAAAATGTTAATTTATAAGTTCACATACTGAGGATGAAATGAAACCGAGGTTCCCTACATACTGAAATTTGGGGGTTCTAATCACCGAACTATAGGAAAAGGACAGGGTGGTTTCTCCTAGTCTTAAATATGCGCATCCTGCATAAAGGGGGCCCCCTTGGGCATCTAACAAAAGAGAGTCCACTGGCATGAATTCAAAGTGGAGCAGGCAGCTCCTTCCAACTCCATCCTTAGTTTTGAGGATGTTGAGAGACACACTTTTAAGTTTTGCAGCTGTACTTGCCTGTGTGTTCTGCCTCTGCACTAAAACCCCTCTCATGTAGGTGTGTTGGCAAAATGGACTATTTGTCAGTGTCCTGGCTATGAACTCACAGCATGGACTTAATTGAACATTCCTAAATTAGCACTGTTGTGGCTGAGGCAAAGGTTCATAGTCCACCTGCAAGTTTACCAACAGCAGTCGTAGTACCAACTCATAGGACACAACAGACACAAGGCCAGCATCCAACAAGACTCTTCAGCACTAGCCCCCAGTCACTGTGACTTCAGTCATATAAATGTCATTTCATAGTGAGAAATTTAGCCAGCTCCTTTTTCAGAGTGGTTCCCAAGTGATCCTGTTCCTCCACTTCCTTCTGCCATGCACCACACAGGAAACATGGACAGAGAACTAGTTGAGATTGATTTCACCCACCACCAAGGTTCTTCGGTATTAGCTGCCACAAATACTACCAGTGAAGTAGCAAGGCCCTCCACACCCCCTCACTCCCTTGGACATAAAACAAAATGATCTTTCTTGTCTTGAAAAAAGAGCACAGAAAAAATTCTGCTAATGAAGTATCAACCAACACAATGACAAATGCCCTAAGAATACCTAAGGAGTTATTCACTAAATTAGTAAGGCAAAGGGCACTTGCTGCATGCACAGATGTAAAACCACCAGCTGTTTTGTCCTGTGAGAGATATCTATTCTATTACCTGAAGGCATAAAATAGAAAAATGGTAAGCTATGATAGGCTACTTAATTCTGTCATACTTTGTGCCCACAAGGGAGTCAAAACCACAGCTGCACAAGTTGCCTAATTTTTAAGTTTGCTATTGTGACAATGCTCTCTGGACACTGGTTTGTACATACCACATAGTCAAGTGTGCACAGTTCTGAAGCCTGGAAACTCTGAAATACAAAGGGGTATAAAGTAAGGTCATAGCAGCAATCTTCACTTGGGAAAAAATGCTTTTGTCAGCTGAAGTCAGATCTTGTGCAACACACTGTATTTTTTTTGCATTTAATTAGATTTATGTGCCACTTGGTTATACAGGCTAGTTGGAAATAGATGTGTGTGCATTCTACAGTCAACACATTGATGCTCCTCCAGGGAAACTATCAACAAGAAGTTACAGGAACTGCATGTGACAGTCTTTGTTAGGAAAATGAACCCAACTCAATTTGTTTAAGTAAAACATTAATTTGTGAGAAGAACTGAATGAGTATATATACTCCTGAGGCCCAAAAAGCAGCTTCACTTGCAATGATGTTTTTCAGGCTTTGAATATGCAAATGGTAAAGGACCAAATATCTAGCACCTCAAAGAGTAAATTACATAGTACCTCAGACAGCAAGCTCAGTCTAAAATGAGGTCAGAAAAAATAGCTAAGTTTAAAATCATTGTATTATCTTTAAAAGTCTAGTGACCAACTGTCACAACAAGTACCATGTCTTTCATAGAATATTACTTAGAGCTCATGGATCCTTTAACCATGTCAGTGGTGCATTTGCACAAGGACAAGACAATCTATACAACTGAAGAAAACCAAATTACAAATACACATAGCTATCTGAAGAATTCCTGAGTGACCAGGTCTGCTTTTTTTACGGCTACCACAAGAATAAGAGCAGAAAGTCTGTCGTATTCCAGCAGTCATTTCAGGAAAAAAAAAATCACTATTTGAATTAAAATGTCCAGCTGCAAAACATGTTTATTTACTATTGCATTTGAACTTTTTTTTACTTTTAACTGAAATCACAACTAACGATGACAATGCTCAGTGAAGGAGCGAACTACTGGTTAAAATTATTAGCTCAGTCTTGCACTTCCTTCTGAAAAAAAAATACTACTAACTGTTCTGGGGAGGTGTGCTTTCTTAAGAAGTGCAGGATCAGGCCACAGGTAGCTGCTGTATCATGCTTACTGTATGCAACGGGTTGGTTTGGTTATGAAAACAAAAACTTCTTGATCTGATATAAAAAGGGTTATTCTACTTATGCCACATGAGGGGATGCGGAATGGAATGTGACTGGACTGGCACTTCTTTCTGTGAGGAACTTCTTCCTGATGTCCAATCTGAACATCCCCTGGTGCACCTTGAGGCCATTTCCTCTTATCCTGTTTCAGGTTGCCTGGGGGAAGAGCTGACCCCCACCTGGCTACACCCTCCTTTCAGGTTGTTGTAGAGACTGATAAGGTCACCCCTGAGCCTCCTTTTCCATCCCTCTTTTCTGGATAAACAACCCCAGCTCCCTCAGCCGCTCCTCAAAGGAATTGTGCTCCAGGCCCTTCACCAGCTTCATTGCCCTTCTTTGGACAAGCTCCAGCAAGTCAATGTCTCTCCTGTTGTGAAGGGCTCAAAACTGACACAGGACTTGAGGTGTGACCCCACCAGTGCCAAGTACAGGGGGGAAAACCTGCTGTTAAAATGTTTTATGTGACTGGGCTGTGCTCTTGCTTACAGAATTGAATACTACCTAAATAAACATACATCATAGGCAAAACCACTTGACCTGCAGAGTCCAAATTTCATGATAAAATCCACCACAGCATGTTGGTATCACCTTGTAAGACTCCAGTAACTGAAACAAGAGGGGTGAATGAGCCAATACTGAAATACATTAGGTCAGTGCAATGAGAACTTCTGGAAATACAAGCTACAGTATATCTGACGCTGTTCGATATTATGTCCTCTTCAAATATTAAGAATCTTTCAAAAATATATGACCTAATTTTTAAATAAAAAGAGGGAGTTAAACCCTGAAAATTTTCATTTGGGATGAAAGCTTCACTATTAATAAAGGAGAAAATTCTAGAGAGTACTAAAATTTAACACCTTTAAAATGACCATTCAACTGGGTAAGCCAGGTATAAAGCAAGAGAATGATGAAATGTATGAGTACTTTTGTTGCCTCAGAAAAGCCATGCTTTTAGCACACCCAGTAGCCACTGTAAAAGACCATATAAAAATGCTCAATCAAACAAATTGAAAAATTTAGTTACTAAAATAATAATTTTATAAATTTTAGCTGTGGGCTAATCCTTCTAATTTCTAAAAAGAGATAATATGAACTCTAGTAAAACAACAGAGGAAGCCTTTGACTTCAAAGTTGATGTAAAGGAAGATTAGCAAGATCTAACAGAACTGAAGATGCCATCAAAGGACTTTAAGCAATATAAGTTGATAATTTGCAAAAGTTTGTAAGCAGCTATGCAATCTTTGAAAGACTAGTAATTGATGCAACATCTGAACAGAGCTGCAGTAGTCTCAGTTTGGGGTGACAAAAATGATTGTAGTTACAAGTATGTCATGGATCCAAAACATCTATGAAGTGAGAAAGAGAAGGGGCAATAATGTGACAGTTAGAAATTCTCAGCAGGAACGTGACATAGCAAGGTCTTAAGAAGCCAGAAAATCACCTGGAGAAAGATACCCAAGAGCACAAAGAACAGCAAAGTTCCAGTATCTAAATACTGAATTGTCAGTAAATGTGGGTGAGCTGGGTAAGGTAACACTCAGGTAAGCAGTAAGGATGATCAATTTCACACATGAACAAAACCAGCACTTCACCTTTGATGAAGACATTGAACTTGACTGTCAAAGATATGCTCTGCTGTCCAAATCTAATACAAATCCTGACGTATAATTTAAGTGCAGCCATTCACATGAACTGGTGAAGGCACAGTGAGAGCTAGAAGAGGGAGAAAAGAAATCAAAGACCCAGAAGAGACATGTCAAAACTTTGTTCCTTGCTCACCCAGACACTGCCAAGGCTACCGAAAAATTGCAAGGTACAATACTTAGTCGAATGTGGACTCACGGAGTGAGATCACTAACGGAATCTGAAGAGACTTTAAGGCCAGTCCTGTGACCTGAAGGTCACAAGGAATCCTGCAGATATTTGTCTTAAGAGCAGCTTATTATTTTGTAGTCCATCGATGAATTACATTTATGGAATATGAGCACAGGTATGTTAGATGACAGAGTTTGCTACACCACCTCACCTATTACATGATTCAGCTATAGGAAAATCCCATTTGTTCTGCTTTATCCATCCAGCTTTCTGAGTGCTGACTCACAGGCACAGAAGCCAACAGCTGCATGAGTACAAATGCTAAACCACAGTTGTGCTGCCTCTCAAAGGATCACAGAATCTGCTGAGTTGGAAGGAACCCACAAGGATCATCAAGTCCATCTCCTGGCCCTGCACAGGACCATCCCCAAGAGTCACACCATGTGCCTGAGAGAATCACCCAAACACGTTTTGAACTCTGTCAAGCTTGATGCTGTGACTGCTTCCCTGGGGAACCTGTTCCAGTGCCCCACCACCCTCTGGGTGAACAATCTCTTTCTAATATCCAACCTAAACCTCCCCTGACACAACTTCAGGCCATTCTCTTGGGTCCTGTCACTGGTCACCAGAGAGAAAGATCAGTGCCTGCCCCTCCTCCTCCCCTCACAAGGAAGTTGTAACTGCAACGAAGTCTCCCCTCAGTCTCCCCTCAGTCTCCTCCAGGCTGAACAGACCAAGTGACCTCAGTTGCTGCTTCCTTCTAGACATTATCACCTTTGTAGCATTTACATCTGAAAAAAATCTCTGCATGGACTTCAGCTTTTCCAACTCTCACAAAACCTATAGATTAAATGAATGTTGGGGTAGTGGAGTACTGTCATCCACTTGCTTCTGACACTTATGCTACAAAGCAGTAACTGTCCAGGGAAGGGAAAAAGTGAGCAGCTGTGAGAGCAAGAGTCTCCCTTCTCCCTTCTATCAGATAACTGAAGCACAGTCAAAGCAGGAGTTGCACAACCCCCGAGAAAGTCAGATACATGGACAGACCTGTTCTATGAAGCAATTTGGTGCAAGGCATTGATTGGCAAAGAGGCCAGAAGTCAGATCAAGGCTAAAGAAGCTGGGTAACAAGAGGGAAACATATGTAACATAACCTGAGACAAAGCTGGGAGTTTTGTGCAGGGTGCTGTCTGTTCTAACTGTGGGCAATGTTTGTGCGACGGGACAAGAGCTACACAATCCAGATGAACCGCAGATGCCGCTGTCCTCCAGCCCCAGCCCTGCGACACGCACTGCTCTGTAGGCAGAGAGCAGGCACGGTGCCGTGCAGGGAAGCGCGCACGAAGCAGGGAAGCAGCGCGAACAAACGCGTGTTCCCCCGCACTCACAGCAGCGCTGGGCACTCCCCCCAGCCTGCACGACACGCAGGTGCGGCGCCTTCCCTCGCTCTTCTTGTTTCGCACGCTGCCTCTGCCGTACTTTGTTTGCAGTGCGCACAGCGCACACCTTCGCCTCCAGCCGCGGCTGCAGCGCTGGGGGCACGGCCGGAGCTCGGGCACTACCGGGCCGTGTCCGCCTGACACCGGGGACACCGACTGCCCCACCACTACACCGAGCCACGGCCACCGAGCCCGCGCTCCCCAGCGCAAACACGGCTGCGATTCTGTTTGCTTTCAACCTGAGGAACCAGCGAGACTCGCTCCGTGTCCGCCTCCCTCCCCGCCGGCCCCGGCCCCGGCCGCAGCCTGTCCCCTGTGCCTGTCCCTGTCCCTGTCCCTGTCCCCGTCCCCGTCCCCGTCCCCATCCCCGCCCGCCCCGCGGCCCGGCAGGCGCTACCCCGGAAGTCGCTGCGGCTGCCCCGGAAGTGCACCGGGGCAGGGTCCGGCCCAGAGCGCGGCCCTGTCGCTGCCGCGGTCGGAGGCGCAGCCGTGCCCCGGCCCGACGCGGGGCCGCCGCATCGCCGCTCGCACCCGGCCC
>JAWWEE010000040.1:34565452-34587147 GCA_035221455.1 Xenops minutus
GAGGCATGAACCACCGCCAGCACAGCTCACAACCTCATAAGGGCACGCAAGCTTCTCCCCCATGACAAGGGGGTGTCTGTGGAGAAGAGGATATAGATAGGCACTGGTTTTTTATCTATTTTTTTTTCCCCCCTAACATCTGTGAAAATTGTAGATACTGTGTTCCCCAGCCATTTGTCTCTCCTTCTCTGCCATAGATTACCATGCTAAGTGATCCTTTTCCAGAGAAGCTGTACGCAGTATTACGTGCTTTAGTCATAATCATCTGTTAAATGGACAGTATTAGCTCAACCTGCCTTCACTGGTCAGTTACCTTGATTAATTTTTCCCAAAGTGGATTAGTGCGCTCTTACATGATTCACTCTGTTTTAAGTCTGTTTGGGCTGTAGTCTCCTTTGCTGGGTGGCAATGAGTAACTCTGTGCACTAGCTACTGCTGGAAGAGATGACCTCTCTGCAGCTCTTAAGTGACGTGTTCTGTAACAAGTGGTAATGGCTTTTATTTCCATCCGTCACCGAATGACATAGTTTTTTAACAAAGGTATTTGAGAAGCTGTTGGCTGAAAAGTACTGCCCAGAGATGTGTCATTTCATGCAGTACATGCAGATAATACTTTAGTTGTGTAGAAGTTGTAGAATAGCAGTTCTAAGAGACTTTCAGTTTTATGCTCTTAATCATCATCTTTCCTTGTTAGCACTCCTGTGTCATCAGTGTTAGATATGTAGAGTCTTTTTGAACTTGAACTGGTGGCAAACAGGTGAGTGGTGCTTTTTCATATAAGTATATATGCATATAAATGTGTGCATATGTGTATCATGTATTCTCCAACTATAGTATACTTCTCAAATCTTCCTCTTCGCTGCATCTGGCAGGGTGACAACAATCACGACAGTCAATTTAGTTCACTTTTTATTGAGTTCCATGTCATTCTCCAGAATCTGAGTTTTCCCCTCCAGCTTGAAATGGCGACAGAAATTATTGTCCCTTGGCTTAAAAAAAGAAAGAACTAATAACTTATTTCTGATGTTTATACAGTAAAAATCATTATTATTTCATGTTTGGGACTGACTATGCATTCTTTTCTAATTAATGGAAATGGCATTGTGATTATTGACTGTTTCCTTCTTGTGTCTTAGAGTACTTTGATTTTGTGTCTTATCTGCTTTTTCTAAGATGCTTCCACATCGATATGTGTGGTAATGAGATGAGCAGTTTATTGTCACATGACTGATACGTAATCTGTCATTGAGTTCCAGGGTAATCCCTAAATTTTTGGCTGAATCTCAGTCAACAAAGTAATACTAGTGTCTATGTTTCTCTGAATTATTGCAAGTAAGACATTTTTGTTGCATATTGTTGCTATCATACCTGCCTGTGCTGGATGACCACCTTTATTTAGTTCAGCTTCCAGAATCAGCCAGTTACTAGACCTGCCACTTCTTCTCACTGAACTGTTTTTTTGTTTTGTTTCTGTAGAAAGATTCAGGCTCAGTTTTGGCTGATAGAAACACCTCTCTGTTGGAATGTTTTTGAACCAGGATTTAAAAAAAAATCCCAAATACAGGTTTTAGGATTATCCTTTTTCTTTTCCTTTATTTATGATAAATGTGTATCTTACAGCAAAGGCACTCAAGTATATCTTACTATTCAGCTTTTTCTTATACTGTGTCAGTTACTTTTTTGTTGAGGAAAACATGAATCAGAAATACTGTATGAATTATCTATGCTTTAGCAAAAGCTGTGAACTATCAGGCAGTTGGTGTATCTGAGATAGTGGTAGTTTTCCTGTACTATGTGCCCAGCTCATGAGAGATTGGGACACCTGTGATTTCAGTCTGAAGAACTGACTTCTTTTCCTTGGCTTTTCTTAGTGATTTTGGTCCTGGCAGAGTTGAGATGCTGCTACTGCCATTCACACAATGGTGACAGTTACCATAAAGCCCTGATCCATTACTGGGTGCTACTGACTCAGTGGTGAAAAGTTGCTTTACTTTCCTGCCTTTCCAAGGGTAAAATAAACTCTCTATCCCATATGGTGGTACCTGGATTCCTGGTAGAATCCTGCTGGATTCTACCGCAAGATACAGGTCTTTGATTTCTCACAGGAACTGCAGTTAAAACTAGCGTGGTGGTATTTTCACTATTGTCGCTACTGCCAAAGAAGTTAAACTACGTAATAGTTCCTATCTGCTCTGATTGGCACCTTGACACAAGTGAAACATTTGTCTTTGAAGAAGATTTTCTTAAATGCTTTGCACAGGGATGTTACTTCTTGTGTGCTAGTATGACAGCTGGCATGATAGGGAGGTGGGGGCATTTCATTCTTACCGTAATTTAGTTGGTGAATGTGATTGTAGTAATAGTGCTTGTGTAGAGCCATAGGATATTGTGAGTTGGAAGGGACCCATTTTGTGAACATTGGGAAGGTACTCATCAGCACAATACTAGATGTATTTCTGAGATTTAATGTCTTTATTTCATAGGTGGAGAGCTGACATGGTTTTGTCTTAGGACACTAGGGCATCTTTTTTCCCAAATGGAGATGTTGAAGTTGTTGCTTTGAAGGAGAAATTACCGCTATTTTTTTTTCTCCTGCAGAAATGCAAATTTAATTTATATATGAATTTAAAGCGAAAAATGAATGATCTAGTGCTGTGTTCAGTCTTGGTAGTGATGTAGCTTATGCTTAGCTTTTCTGAACGGACAGCAGTAGCTTTTTGCTTAGCAGCACAGCAGAGCAAAACAGAGCTGACTGTGCAGCAGTTATCCTTCAGACATGGCTAAATTTTTCAGTCTATTTATGAGTATCAACAAACACTTTGTGCATACTTTTGCTATGCGTTGAATGCTTCTATTTTCCGTTAATTTAGCTTAAAGCTAGTAATGGAATTCCTGAGGTTTTGAAAGGAATAGCTCTTGGCAAGCCTAGCATTTTGAAACCAAAGGCAAATTAAGATACCAAGCAAACACGGGGAGGGCTACTTCTTCAGGGAAGTATGTTAACATTCTTCTGACGTATTAGCATTTGTTGTAGTTTGGTTTTTTGTTTGTTTTTCTCTTTTAATCTCTCTGAATTACTCATTTAAAGCACAGTTGTTGTTTTTTTTTCTTTAAAAGAATCTTACTGGAACACAAGGGGATTTTCCCCCCCCTTGATGTCACTTAACAAGTTTAGCCTTTTCAGGCAACCATTACAATTAGAGATGTAATGCTACTTTCTCACTAGCTGCCTGTATTTTTCAGTAACTCAAACACTGAAGCATGCAGTTAGAACACAAATTTTAGTTGAAGTAAAATATGCTCTTGCCTTTAAAGCACCACAATAATTGTAATTGAAAGTAGTTTTTACTGTGCATCTCTCAGGTGGTACAATAATACAGTTAAAAATTATTTAGATTTTCAAAGTGTAGTTGGGCTTTTTGTAAAACATAGCTAAGCTGCTTTATCTTTGTGGGAATAAGAAGATATACAATGTAGGGAAACTTGCCTGGCTGTCACTTGAGTCTCTTCTGCATCTGTGGTACTGCTTGCTGCAAGCATCTTCCTTTTGTACCCACTTCCCAGTAATCCCAAGGGGTGCAGTATTCACAGGAATCTTGCATGCTATCTCCTTTATTTACATTACTGCATTTCTTTGTAGAGTTTCATGGCTCTTTATATGCCTTGATTTAGCCCTCCATTTCCTTGTAGTGTTTCTTATTATTATAATAATTTTGAATGTTTCAGAGCTCATTGTTTTCTTTCTCAAACTTAACTCATTTGCTCGACATTTTCAATGCTGCTGACAGTGGTATAATCCTTTCTCGCCCAGGAAGAGCAGTTGTTTGGGAGTAGCCCTCTCTTTTTCCTCTTCTTGAGTCCGTGGTCATGTTTTATTCATATCCTCCTTCTTTCTTGTCCAAACATTTTCAAGACCACATTTTCTTTTTCTGTCTTTGCAAATGAAGCTTCTGTCATCTGGAGTACTTCAAGTACCTTCTCCCTCTTCTCTTGATTTTCCTATCTCTGCAATCTGTTCAAAATACAGCTGGTATGATGTTTCAGTAGTCTGAGTGCTAGTTTGCTCATCAGGCTAAAGCTTGCTCATTGTCTTTGAATTCAAAGACCCACATCTCATATTTCGGCATCATAGTTTTCTTTTTCCTTGCTACTTTTAACTCTCAAATCAATCTTTTTTTCTCCCCCCTTGCCCCCTTTACTTATGTTTCATGTCATATCCTTCACTTTGATTTACAAAACTTTTGAGATTAACTGTTTGTTATATGTTAGTACTACTACAAGAGAAAATTATTTCACCTCTGACTTCTCGGGTATTAGAGTATCTTGTTGTCTCTTTGTTTATACAGATGAATTACATTTTTATCTATCTAAGCTGGCAGGGATGCATGTTACCTTTGGGTTTTTTTTATGGATACCCGTGAAATGTATGTTGCTATGTGTCTTTCGAATCTGGTTCACTTGTCTGGTGACTATACTTTGTAAAGAGCACCGGGTAGCATGCTTTAAAGTCCATTGTGTGAGTACAGTGTCAGATTTTGTGGACTTTTATTATTCCATGTGATTTCAATTTGTAAGTATTTTTTTCTGCATTTGGCAGGTTTCTTTGGTGAGGCAAATAAGATGTAATCTGCAACTTTTATTGAGATAATATACAAATTGAATTAAAGTGGCAAAGTAAGTGCCATGTCCTACTCTTGACTTATTGCAGAAATAAGCTAATATTAACAGAGGTAATATATTTTTTTTTTTTTAATAAGCAAAGACAAGTGACTCAGATAATTCTTTTTATGTCTCATGAAACTTTGGGTCACAAGGTTTTTGTAGCTTGTGTTTTGGATTTTGTTTGTGATTTTTTGGGAGTTCTGTTTTGGAGAAGGTTAAAGTTTTGTGGCTCCTTATTATTTGAGTATTTTTGATTAATAATAGAATGGCAAAGTAAACAAGTAATTATGGCTCAAATAAAAAAAATTAACATACAGCTTGCTGTACCTGTCTTAAAAATGTTTTAGAATAATATAGCAAAGTCACTGTGAATCTCTTCTGTGTCATGGCAGCTGCCTTTTGTTTCCTTCTCTTAAAATCTACTATGTGGACTTTCATGCCCTGAAATTGGGAAATGCAGTATATGTGTTACTCATCAGTCTGTATTGCCATAAATGTTAAAGGTTTAGGGCAGTGGTAGTCAGTGTTAAATCTCTCAAGTGTACCAACGTTAATGCTAAAGGAAGCTGGATGTCTGTATAGTATCTGTATTTCTATACAGTGTCTGCAGCTAGGCTGGACATAGTCTTAAATTGTTAAATAATTGCCCCCTACTTTAAGGTTCCTAAAAGCCTTTAATTGGCAAATGTTTGAATGCTCTGTGTGAGTGTGAATGTCTGCTTTTCTTATCTTTCTGATAGCTATCTCTTTCTTCACTTGCTGTACAAGTTTTGGGTGATAGTATGCAGTTCCTGGAAGAGCTTCCTCTGCACTTGCAGTTTTGCTAGGAAGGATACCATTATGGTAATCTTTGTTATTAAAAGGCATTTAGTTCAGACTTTTTAGATCTTAAACAGTAACGAGCAAGCTAATATTAAATACAATATGATCCAATAAATTGTTCTCTAAACTCGAACTTTGTGGTATTTATTTAGTATTATTACAACAACATTGTGGTGCCTATATTTAGAGAAATTCTGAGTGATTCATGCCAGTTGGTCAGTCCTGCAACTCCAGAGAGTGCTCCATCCCTAAAAATTGCTGGACTAGAAAAGAATGTATACAGGAAGGGAAAAAGGGAAGGTGCTAGACAAGGCTCAGACAAAGTATTTTATTTTTTTTTATATTGTCTTCCCTCCTCTCGTTTTTTTTTGGTAGAGAGGTAGGTAGGTAAACCTTTTTTATACAGTGCTTACATTCTCCCTCCCTAGGTTGCAGAACTTTCTCTGGTAACAGAGGTGGGCAGAGCATTTCCATGTTGTCCTATGTCTCTTTAGTTCTAGAGGAATGTGTGTTTTGTCTCAGAGGTACAACATATACCAGAAACTTAGATAAGCTTCTAGTTTCTGTAGGAGTCTCTTGGTTGAAGTGTACATTATGGCTGTTATTTTAAGATACTTCTGGCCACTTAGAGTCTTGAAATATTTCTACTAGTAAAGGGCAACAAAGTTCCCTTCAAGATCTGAAGTTCAAGTTATTTGTCTTGGATTTTCTCTGCCTACAGTATTATGTGGATCATCTGACCTTCACAAATGTGTTTTCTTTTACTATGACTTTAGTCCATAAGTGTCAGTACGTTTGCTTAATAAATACTTATTTTTTTCTGCCTCATAGTTCTTTATTCTAGTAAGTCCCTATAAACTAGTCCCACGGAGCACAACTTCATGTATGTCTGCTGAATTTAAATTTACTTCTCTTGAAGAGTTTGTATTTTTATGTCAGCTGTAATATAGAATTTTATTTGTTAAATGGATGTAACTTAATAATTGTAAATTATGAGGTTTTAAAATAGTTTCCTATCAAAGTAAAAAATGGTTTATCATTGCCAGTAGGCAGTGATAATTGCTGAAAATAGAACTGCTGAAATTAGAACTGCTTTTCTGGCAGTTTGATTATACCAGTACCATATTGGTTTAGTATTTTTCTGTGAATTCTTCACTGCTGATGTTAAAATAAGTCAATAATACGTATTTATACTTAGACCTGAACCTATTCTGTTTCCCCCTGCCAAGGACATAAGCACTGCTCATTTAAGCTGGGTCTCAGCCTACAGCAAGCCGTGAGTGTTTGCATCAGGGTTGAAATATTTCTTAGGTGTTATGGTTCACAAGTACAAGTGTGTAAAAAATTAATTGGCAAGCACTTTTATGTTCACGTCTAACCTCTGATAGCTTCCTATATTCTTATCTATTGGTAAGTAAATTGCAGGACAACTTTGAGCAGCTCTTTATTTAGATCCTAATTCATGTAAGATATTGCTTAGTATTTTGGCTTCTCATTGAATTATAGGCAACCAAATTTGGTGACACATATGCGAAGAATAAGGTTCAACCTAAGCCTGTGCTGGTCAGTTTGGAATTTAGTGGTTATAAGCTTTGCTTAGGAAGGATGATTTGTTTGTACTTTGGAGTAAGAAGAAGTCTGAAGAGAGGGAAACCATTTCAGCAGAGGCATTGAGGACAGACTGAAGTACCTAATGATAAGTAGTGTACTCTAGGCAAAGCTCTTAATAAAATTATTAAATATTGCCTAACGTGAGATACTTTATGCTAATAAGTAGAGTGATATTAATCAGTTGTTATGTGGTATGTCAGACTGCTCGTGCATTGATTATAAGATGACTGGTTGCAGTGGTACTGTTTGATTGGTGCTGGTGGTTGACTTCTGAAGTGATCAGTGCATTAAGGAGGGTCTGCTGGATTCTTACCAAGTGTCCTATCATACATGTATTAGTGAGGTTTTAAAGTAGTTAGACTTTAAATTTGTTCTGCATCAAATATTGTTTCTCAAGTGAGCTATACCAGGGAAATGTAGCTTCAGAAAACCGTCTATGTTCTTGACTTCAAACCAAACAAGGAAATACCACAGAAGAATGCTTGTGATGATGGAATAATGAAGTCTAGCAGCGGTGAACAGTTGAAGTATTTTACTATTTATTTACTATTTATTTAAGTACTATCTATTTATAGTACTTTCAGTAGGAAATATTGCAGTCTGACAGTGATTTGCAAGAGATCTTGGTTTACATTCATTGTGAAGACTTTCTATGAATTAATTCCAATACTGAACACAATTTCACTAAAGTCACATCACTGATTACCTTTCAGTATGAATGGACTAAAGAGATGGGGAGTTGTAGGAAATTTTATTACTACATACAGGCATGTAAAACTAGAAAGCAGTAAGTGGATGTTGTATTTGAAATACAAGTCTAGAGTTGTGAATAAAATGCAATTAAAATTGTCATCCAAAATTGCAATCGAAATGTTTGATGTTAAAAACTATTTGCCGAGTTACTGATCGGCTAATCCTAATAACAAGCTTTAAACTTTCTTTGGGCTTCAAATCTGTATTTGTGAGTATATTGCTTTTATGCTACTGGTGGGAGTAAAACTGTTGCTAATGGAAATCTGGTAAAAATCTCAGAAATCTAGACGTTGAGGTTCCTTTGTTCTGTGCTAAAAGCCCCTCACACTTTCTTTCCAAACCAAGATATGGAGAAGAAGAAAATGCCTCTTTTTAAATAATCTGTCATTTAGAACTAGGAATTTTTGTGGGGATTTTTTTTTTTCTTCTAAATATTTTTTATAGAAACACATTGTTACCAAGGCTTGAATTTCTGTGCTCGTGCAGATGCACAGTGAGTAGATGATTCCTGATTCCTCTAAATATATTTTTAATTTGTTTGAACACACAGTTCTGTCCAGCTGCTGTACATTTGGGTTGAGTGTTAACAGTGAAACTGAACGTCAGTAGGTTTGGGTTTTCTAAGTCAAAAATAGTGACAGCGTATCTTGAGGCAAGTAGTGCACTTTTTTCTACAGTTCGTTTTGCACAATCATCTTGCAAATGCGTGATTAAACTATTGATAAATGAGTTTACAGTATGGCTTGCAGTATTTTTTCGTTTGCTTTAAGAGGCTGTGATGGGAACTGCAGCAATTTAGCAGCGGATTTGTGAGTGGTTCAGTGTTTGTCTCCTGAATAAGATTGGGATTTTGTATGGGGGGCTGGCACCTACTGAGGACAGTGAATTTATTGGCTGGCTTCTTGGTGATGGTGGTTGCTACTTCCCAGAACTTCATTTTAGTTCCAAGAAAACTGTAAATGCTTCCCTATGAAGTGTGTGCATTCGTAGGCAGACATTAGACTTGTGTCTAATGTAATTATTAGTATCAGTGGTTTTTATTGTGCTCTGCATTTTTTCATGCAGATTTTAAGCATTATTTATACCTGTTTTGCTACTTTTTTCTTTTTAACCAATAAAGCTTCTAGATGTGCTTTAACGAGGGTTATATTTCACTGTTGATGGCATAAGTCTATAGTAGTGACTTGGCAGAGATTTTAAACACTTGCAAATGTAATTAAACTTCTGAAGAGTGTCCACCAAAGAAGATTCTTTAGGTAAACTCTCCAATGAGTCATGTGCAGTACCACACAAGTAGCAGACTGACTTCTGAGGATCCTGTGATTATGTCTTGTTCCCTAGGCTATCTGATGGCCATCAAGGAAGCCTAGATGAGTTAAAGAGCTCAGGTCTTGCTTCAGTACAGAGTAAGTTACAAAAATGGCTAAAATTAACATACCCATAAAAATTAGGCAGGAATATGTGGTTTCTGTGATTTTGGGTGTCTTCCAGTGTGTACAAAGGGGTTGAAATAAATGAATCTGGGTATCTGGGATTAGCGTGCACTTGAAGTAGCATGATGATGGTTTCACACAGCTTCTGTAACTGCATCTAAACTTTCTTCAGTTTCGTTCTGTTTCTGTTACAGAAAATAATGTAACTTTTGCAGATTTTGTTTTTGGATTGTAGTTTCAGTAACATACTCTTGTTGACTAATTCAGTTATTGCTGGATGTAATGTGTTGCTTTGACAGAAAAACTTGTGTTTTGTTTACTTGTACAGGATGAGACACACTATTTTCATTTGCTTTTGAATTTTTATATTAGCTGCAAAAGTATAGAGAAAGAATAGGAGTCATGGTTTATCTTGGATATTCAAACTTTCTTTAGAACATTATTGCCAAAGGCCATTACACTTAGTGATTATTATGTTTATGAAGTTGTATTTTCTCAAACCACAATTCTTGTAAAAGGATAATTAAGTTAAAGCTTGGGCTATTCTTTGCAGATTCTGTGCCAGCGCCAAAATATTTTCAGACAATACATAGCTATAATTTCAAAGATACCCTTTTAACTTGAAATACGAAGTAGTGTAGTAAGTTTTTAAAACATAATATTCAGTAAACTAGGGCAGTAGTAAGTTTAAAGTTAAAGCAAGTCACTTACCTTGCACTGCCATTAGGAATCAGATGTGAAATATGCTAGTTTATGTGAAGGCTTAATGTTTATGTTGTTGTTCTCAATTTTATGCTATCGATCTTTTGCATAGGGGTGGACAAAACCTGACATTTGTTGCTGAACACTTTAATGGTTGGGTTGAGCAAATCACAAACTTCCAAAAGGTTTCATGCTGTGTGCTTATATAATTTAATACTGAGTCGGATGATGCTTGGAGTGGGTAAGGTTTTTGGTATCTGTAATTGACATTTTTAAAAATCATATGAGTAACTTCCATCGGTCAGTAGTAATAGCTTAACTGTCAGGAGCTTAATTTTGATTTGCATACTTCAGTGAAGTTTTGTGTTCTTATTTTAAAGAAAATGCAAAATTAAGTGAACTTCTTTAAAGAAAACCAAAATCTCTACTGGCCAAGTGGTCACTAATTCTGTTCCTCAACATTTAGGAACTTCTGAAGCTGTATTTGTGCAGAATTTTTGACACTTGCACTGCAGTATAAATGGAAGTTAGAAATAACACTGTTAGAAGTTGTCGAATGCCAGCAAGCTTCTTGAATAAGTCTAGATTTAATGAGCCTTATCAATACCATTCTTGATGTTGCTACTGAGATACTGTGCTTTGTATGTATAAAACTCTTTTCCCAGCTTTTAAACAGATTTCAGTATTTTCTTGAAATTACACTTTGCACACAATAACTGTAGCTTTAAATGAACTCAGCTTTGCATAAAGTATGTTGAAAGAAAACAGTTTTCAGAGGCTACAGACTAGTTTCTTTTCCCTTGGGTATTCTATAGGATTCTGTAGACGTGACACACAGGTGATTTATTTTAGTGGATTCCTGTCATATTTCCATACATTATAATGAAGCTGTATTTACAATCACTTTAAAATGGTCAAAATATGAGCTGTTGCAAAAAAAGAAGAGTATGATTTCTCCTTAGGCATCATGGTGCAGCTTTCCTTTCCCTGGCACTGGTCATAATGTGGTCATTGGATCTGCATGAACAGTGCAGTAGTTTGGATAGAACATAGCCAGGATAGGAAAGACCATGTCTTTCAGCTGCAGTCACCTTTAGATCAGCTGAAGGCAACACAAATAGGATTTTGAGGAAGAAAGGCAGTTAATTTAAAATATCCCACCTCACAGTGACTCTAATTTACAAAAAGGAAAACTTTACACTACTTAATGACCATACACCTATTTTCTGTACATTGGAGGAAACAATATGTCCTTCCTATAAACTGAATTTGTATTATCTTGGAAACACAGGCTTGGTTTTGAAAAAGGTGGGAGTTTTGTTAACTTTTGACTCCTATTATGTCAGTTCTAGTAGACATAATTCTAGTAGAGAAAATTAATTTTTTAAAAAAATAATTATTTATTTTTTCCATTTTTGAGTTTCAGTGTCAACATATAAAGAAGAACAAGTTGAGTGGGACATAGGTATGTAAATATTAGTGTTGAGTCATTTGGACGTCTCTGTGATTTCACAACAGTAGTAAGAAATTATTTTAGTTGTTTGTTTTTTTTTTCTAGGGAAGCAAGCAGGGGTTGGCAGTTTTAAAGTTTGTGAAGTAGCTCAATATTTCGTCTTTAGTGATTACCAATATTCAGTGTTTTGGCTTTTTTTTTTTTTTAAGAGCTGTACAGTCATCTCAGTTACTCCCTTTATGTAATTAATATCAAATGCTCTGGTTGAAGTACATAGATACTTTTCATAATGAAAATTATATATGAGTAGAATATATATAGAATTTCTGTATATGGGATTTTTTTTTTTTTACATCCTTCTCCCCACCTCCTATTCATTCCTGTATCACACATACTTAAATATGGCTACTGGACACAATTAATGTAATGTTTGGCGTTTTTTAATTATGAAAGAGAACATTTAAAAGAAACTTTCAAAAGTTTTGAGTTTATCTTTAATCTTGAGTTTAAGGTTGAAAGAGCTTTCACAATTCCAGCTGTTTTGAAAGCTGTCTGCCTGTAGTAGCATGAACTTTGACATAAACTGTGGCCCCTGTTAACATGAGCATCTTTTTACGAGAGTTGAAAAAGTACCATTTTCTTTTAAATTTAGTATTTCCTTTTCAGTATAAATACTTGTTGCTATCTACAACATAATTGAGCTTTTAGTTATATGCTGCCTAGATTATTGTTATTCCTTTGATGTGCAGAATAAATAAAAATGCAAAATTTGGGGGGATTTTTCCTTGCTGTTAAATTCACAATGATGGGAAGATTACTACATGAAACTGCAATTCTTAATGCCGACTTGTAGCTTTACTGACTGTGAAGGGTGTTCCTAGACACAGCTGTTCACAGGGCTTCTTTTCTCTGTTCTCTGAAGAAACACCATATCTATTCCTATTGCAAGAAGACAGCAGAAACCCCAGGTTTGTGAGGTTGCACTGAATCAGTAGGAACCTTGTGATGTTAATTAGATATTATTAACAGCATCTATTTGCTATTTCATACTACATATCTTTTTCTGGATAGACAAAATAAGCAAGAACACTTCAGTATTTTGAATTTGAAAGCATTAATTTCTGGTAATAGAAGATGTGGCTTTTAGGGAATGACTTGGAAAATACATTAGATTTTAATGGCATAATTTAATGGTTTATATTGGGTATATATGTAAATTTCTATGGGAAAATGTACACAGAGCATGATACACATGCTTGTGCTATTGTTAATTTGTTTGGCTGGTTTTAGTGGTGGTTTGAGGGGGCCATTTGTTAATTCATTGTGAAATGATAATCTTGGTGTTAGTTCTCACAGATCTGGTACAGCTTTTGGAGAATACATGTTGATTTTTGCAGATAGGAGGATTTATCTAGCTAGCACAGCCAGCAATAGCACTGGTGCGATTGAGGCACAGGCAGGCACTTGATGCCTTAAAGTTTCAAGAAAGCTCAAAGACGCTATTCCTTTTTATGAAGTGAAGACCAATAACCTATTTTGGAGTTAGTGGAGCAAATGCTGAATTTGTGTATAGTGAGACCACATGTGAAATCTGTCCTGATGAAAACCAGTCACAGTGGGTAACTGTGGGTTCTGGTGTGTAGTAAAGCTTTGGAAAGGAGTTAACTACATGCTCAGGAACTCTCTGTGTCTGCATTACCATTCCAGTAGGTGCAAACGATCATGCCCTTCTGCCAGTTTATTGTGTAGCTTTGGTAAAGATAGAACTTTTTGCATTAGAGACAGTTACCTTAGATGATTTAGTGTATTTTGGGATTAGGTAATTAATGGGAGTTTCCATACAACTAATGAGCAAAGTTCTTTGAACCAGGCAAGCATACATGCCAATACCAAAATTAGAAGTTTGTTGGGCCACTTGGGCAGATTGATGAGGTAATTTTTGTGCATTTGGTAGAAATAAGTAATATCATCCTGATGGCTACTTATTCATTAAATTTCTCACTGGTTATTTACAGAGTAGTGATTAGTGTTCAACTTGATTTGCCATGCAGTAAGTTTTCTGAAATGATCATGTGTACGTGTTCTCTTGACCCATCTTCTCTCTTTGCCGCATCGACTTTCCATTGCATAGCCTTCGTATTGTAAGGGAATAGTGAGAGACTTTTCAATAAGGTACCTCATTTGCCTTTGTATGACCAAAGCACTTAAAACGGTTACAGAAAATATTTTAATCTCACATAATTGAATCTCCTGCATATGGACCTTTGGCTTGCTGGTTGCATTTACTTTTAAGAACACAACTTCAGTAGGAAAAGTAAACTACTTTTAGTACAGCATGTCTTGAGGATGTCTTTATTTTGAGGTCTTCCACCACTATTTTTTCTTTCCTTGTCTCTTAACTATTGCAGAGAAAGGTTTTAAACATAAAAACAAACAAGTGGATTTGTCAGCACTATGCTGGCAGTAAGGTATAGCTGGAGCTTCTTGGGAAGCTGTGTCTAAGTCAAATTTAGTGACAAAGTGTACACTTTCCCCTTTCCAAGCCTGTACCTGTTAGCTGTATGTTTGGTGTTTTTACAGTTGAGGGTTTGAAGGGTCATAAGCAGTACAGTATCAGGTAATACCTCTGTAAGTGCAGAATTGCACGTAAAAAAACCCCTCATCACTTTTACTCGAATTAAGAGTGAAGTGCAAGGCACTTAAATTGTATGATAAGCATAATGGTGTTTTAACATAGTTGAAATGAGTCTGCTCATTGCCAGTTCTTGGAGAGAGAATATTTTCATTGCGTGGGAACAGACAAAAGCAACAAGATAGGTGTGCCAAAAAAGGGGATACCAGTTTAGACTGGTAGAGGTGTTCCTGCCAAGGAATTGTGACTGGACTTAGAATTTTCCTGTCTGTTACAGTGTGTGTGTAATGGTCAGCTGAAATGACATCTCTTGTGGTAGCTGCAGTATAAATATTAGGGCAGGTATTACCAACCATTTTTTAGAGTTTAAATGCGCAAGATAGGCATGCAAAAAAACCCACAACCCAACAAACACATATTACGTAAGTGATTGTAGGTTGACAGCAATGGTGGTAGCAATTGATATGAGCTGGAGATGAGCTAGAGATAAGCTGAACAAAGAAAATGGAATAAGAGGCAGATAACTGAGATGAGGTGTGGTGACAGGAGAAGGTTCAAGGAAGTGAGATGGGAACTGTAACAGTAAGAAAATGTTGCCAGCATAGGAGAGATAGTGAGTTATACAGAGATTCTTCCCAGTGTCCTCGAAACCAAAGGTCCTGGCCTTACTTGCCTCTGGTCCTGGCCCCAGGGGTACTTGTCTGGCTTTATTTGACTAGCCATCTCCACTGGACAGAATAGTTGCCAGTGAAGTGATTGTTACTGATCACCCTACTGATTCACTAAACCCCAAAGTTGGTACCAAAGGGTCAGTTGTTATTTTCGGCATATGTCCTAGCAGAGGTCTCTGTCATGGGAGATGGAATTCTATAGGAAAGACAGGAAAAAGTAATTAAGGTAGGCAGAAAAGGAAGGAACAATGTGTTCAGTAATCATGCTTTACAAATCAGTTATCATATAAAATTGTTACCTCAGCTGTGTGCTTCTGGAAAACCTCCTCTTACATGGTATGGTGAGGTTTTTTTTCCTTTTGTAGGCAAAAGTCATTATCGAAGGTCTAGATCAAAAGTACCAGTTATATTAAGGAAACATTAAAGTTTACACTTCAGACTTTGCAGAATCATTACACAGCAAACATTTTGATTTTTCTGTCCAAAGATCCACATACTTTCAAACAGTTTCTGTTCATTGGTGTTATTTCCATGATTTCATTCTTTAAGGTATTCAGTAATCACTTCTGTAATCTGTGTCAGCCTTGTATGTAATGTGTTCTATGCTAAAATGTGGTCCTTGTCAGGAATATATTTCAACACCAAGTTCAAAGGTAGTTTTTATTCTAAAACTGCTTCTGAAAAATTTCAAATATTGGAGAAAGGAGTTGTTTGTTCTTAATCATAAGTTGCTTAAGGCTAGCATGGATGAACCTAGCCTGATTCCTTTGTGTTCTGATTATGTACTACATCTCGCCCATTTATTGCAAGCAGTTAGCTTTCTATCTAATGATGTATTCCAGAAAGTTTTCTGACCTTGATTTGGGAGCTCTTCAAGACATCAAAGCTCCACCCATTTTCTTGTCAGCTTATTACAGACATTAATTACTGTGTATTTATTCTGTGTTTAATTATTTGGTAGTTTTTATACTTAATGGTTTTTAAAAGCTTTTTTTTTTAATTCTCAGAGATTCTATCAACTAATCTCATCTTAAAGTGTAAACTTTTTTTTCCATTTGACCAACAATTTTTCAGCGTAAATATTTATTTAACTTCTAAACCTAGAATTTATTTGCTTGGAATAAAACAGCTCAGGTATTTGGCAATATTCCACATCTCATACAGAAGAATGCACCTCAAAAATCATTTCTGCATTTCTTCACAAAGTAAAATACAGGGGTCTTGGATGACATAGGGTTCAGAAGAAATTACTTTTAAATAACTATTTTTTTTTGGTGATAATTAGTAAAAAACAGTCCTCTCTGTGGACAATGGTGGTTCAGTTTAGCTGGTTTAGAATTTTTGTATTATTCCCTGGACTTTCCTAAGCACTTGAAATGTGTTGTAGGGAGTAAGAAAATCCTGTAACTACTTTATGGGAGTTTTAATATTAACAGTGGTAACAAATAATTTTTCTTACTTCAGAAAAACCTGTTAAAATGTATAGTTCACTGCAGAAATGCTAATAAGCTGGAGTAGCGTAACATGACAAGGGAAATCATTACATTAGGTGTTTTCCTTTGAATTTTCACTGAGAGAGTAAATCCAGAAGGGACTAAGTCAGTTATCTGTTGGAATTGGTTTTTAACTTGCAATTATATGTACTTGAAGCCTAGTTTAAGATCTTGAATCATGTATAAATACTACATTTAAAATGCAAATTTAGATCTTGGAATTGAGCAAATTAGAATAGATTTTTATTTTCTTTCCCTTCTTGTCTAAGTAAGTGCCAAACATTTCTAGAAAGTGAAACCTGAGATACTCACCTGAATTTTGGCTATGGGGTTTTCTTACTAGTTTTTGTTTGTATTCCGTTTCTTAGTTGCAGCAAATTGTATTTTACATACATTTAGTATAGACATATTAGATGGAGGACGAACAGAAGTCTGTTTGCCTCTGGTCAGGTTGAGCTAAGGAAGCTGTGATCTGGGTATGGCTTGAAGTCCCAGCTGAGCCAAGCATGCACCAACTGTAGCCCTGCTCCCTCCTGCACATCCCTGCCTTCTCTCTGTTGTGCCATCTCTGCCAACTAGGGCAACAGGAATGTAGCTCAGGAAGGTAACCTGCTTGAAACACAACCTTCCAAATACGTGCTTTTCACTGGCCTTGCTCCATGAGTCAGCTCACTGTGGAGACTGATGACAGTCAGAGCTTGCCTAGCCAGTAGTGTGTAGGTCTGACTGGTCTTACTGTGTAGCCTTCAGACACCAGGAGTGTGACCTCCTGAAAGGTAGCTGCCTATACTTCTAAGCAGCCCTGCTGTCCTTCTGCTCCTGCTCTGTGCAATGCTGCATTACCCCTGCTTGGTTTAGGAAATCACTGCTCCCCTCTGCTCCCTTGGCACCCTTGCAATTCGAGGTTGCCTTCTGCAAGGTGTTACTTGGAACTGCAGGGGAGAGTAGGAGAAATGTGAAAGTGTAATTTTGAGACAATTTGGAGGGGTGGAGACCTTGGGCAGAAGTCTCCTCCCTTGCATTCAATACCTCTGGCTTCTCCAATATAGAGAGACCAAATATACCCAGATTTAAGTGAAGAATAACTCTTTACCAAGAACAATGCCAATAACAATACTAATAAAACTAGGTTAAACCAATTGATGAGGAGAAACTTCCCAAGCCCCACACACTGGACCAAACCAAGATGGTGGCCCAGCATCCCCCACCCAGAAGAACACACATGGCCACAGGACAGAGACAAGATGGACACCCTTCCATGTGGATCACCTCCACATACCTGGAAAACCTGGCAGGAATGGTTGGAGAGTCAGTGGTGGAATGAGGCTGTGGTGCTAATATAGGCGGTTGGAGCAGGGCTGTGGACCCTCCAGACCGCTGGTATAACCTGCAAAACACCTGTTGGATCCAGTGATGAGACTTGGTTGTTGCAGTTTCAATTTTCATTGAACGAAATGGTGGTTGCAGTCTGGATCTGTCAAGGTGGTGATAAGGAAAGTCCCATGAGATGAGGAAAGAAAACCTTGTGTTGAGTGAAGTCCAAGTGTGGTCTTTTATTGAACTTAGGCTAGGTGGGAATGCCCCCAGTACCTCCCTTAGCGTGGGGATTTCTACACTATATGATGTAATACTGGATCAGGGGATATTTCAAGAGTCTTTGACACCTTCTGAGATGTGACAGCTGCCTGTTATGTCAGTACAGGTGGATCCATTATGGCCCATCAGCAGAGCGGAGTATCTTAAGGCTATGTGTGAATTGTCCCAGTGCTTCCCAGGAGGGGAATTAACACAGCTGAGTCATTTCTGTAAGGACAAAGAAACACTACCCTGCCTAACAGGATTTTGCCTCTCTCCTTTTCTCGTTTGACACCCAGCTTATAGCCTGAGGTGGCAGGTGTTTATGCTTTAGCACTCCGTGGTTACTTTGCACATGGTCAGCTTGCACCTCGATTGTCTTGAGTCATCTGCATTCCAATCTCTCACACTTGTGGATACATTCTTCTCCAAGGATAATAGTACCATCATTACCTTAAGTTCTCCATCACAGTCCAAATTAGTTTGCATATTTAGGGAAGAAAGAAAAAGTGGATACCAGAATTTTTGTGTAACCCAGGACAGAAGGTGAAATGAGCCTTGAGATTGTGGACTTCAGTTTGAGGAATGCTGGCTTAGGAGATGCAGTGGCTGATTTATGAATAGGGGCTCTTCATAAATGAGGCAACTTGTCTGCTTTAGCCGATAAAGCAGTTAATGTCAAGAATATTTCAGAGTTGGCAACTAACATGGAGGTTTGCAGGGCTTTCAGAGCATCATCAGTACATTTGTTTTGGTGTCTTGTTTCCAAGGCCTTTTTGAAGTTTAATAATAAAAATAACAGAAGAGCTCCTGTTTGTGCCATATAAGCTGATGTACTCTACTAAATGGTAAATACAGAAGACAAACTATTTTTTTAAAGAACACAGATTTAATATGATATTGGAAGGATGCAAATACCAGTTTTCCAAGACACAAAAGCCACATATAAAAGCTTGGTAGTCAGGTAATGCCAGGTTCCTTACCAGGTATCCAAGTGCTAAGAACTTGCTGCTAGTGAAAGAGGAGCCAATGGATGGATGAAAAAAGGCACGTATTGAGAATACATACTGAAATTATATACATGCAGTATTTATTTATTTATATAAAACACAGTGTCGTGGTCTTAGTTTGGATAACATCTTACTTAATCTGCTTAACATTTCAGTAAGAAAGGCTCTGGAGGCTTTCAAGTGTTGTTTCTATTAGTGTATTAGAAGACTGTGTGCAAAACATGTCAAAAACAAAAGCAGAAAGTAACCTTTCCTAAAATGTTTGAATTAACAATGTTACAGAGATTAAAATACTACAAAATATAAAGTCAATGCCATTTACTTAATTACAAAATTTTGCACTTTGTTGGCTTTGAAAACTTGGCAAGACCTGTGGGCCTCAAGTTTTAGGAGGCATTTGTGGTTAAATATTGGAGAGCTGACTCACTATTTAAACAATTTCAAGCCAGGCTTCCTTTTCAAAGAATGAAGCTAGATTCTCCTTTTTTGACCCCATTACTTGACTTCATTATTGTAGCCTTCTACTTTGTTTTCCCATCTCCTTACCTTTCTCCTTGATCCTGTATCCAAAAAGCTTTTCCATAGCACTGCTCTTAAAACGTCAGTCCCATTTCTACTGGTTTATTGTTGTGTAAAAGTAATGCTTTCTGTATATGCTATTCCTCAGAGGACATTTTAAAAGAGATTTAGAATTTCCAAGAATAAAATAATTTAGTAGTGCTTGCTTGTTTAACCTAATGTTGTGGTTTGGAGTGTGATGTTCTGGCTGTTTCTTTTAAAAGGATGTAGTCAATTTGGCAGACATTCACAGAAAACAATAT
This sequence comes from Xenops minutus, assembly GCA_035221455.1. Lineage (NCBI taxonomy): Eukaryota > Metazoa > Chordata > Aves > Passeriformes > Furnariidae > Xenops > Xenops minutus. Next base: position 34,585,091 of record JAWWEE010000040.1, read on the forward strand.
GGTGGTGTGGATCTGGAGAAATTGTTTTACTAAGAAATTGAAAAATATTTGCATGTGTGTAAGTTGTTTTAAAAATGATACCAAATAAAACAAAGTCTTGTTTCTCTGGAAGTTTAGAGTAAGAGGATAATTTTTTGGAGAGCGATTAAAGAGTAGAACAAGGCGCGATGTCCCACATCCTTAGAAGGATTAATGGGCATGGTGAAGCAAACAGCTTTCACACTCCTATTCAAGATGCATGTTTATTAAAGACCTAGAGTCTTCAAAATGTGCTGAGGTGAAAATTTGAAACTCTATTTAGTGCTGTATATGTATATATGTGTGTGCACCTGTTGAATAGAACAGTTGTACCAACCTGTTTGAATGAAATGCGTGAATACCGTTTGTATCACATTAGGATAGGCCAAAATACAGGGTACCACAGCTCAGAATAAGGGAATGCAGTTCTTAGAATGTCATGCTAGAGGCAAGTGGAGAGATATAGGATCAGTGTTACATAAATCAATGTTAAAAGTCACAAAATATTTAGCACTGGCACAGCATGGCTGCCTGCTGCAGTTGTGTCTTAGCTGTTTGAGCTGGACTTTAACCTTCAGTTCTACTGTAATTGGGGTAAATATAAGAGCTTTTCTGTCAGAACGAACATGTTTTTTTAAAGGAATTACTGATGGACAGTGTTCCTACAAATGTTAAACTAACCTAAATTTGAGCATTTTGCTAAAGTGATCACTTTCAAGGAGAACCGTAGAGAATTATTTTAATAGTAGCATACTATTTCAAAATTTTACATAACGACTCTTAAGGATCAGTTGGTAGTCCTGAATTTAAACAAACAATAAGGCGCCTAATTTGCCTTTTTAAAATGTTATATTTTTAAATTTAATTTTATTTTTATTAAGTGATATTGGATATTTTTATATGGCACGAAAGCGGGGTGGGGTGAGGGGAAGAAATAAGAAGTTGCTGTTCATTTTGATTCCATATCTACAGAAACATATGCAGCGAAACAGATTGAGTTGTGAGGTGATCTGAGTGTTAAAAAGGAGGAGTAAGAAAAGGAAAAAAAAAGCAAGCCTCCTGTGAGTTTGAGAAGCAGGCACTTGGCAGCAGCAGAAGGTGCCAGCCAAGGAATGCTGCTGAGAGGGCGAGTTCTGGTGCGATCCTGCATCAGCCTCCTTGCTCCCTGTTCAAAGAGGGCTCTGAAGGCAATGTGCCGAAACGGCGAGCTTGTGTGCTGAAGCTTGTGTGTGGTTGCAATAATTTTGTTTTCATTGGAGCCAGAAGGCTTTGCAACTTAACATGGGTTTTGCCAGTGTTGTTTTTTGTTTTTGTTTTTTTTTCTCTCTTTGGAAAGGGCTAAAGAAAGAAAAGGAGTGTACATTTATTACTGTGTTTTAATCATAAGACTGACAACATGCTCATTTAATAAAAATCTTGAGGTAAAACTCCACCTGTTAGCATAAGCAAAGTTATAAACCAGATTCTGCAGCTTCACCTCTACCATTCATAGTTTGTTTTCCATAATTGCAGCCAGTGGCAGCAAACTCTTTCTCAGCATGTTTATTTTCTTCTTGGATCTCCTTCATTGTAATTTTTAACTCTGTTATGGTCTGCTAGTATTGCTGCTTTTTAATTCTTCGAGTACTTAGGGACCTTTGGTATTAATTTTCTTAGTAATTGTTGCAAAGTGGATGAAGGATAAGGACTATGTCTGACCTTAATTCAGTATGCTTTACAATTAAAATTCCTTCTTCCCAAAACACATTCACTGTTTGGGGGTGAATTGCTGTTACGTTGTCGTTTGTCAGACTGTGCAAGGCAAGGGCCTTGCAGGACACCTGAAAGAAGGTGAGTTGATTTGAACGATGGTGGCAGGCGTGGGCAGGCAAGGAGACTGTTTTATGCCCCTTTTACTGTATTTCTCATGGGTTTCTTCCTGTTTTGCTGAACACTCGTATCCCTTTAAACCCCTGTGTTTCCATGGTTGAACATCCTGGCTTTGGCACCTCTTATGTCTCTTCTGTCTCTAAACATCTTTGCTGATGTACAGATTTCCC
>JAWWEE010000040.1:34587247-34601619 GCA_035221455.1 Xenops minutus
AGGCAGGACTGGCCGTGGCACTCAGAGCTCTGGGCTGGGGGACAAGGTGGGCATCGGGCACAGGGTGGGCTTGATGACCTTGGAGAGGTTTTTCCAACCTCAGGGATGTCATGAAACAGGTATCTGCTCTGGACACCAAGGATGGCCAAGAAAGAACCCCAGAACTATCTCTTTTTTTAGGATTGTTATCCAAGAAATTTCTAGCCATGCCATGTGGAGGTGGAGGAAAGATTTTCAGCATGAAATGGGCTTAGTTACACATTCGAGATGACAATTTTTTCCCAGACAGGAGACATGTACTTGTCTGCACGTCACCTAACTCATATTTAAAGCCTATTTTATTTGATTTCATTTCAAGAGGGTTTAAACTCACACTCTGCACTGGCAAGTATTTCATCCTGGAGATATTTTTCTAGACAGGGAAGTTTTCCTACCAAAGGTTACAAGAAATCAGCTTCTGACATTTAATCATGGTGATTTGCTTCAGCAGGAGGGCGGGAAGTCCCACTCAGCATGAACAGAGACATCAATCTGGCTGAAGCTACTCCTGGGTCATGGGGCTAATGGTGAGTAATGCTGTGATCTCCACTCTGGCTGAAGCATCTCATGGCCAAGGTGGTCCTTGTGGGGAGCTTGGGGGTTTCTGTGAAGGCAGCAAGAGAAGTTCCTCCCCAAATCACCAGAGGAGGAGGTTTTGCTCCCACATCAGGGCTGAGCTTGTGCCTCTCACATGATCTCATGAGAGCCTCTCAGGTGTGACAGGTACCTCAAACACCCTGAACACCCCAAAGGACATGCTGGGACTCAGGAGCTAACTGGGACTTGGCCTCTGACCATCTCAGTAGAGACTAAACAGAGATGTTGAATCCAAGGTGAAGATATTGTGCTGCACCACTGCTGCCCAACCTGCATTTTCACTGCAGAGCTTTCCCCTGGGAGCCTCTGACCTTGTGGGAAGGACACCGAGCTGGGCACTGAGGTCCCCAGAGCACCTGAGTGACTTTGCAGCAAAGGCAGGTGGAAGCAAACAAGGCTTTTGGAAGGGTTCCTCAGGCCCTCCTGAGCATCCATCCATCCATCCATCCATCCATCCATCCATCCATCCATCCATCCATCCATCATCCATCCATCCATCCATCCACCCACCCACCCATCCACAGTTCCTCCGGGCAGCCTGCTGCAGTTTCTCCACCCTCACAAAGCAGAATTCCCTTCTAACACCCTCCGAGTCACAGAACCCGCTCCAAGCGCAGGACACCCCAGGGAGGCGAGCGGCGCCGGGATCGGGGCCGGGATCGGGATCAGAATCAGGGCCGGGACCGGGACCGGGATCAGGATCGGGCCCGGCCCCGCCCCTCGCCTCCGGTCGCGGCGCGGCGCGCGCCGCCGGAAGCAGCGCCGCGCTCTGTGACGCCACTTCCGGCGGAGCTCGTGCGGCGGCGGCGGGGGTGCTGGTGCTGGTTGTGTGGCGGCGGCGCTGCTGGTCCTGTGGTAGCGGCGGGTCCCGGCGGATCCCGGCACCGACACCGGCACCATGGTGCGCCTGGGCCCGGGAAGGGCAGGGCAGGGCGGGGCGGGGCCGGGCGGAGCGGAGCGGAGCGGAGCGGCGGGCGCGCTCAGGGCCTGGAGGGCGCGGCCGGCCCTTCCCGCGCAGGGCCGGGGCCGGGGGGCGGAAGGTTCTGGAGCCGGGGCGGGGCCGGGCCCGGCAGGAGCGACCCCCGCTCCCAACCCCCGACTCCAGAGTGTCCGTGCGAGTGCTCTCTGGGTATTTGGCCCGTTCTCATTGAAGGCCTTAGGTGCCTTGCAAGTGTTAGTTCTTACTTAGGCGGCTGTAATTAATTTTCATTGATACGTAAAAAAACAAACCAACAAAAATAATCCCCCAAAATAAGGGTCCCACCGAGCTATCAAAGTACTAAAGCCTGAGAGTGCTCAGCGAAGGGTTTCGTTCGGGGCGGGGCAGCAGCGCAGGGCCAGCCCTGGGGCTCGGATACATCAGCCAGCGTGCTCTGCATGCCCTCCGGGTGGGTTATGGCTACGAGATTGCCAAACAGACTGTCAAGCGACAGTAAAGGTGATTTTATTTTGAATATACCATTTTTCGGGGTATAGAAGTAATTTTAAAAATAAAAACGTTGTTTAGGTTGTTAGTGTCAGGGATTTCCTTTTAAAATGTGTAGTTTTATTAAAGCCAGATGAATATTCTTATGCTAATTGTGTTTTAGGCATCCATTTCTCTTGCTCCAGTGAACATTTTCAAGGCAGGTGCAGATGAAGAGAAGGCAGAAACAGCTCGATTGGTAAGTTTAGTTCTCAAAGAAACTGGTAGTACTGGAGATAATTAAACTTTGTCTTTTCTACTGCTAAAAATACTTTCAGTCTATGATGATGTGCAGCTTCTGTCTCTGTCTTTCCTTGTTGCATGTCTGTCAACAGAAGGAAGGTAGAGTGGTGTTTATACTGACAGTTAGATAAACTTTGTTGTTCAAAAACTAAGTAATTCTGTACTGTAGCTCCAAAGATTGGTGTTTTACTGGAAGGCATTTCTTCTGGGTTTGGGGTAGGCTTTTTTGGTTTCTGTGAGAATTAAGTATATTTGACCTGGTTATGAAAATGTAGCAGTTAAGAAATTTGGACCCAGCCTCCTTTGAAAGAAGTGTGCTTGTAGAAGGGTTAGGTTAAAATGTCCTTTTGGAAGCTAGAGGATAGTGTATAATTCTTGTATTACAGTAGAAATAAATTGTTCTCTAAGGTGTATTTATTTTCATTTCAGTCATCCTTTGTTGGTGCCATTGCCATTGGTGACCTAGTCAAGAGCACCTTGGGACCTAAAGGCATGGTAAGGCAGCTGCAAACTCTCAGTAGTCATGCCTCTTAATTTAGCTTTAATAGTTACAGTACATTTTCAACTAGTTTTCTAAATCTTGCATCTTGTAGGACAAGATTCTTTTAAGTACTGGGAGAGATAGCTCTGTAACAGTTACCAATGATGGTGCAACCATCCTGAAAGCTATTGGAGTTGACAACCCAGCTGCCAAGGTCTTGGTTGGTGAGTTCTTAAAGTCTTGGTATTGCTTATTTGTAACGTTATTATATAGTTTTTATCTGTTCTTAGAAATGTATTCTTGACTGTCAAAAATTGAAAGAAGGAGGAACAGAAATCCTGAAGTAAGGAGTGCAAGGTACTGCAAAAGTTGTGGTACTCTGAAAAAGTAAAATTAAGGTGTATCCTGCTCTTCAAAACTATTCACGTGTGTTCTTGTTTTCCCTCGACCCTGGTTTGTCCCAGGAGTCAGAAGGGACAATAGACAGCTGTGTGCCCCTCTTTATTCCCTGGGAAAATTTGGAACAGAAATCTGCGGAACAGAGGTTCTCCCTTGTTCTCCTTGATTTAAATCTTTCCTTGCCACTCAATGAGCGTTGTACTCTGGACAGAGTTTACCTTTGCGATCAACTGTCTTGCTATGCCAATGGTCTGGTTCTGGTGACAAGCAGGAGAACAACTGGGTGTTAAGTTTCTTAATGCTTTCGTGTTTGCTGAGTCCCAGTTTGTCAGTGCTTCATGTGGCATACTTGGTTATTATAGTCTCTGCTGTATGTTTACTGTAGAGCTTCTGTCTGGCTGTACTTCATTTTGATGACCATCTTTAGGACTGGGGGCAGAGTAGAGTAACACTTGACCATCACCAGGCTGGAACTGGTGTCTAGGTTGCAGATAAAGAGCAGGAATTTGAAGGACACTAAATTTGATTTGCAACTCCTGGTTTTTTGTGGTTTTCTTGGACTTCCCTCTTTAAATAAATAGTAGGATTTGGTTTTCTTCTCCAAACTAATGTGAGAGAAAAATAATTGTATCTGGTACTGGCGAGCATGGTGTTTTGAATCAAAACATTAATACCATCTTTTCCTTCTTCAGATATGTCAAAGGTTCAAGATGATGAGGTTGGCGATGGAACTACATCTGTCACAGTGTTGGCAGCTGAATTACTGAGGGTAAAACATAGCACGGTGTTTCAGATGTGTTTCTGTTTGGCAGTGTACCCCTGTGGTACCACCAGTAGGAGGTGTGTTATCCTGTGCTTGTGAAGAGGGTTCCCGAGGTAGAGGAAGGAATAGCTTGCTCTGTTACCGTTGGAATTGATAGGGGAAAATACAACCCTTAGGTATTGCATCATCAATTTTTTTATTGTTATAGATTATTGTTCCTTATTACTTATAAACTCAAATATTATAGGTTGGTTCATTTTAGAAAATTGTCTTCTGTTATTTCATTATCCAAGTGAAAGATAAACACCACTCTTAGAGGTCACTTCCTGGATATTGCGCTGGGCAGCATGCAGCACTGCTTAGTTGTGATGCTCCGTCCTCTGAAATCCTTTCCCGTAACATTAATGAGAAAAAAACCCCACCCTGTTGAATTCTGTTCTTTGGACCTGAATTCATAATGTTTCTTTAAACTCTGCATGGGTTTTATGTGTATGTAGAAGTGTAAAAATTTACACTGCACACGCTAAACCTGAAATGAAAGTATGAAAGATTTGAGAAGTGAGTAATTCTTGTTAGCAGATCTGTGCCAGAAAGGCTAACCATCTCAAATCCAGGAACTGGGATCAAGAGCGTCTTAGAAATGATCCATCAGCTTGCCAAGTTCCTCAAAAAAATTAAGATAGCTTTTTTTCAACTACACTTTAAGTTGCTTCTATAAGTGAACAGGAAACTGATCTCAAACATGAAGTGAAAGATTGCAGTTTTGAAGTATAAGTCTAATTGCTCTTCACATTGGAGATTTTTTTAATTAGAATTCTGTGATGATATTCCAAGGACAGATTATATTTGTCTAGGATGGAAAATACCTGTCAGTAAGGTGACTTTAGTTTTGTTGTTACAGCTCTTTCTGCCTTTTATTGCTATTCAGAATTCTCTGATTATTTGGAAGTGTCTTTCCTACTTAGTGTAAGTGTACCTTGGGGAGAAAAAAATAATTATTCGTTTCATTTAAATAGGAGGCAGAATTACTGATTGCAAGGAAGATTCATCCTCAGACCATCATTGCAGGCTGGAGAGCAGCCACAAAGGCTTCAAGAGAGGCACTGTTGAAAGCAGCTGTGGATCATGGGTTAGTAGTGTCCATTTGCTGTAACTCTTTATAAAAGACTACTCAAGATCAAAACATGAATGAAAATTATAGACCACTGGTAAATTTTCCCTTCTCTTTAAGGTAGAATAAAGACTGAGTTAATGAATTTCAGTAGTTAAGAAAAAAACACTGCTTTTTTTTTCAGGTGAATTACATATGCTTTATGATATTATTTAAAATGCTTAAAATGTACAGGAACAAAATACGAGCAATAATTTGCTCCCTGGAACAAAAATCTGAGCTTCTGATGTCAGATTTTGTACTCAGAATTTAAATGTGACTATTTACCTTGCCTGACACTTTGAGAACACAGACTTTCTAAAACTGAATGCAAAAGTTCTTCTAATGGAACTCATATTTCAAATAGAAGGTTATATTGGGGGACAGTGGGGGGATTCAGTGCAGTGTTCCTCAAAATGGAACTTGGTACATGTAGATACAGGCTGGAAGAAGGGGGCAGAGGCTGTCAGTCGTAGCTAATGATAGTAAGGCTTTCAGACTTGCCACTTTAACTGAACTGTCTTTATTTTAGTAATGATGAAGTGAAGTTCCGTGAAGACTTGATGAACATAGCAGGAACAACTCTTTCATCAAAATTACTTACTCACCATAAGGATCATTTTGTCAAGCTAGCTGTAGAAGCTGTTCTTAGGTTGAAAGGTTCTGGTAATTTGGAGGCTATTCATGTCATTAAGAAACTTGGTGGAAGTTTGGCTGATTCCTACTTAGACGAAGGTAAGTCTTTAGATGTTGACTGTATTTGCACTCGAGAAGTAACAACTGTAAAAAGTTACACATCTCTATGGAAATTTCTTCCAGGGAACATTACATTATTATTAAATTTAATACTAAATAGGAGGGGATTTTGTAATAATTTAAATTAATTGTTTTCCCTTTTTAATTTGAAGTCTTACAAGACCTTTCTGTTACTACAGGCTTTTTACTTGACAAGAAGATTGGTGTAAATCAGCCAAAAAGAATTGAAAATGCAAAGATTCTTATTGCAAATACTGGTATGGATACAGACAAGATTAAGGTATGTGACAGAACTATTGTTGTGAAACTGTGTTCTTGTAAATGGAATTTTGAGACTGAACTCTGTTTTCCTTGATGTAGATTTTTGGCTCTCGCGTTAGAGTGGATTCTACAGCAAAAGTGGCAGAAATAGAACAGGCAGAAAAAGAAAAAATGAAGGAGAAAGTAGAGCGTATTCTTAAACATGGGATTAACTGCTTTATTAACAGGTATGTATTTCTTGGAAAAAGGTGAGAGTTACAGAGTAGCATTATTTTAGTATTGTATGAGTGTGAAGAACATTATGCCTGTATCTGTAGTATTAGGTGCTCTTGCCTGGTGTTTAATTGATTCACCTGACTGATGCCAGTGTTATTTTCTGTGCTCCCTCTTGTGCACTGTGGCCCCCCTCATTTTGTTTGTTTTAGTTTTGTTTTAAAGAGGAAGAAATGATAATATTTATTCAGGGATTTGGGTTTACATCCAATTGAAGCAAAATCACATGCTTTTGTACTAACAGATTTATTTAGTCACGAATACCAGCAGCATTGTCGATATCAGTGTGCCCCCTTTTGGGGGAAAATTGCTGCTGAAAGAGTCTGTGGTGCTCAATGCATTTAGTTCAGATTAAACCTGCTATGCTTCCTCCTACATTAAAATGCAGGTGCTGGAGTACTGCTCAAAGTTCAAGAGTGTTTGGCACGTGCCTATGACCCTGTCATGAACCTTTTCTTTTACACGTCTTTGAAAGTATGAAAGATAGACATTTTCATATCTACATTACTTTTTCTTATTAGTAGTGTGCTTCTCTTTTGAACCATCACAGTGCAAAAACCAATTTTTTTAATGATGAAAAACACTTCTGCCTTTGAGTGATTCTCATTTGAGTGAAACTGCCATAGGTGCAAGCAATTTGACACCTGGTGGTTCAGTGCAACGTATAGTTTTACTAGGAAGGTGATTACCTAGAACTACAACACATGGTAGGAGTTATAAGAGTAGCACTGTTTTCCACAATAGCAAAAATTTGCTCTCTCAGAGAAGATAGTGCATCTTCTAACTCACCTTCAAAATTTGTGTTAAACATCTGTAAGAACCACTGTCAGGCTGATGACTCTCTCAGTCCCTCCATCTGTGCCTTCTATTGTGTTGTAGTGTAGGAAAAATGAGCACTCTGTCTGGTGAACGTGGTATATATACAGAGTCCAAGAGTCAGGAGTTCTCTTGTCAAATTGATGGAAGAATCCTTTGAAGTATGCGAAAAAAACAAACCCTAACTTCATCCCTGACACAGGTAGTTGCTCTAAGGAAGCTCGGGTAGCCAGGCTAGGGGTATTGCAGTTAGATTAACTCCTGACTTTCACATTTATTTCTGGGTAAATTTGACTTCTGCTTATAGGCACGTAGATTGACTTCACATCTGCTACTGTAAATGTTAGCCAGGTAAGTAGTGCTGAGGAGATGCTTGACAAAGGTCAAGGCCATATGGATCCAGAGTAGGAAGAATCTTCTCTGTGCATACCCAGCTGCACCAGTTGTCTCTTTTGAAGATAGTTTAGAAGCATCTTTTTTTTTGACAGAAACGGCTTCACCCAGCTCCTGCTGATTCTCTGCAACCCTCAATCTCTGCTTTGGAACAGAAAAGTAATCTGGCATAGCACTCATGAATGGTCATTGACCATTCAGCTTTAGATGACTACTTCATTCTAGAGAGTGGTACACATTAATAAAGGAACATGTGCTCTTCTCTGGTCTATTTGTATACATTACAAGAGTAGCAATTTATTGTTCCCATAGAGTTGTATGCTGTTTGGATTTTTGATTCGTGAAGGAATTAAAGATGTTACTCCACACATTGTTCTAGTGCACCCTGTTAGAATAGGCAGTCAAGTGCCCAACAGGCACTTAGGATCAAAGGACTCAGAATCTAAAGCATATGGCTCCCTGTGTTTAATACGATAGTGGTTCTTCAGGGGAAGGGTATTTTAGAAAGTATCAGTTTGCATTAAATTTTTTGAGTTTAGCTTTGTACGTTTTCCTGTCACTGCATTTGCTTCTGTGTGATACAGCATTCTGTGTGTGGCAGGTTCCTCATACACTGATTGCTTTTGTAGCTTTCAGAAATCTGTACTGTGTCCATGCTACTGAAAATCTGGTATCCTTTGTTTTGGTATTTTAGAAGGTTGGTTCTGTGTGTAATGGAGAGATGTGTTTTAATTGTAGGCAGCTGATCTACAACTACCCTGAACAACTCTTTGGAGCTGCTGGTGTCATGGCTATTGAACATGCAGACTTTGCTGGTGTAGAACGTCTGGCTCTTGTCACAGGTGTGTAGGGTATCTCATTGTATGAAACTTAGAGGGGCAGGTTATTTGTTTGATCTTTAGTAAACATTAAACATACTTTTTTTCCTTCAGCATCTGTGAATAAAGGATCATAATGTTAACTGGGATATAATTTAGCAAGTTAGTGTCAGTTACTAATTTTCTTTCATATTTTAGAAATATTTTCAGGTAAATCCCTGCTTGATAAGCTTTTGAAATGCATGCTTTCTAGGGAAAAGGTGAAATTTAGCAATAGAAAAAATATGATGATGACTCCCAAGTTAGTACCCGTTCTTGGTTCTATAATGCCACCATGTTCTAAATGGCTGTTTTTTGATTATGATGATAGAGAAGACTAAAGAGTCGTCCTTAGTTAAAAACGTGGGCCTGAGTCATTGACTTGAGGTGGACCTCAAATGACAGGAACATCCTGGATATTTTGAAGAGTTGTCAGCATAAATGTGATTCTAGTAACTAAAGGAAATTAAACATCTGGAATGCTTCAGATGATTCTTGTTGCCAAAGTTAGAGATAGGTAACTGGAATGTCATAAAAAGTTGATTGTGAATGTGGTCAGGAGGATGGAGAATTGCTTTGAAGGGAGAAAGGAAAAGACACTGACTTGTTTAGCTCAGCAGAACTGAATTAACAATTGTGCGTAACTGTCTGTAGGCACATTGACACACACTAATGCTTGATTGAGAGGAAGATTGCTTATAGTCTGGAACAAATTAAACCAAATTCTGTAGGCTTTACCAGACCATGCTGGAACAAGCAGTATAGCTGAAAAAAAAGAACAAGTTCTTAATAAGCACAAACTCTACTACAAATCTTGTTTTTTCTTGTACTGCTACAACTATGGCAGTGCTGCAAATTAATGTGGAATAATTGAGCATGCATTGGGAATGCATACATGTAAATAGTTTTCTAAGAGGAAGCAGAAAGTACTGGGACAATATTCTGTTCAGAGACATTTTGGTCTTTGTAATACCTGTTTTGTTTACAGTATGTCAGTTTACAAATCTTGCACAACATTTCTGCTACATCATGGCATGAGATTTGTGATTCAGAAGAGTGGTAGCCACTGACTCTCAGCCATCATCATACAGGCAAAATGAATACTGTTGCAAGCTCAGGTTTTAAAGAATAAGAAACTTGATTTAGTATTTTATAAGCACTTCATCAGTAAATACTATGAAAATTTGAAACATACTGACATTTTAATTCCAGCAAAGATGAACATTTAGTCTCTTATCCAAACAGAATTCAAAAGCATTTTAGTTCTTGTGATGTGAAACCAAATATTGGTGTTTTAAGGATTTACCAGTATTGAAGGTTTCTGGTGCCATGTACTGACAAGAGAAAGTCGATCTTACATTTGTAGGTGGTGAAATCGCATCAACCTTTGATCACCCTGAACTAGTAAAACTAGGAAGCTGCAAGCTTATTGAAGAAGTCATGATTGGAGAAGATAAACTCATTCATTTCTCTGGAGTAGCAATGGGTAAGTGTTTAATCACTATAGGCATGTTGTAACCTGTGTGTTAACCATCTGCTAACACTGTTCAGTTACCAGTATGGCATAGGAATTTTAGAACCATAGGAATTTTGTGTAACCATTTTTATTAAAGCCTTGCTCTTCAGTAAAACCCCTTAAAGATATATGTTCATGATTGACATTATGTATGTTTAGTGTTACATAAATGAACATAACCATTTTTAAGGATGGGAACCAAGATTTCTGCTGTGGGAGATTAAATTAACAAGGAAAGTAGCAACATCTCATACTTAAAGAACTTGAGAGCTTGTTCTAGTAAATGCCAATCCTGTAAGTTTTTAAGGGGTTGTTTTGAGGTGGTGCTAATTTTTTGTTATATCAGATGTTGTGGAATGAAAGCAATAGCATTGCGTACATTCTATCTGTGAAATGTCATCATGCTTTCTTTTGTCCCCAAAATTAAGTGATACAAAATATGATTGCAGTGATAGCAAAACCTTTACAAATGCTTTGTGATAGCCTCTTTTGGTGTCTTTGGTTTCTTTTTTTAATCTTTCTGCATTTGTGCTTTTTAGGTGAAGCTTGCACCATAGTTTTGCGTGGAGCAACACAGCAGATTCTAGATGAAGCAGAGAGGTCTTTGCATGATGCTCTGTGTGTTCTTGCCCAGACTGTGAAGGACACTAGAACTGTGTATGGTGGAGGTGAATATTAGGTACTTTGTACATACTACACATTTTGCATTACTGTTCATCAGATATATAACCCCTGTATGTCTTCAATTAATAGGTTGTTCAGAGATGCTGATGGCTAATGCTGTTGCAGAACTTGCTGTCAGAACACCTGGCAAAGAGTCTGTTGCAATGGAGTCATTTGCTAAGGCTTTACGAATGGTAAGTTTATTTAATTAGTTTGCTGGATTAAGAGGCAAAGTTTCAGGAAGTTTAGTAATTTATGACACCAGATGGTTGCTTTAAAAATTTTGGTTGTTTAAAGTAAAAAAGTGAAGTTTAGCAACACATCTTGGATGAACAAAGAGGGAGAAATTGTTTTCTTAGAAAAAAAGGACTGGTGTTTTAATAATTCTGCGTGTTACAGAATTGTGAATGTTCATATGTTAGGCCTCCGCTAATTGGTTTTTGCCCCTCTTACCTTCAAGTTAAAAGTGCTGCAGAAATAGAACATAAAAAATCTCATTTAGTTGACAATTGATTTAGAAAAGAGCTAGTGCTCTCTACTTCTATTTGTGTGTGTTCATGCTCTAGTACTATTAGAAACTTTTAGTCTTGCATTAGAGATTCCATCTTAGTGGGAAATATGAGTTCAGAAGAAACATTTATAGAGCTGTGCTGTTTGAGAAAAAATTGCCTTCCTGTAGTTTAAATTAGGGAAACCCTTTCTTAGAAAATGAAAGACTATAGGAAACATTTCTGCCAAGAAAACGAAATTCAAGAGCATGGTAACACTTGACATTCTTCTTCAGTCAGCGCATGCAAGTTTGCACTGCTGTCACTGAAACAGTGAATGGAATGATCGGGTGGTACATGCTTACCAGCAGTCTTATAGTCTTAAAACATTTCTCCAGTTGCAGTCTGACATGATAAAAGATAAGACTTTTTTTTTCTTCTGTTCAGTAAAATGAACTGACATCTGTTAACATGCTTATGTCCTCTCAGCTACTTTCTTATAACAGGGTCTTAAACAAAATCCTTAGAAAGGGAGTTTGTTTTTTTTCTTTCTGATCACTATAACAGATCATTTGGCATGGTTTGGAAGCCTCTGCTTGAAATTCAATTGTAAACTAGTAATATCAAAGTCTGTTTCGTGTTTACTAGGGATCTGTTCCTGTGTTAACTGAACAACGTGTGTTTATCCTCTTAGATCCCAACAATAATAGCTGATAATGCTGGCTATGACAGTGCCGATCTGGTTGCTCAGCTCAGAGCTGCTCACAGTGAAGGGAAGACTACTTACGGACTGGGTAAGGGGCTCGATATTACTTTCTGTGATTGAACTGGTGTTTTGGCAGGCTGATTAGGCTCATTAAAGTTGATCACATATATGCAGCTGGGAGAACTGAGTAAGTTGATTTCTATTTGCTTGCAAATAGGTATACAGTGCTACATGCCTTTATGATTCTACCAGGCTTTTGGCAGTAGATTTGTTTTGAAGTGGATAGTTTCCATCTCTAAAAACCATTTTCCTTACTTGAACCTAGTTATATCAAGCTTAGAAAGAAAAGCATTGTTTTAAAACCAACCAACCAAAAACCCAGCAGAACCAAACATCCTCCCGCCTGCCCTCCTTTCCCCTCGCCACCCCAACAAAAACCGCAAACCAACAATGACAAAGTTGTGGAGAACTCTGACCTTAGTATACCTAAGGAACTAGTGCTGAGAGTCCCGTTGGGTTCTTGTTTTCTGTTTGCAGTGTATAAAGTTTTCATCATTACTTTTTTGTATGTAATTACAAGATGAGGCTTAAATCAGGAGCCTTGAGATGAAAGACTTTTTTTCATACTTCCCTTACTATGAGTAGGGTTCATTTGAACAGGTAAGTTACTATGCTCTCAGCTTCTTCTAATTTCCGTAAAAAAATGCTAAGTTTAAAAAAAAAAAACAAAAAACCAAACAACCTCTTATGTTTCTTCTTCCAGATATGAAAGAGGGTATCATTGGAGACATGGCAGTTCTGGGAGTAACAGAAAGTTTCCAAGTCAAGAGACAGGTTTTGCTGAGCGCAGCTGAAGCAGCAGAAATGATTCTTCGTGTAGATGACATCATTAAAGCAGCACCAAGGTATGATCTGAGCATCTGCATGGTCAGTTACAGTGGTATAGAATAACTTCCTTCTGTGCAAGAGTAACAGTGCAGAAAAGGCTTGTTCTAAAAGTACTTTATTTGAAATGAAACATGACATTTGTCATGCTAATGTTTATATTAGATGATTTTATTGCTTTAGCAGTATGACCAGGCCTTTAGAGCCATCATTGAGCTTATAGTGGTGTGCCTGAGTAATGCCTAGTTAATCTCAGGTCACCACCTGCTCTTGTACATATATAGCACTGAAACATCTGCAAAAGTGGCTGACCAAAATGTAACGGGTCATGCTGCTTTCTTCTTTTCTTTTGGCAAGAATTGAAGTGAAATGCCTGGTTGCTTCTGAACTAGAATCTGCAGCTAAAGCAAAAACATGTTCGTTAAAAAGTTGGGGAAGAATTGCTGCTCATAGGTGGGTTATCCCTCATATGCACCTACTACCAAGTAGCACTGCTTTTTGAATCACATATTTTTTTGCCATGGTCATGGCTGGTGTGTCTTTTAAGTGATACTGCCTTTTGTGCTGTGAGATAAAGCTGGCAGTGAACACAAAATATCAACTAAAGATTAAAAATAAGGGTGGGTGAGGAGGGGCTTGTGTGAGTCGGAAATTTCTGATTTTTTCTTTTTCTCCCCAGAAAACGTGTACCAGACCATCGCCCATGTTAAATTTTCTTCAGTACCTGAGGATGTGTGGACCAGATCTCACCTAGTAATTTTTTTTTTTTTAATGATCTAGTTTTTGTGAGGTTGTGGAACAGAAGCTTAAGACAGGTAGATCTCTGTCAACAGCCCTATCTTCAGTTGGTTTTAACTTACTGGAACTTACATGTGTTGTGGGGAAGAATTCACTTTCAAGTAAAACAAGGGTTTATACAACCCTATTCCTTCTGTTCCTCTCTAGGTTCCACTTAAAATACACACAAATAAAAAAAAATAAATTCAGATTCAACAAAGTTGTATTTCTTTGTGTA
Source organism: Xenops minutus (assembly GCA_035221455.1). Lineage (NCBI taxonomy): Eukaryota > Metazoa > Chordata > Aves > Passeriformes > Furnariidae > Xenops > Xenops minutus. Next base: position 34,601,014 of record JAWWEE010000040.1, read on the forward strand.
GAACTGGGAAGGGCAGTTCCATGAGGACAGCTGCAGTGAACATCAGTCCTCAGACTCTTCAGGCAGTGACCAGGCCCTTGTGGCTCACTCGTTCAGGTTGAGCTGGTATGTTTAATGTAAGTGGTGTATTCAAATCATGGCTGCATAGGTTTTGAGTTGTGATCCTAGGAACAGGCTCTGAAGTTAGGAAGTATTGTTTTCTAGTGATCCTGAAGTATTACTTGGGGTTTTTTAATGATGTCTTAGTTCAAAGGGGAGAACTAAGATACCTATGTTGGCCAAGAAAAATAATCCCTCTCCTTTAAATTTAGAGACAGAACTTTAATTAGAAAAAGAAATATATATATGAAAGGATAACAGTTCTTCATCACAATACACAGATATATAGATATGTCTCTCTCTATATATCTATATCCAGAAAGAACCAAACAACCACAGTTTGTAATAAACCGCTCCACCCACCAAACGGCAAAGCAAACAGTTAAATGTGTTTTGGCTGCGCCCAAAAAGGGGAAAAGATGCAATTATCTCCACAGACAGCAGGTGGCGCTGTTGCACCTCAACTGCTGGCCGCTCTCTCTCAGGGTTGCAGTTATATTTACGGAC
>JAWWEE010000040.1:34601719-34656710 GCA_035221455.1 Xenops minutus
GTTAAACCTTTTATCAGCACTAAGGCGTTGCCTCCAAGCTTTGGAAGGAATTCCAACTGAGTTTTGAAACTATAACAAATAGATTAAGAGAAAAAGCTGAAATCTTGGCAAATGCTCAGAACTACAACTAGGTTATTTTACAGCTTTTTACACTACAAATTTTAATTACATAGGAGTTCTGCTGAGGGGAGTTGAGAGGAAGGTGCAGTTTGAGAAAGAGCAACATTCTGGAACAACAGTCTGAGTGTTTAACTATGAAGTACTGGGCTCTGCTAACTTTACAAACACGTATAATAGAGGGCAGTTAGCAGAAAATGTGCCAGGCTGCATGGCATTCACACACACACTTGCCCCTTTCATGTCTGCTGGAGCCTGTCTTTGTATTCTTTTTCCTATTCTAGTAGTTGCTGCAAAGGCAACGTGTTTCTTAACTGGACTAGTTTCTTTATGCTTGGGTTGTAAGGAAGTCTGTGATGCCTGCAGCTGTCTGTACACGGATTTGTGATGACTGTAAGCACAGACAAGCAGAGGCTCTGTCTGTCTGGAAGCCCAGAGGTGCTTGCCAGGTGTTGTGACTCTTCTGGCCTGTGCACATACAATGCAGCACCTAGAAAACACCCAGGCAAGTCTGCCAAAGCAGAAACATTAATATATAAGGAAGTATCTGTGCTGCAAACATTTTTCTCCCTTAGGTTTCCTGAAATGAAGGGAATCTGCTTACAGAATGCTCCTCTGAACTCTCAACACAGACTCTCTTCAGCTCTCCAGAAGTGTCAATACTGCCTGGAGAGAGCTGTGTGAAACACAAGCCATTGAGAAGCCAGTGAAAGCACCTTCTCCCCATCCCCTCAAATAAATACAGTACCAGGTCAGTTCTGCAGGAAATAAAACATTGGCCATGGATGTTAAAAAAGGCCCAAATGCTTCTACTTTCCTTTTGTAGGCAGAAATTTTCAGAACAAGACTAGATGAAGAATTTGGAAAGAGAATTCTGTTAATTCTAAAGAAGGATGGTACAACTTGGTGAAATGCTAGTGTACTTTATTTAATTTGACTATTAACATACTACAGGGGTGCCAGCCAAATCCAGATTTGGACTTAACTTTTAACAATACGGCAAGTACTAGCAGAGTGTATATTTCCAGGTAATTTTTCAGGCATGCAGATGACATTAAGCAGTTACAAACTGGCATGGAATCAAACCTTTTCTGGAAAGTCAACTGATGCTTCTGCAGGCTGCACTGGTGAGACAGTTCCACTGCACCACCAAGGGCTCTACCCTTGATACAAAAGCTGTCTTTCACTAAATTCAATGAAATCAGAAGTTTAAAATGTCATTTTGAGTCAGATTTCTGTGTTATTCAATTAAAGCAAAGCTTCCTTTTAAAAGATTTCAGTGCAGTTTGAAGGGGATCTAAACTGCTTGGAGTTGCAACCTGGAGAAAGATCTGACTGAAATCAGCTGAGTAAAGTTTGCTTCAGCTTCAGATTATGTGCAAGCCTGTAGTGGCAGACTCCCAGCCCTGGGTTTTATTCATGCAACTTTACCTTTGCAGCTCTTTTGGATTTTTCTGTTTTCATTGGGCTTTGATTACCTTCCTTGCTCTTCCATGAAAACTCGTCATGTACTGCTGCCCTCACAGGCAGTGTTGTCAGTAACAAAAACCAGCAGCAAAGCCTCTAGCTTTCCTTGCCATCATTTGAAATGCTGCTCGGCAGTAACAAAATGAAGCTCTTGCAAATTTTGCAGGAAGAAGGCAGCAGCAGTAAGAGGAGAGCTCCCTGTTACGTACATGCTGTTTCCTTGATAGCACACCCAGGGCTCCACTACCACTTCCCTTGTGGCAGGCAGGGAAATCTTCAAGCTGTTGCTGCATTTCAGATAAGTCATTTGAGACAAATGCTGTGGGGTGCTTTAGAGCTGTGACTGTCAGCAATGAGCATCTTGGAATATTGGCTTCCAGCTGAGTTCGGACACCTCAGCAAGGTAAAAGCGAGAAGAGTGAGCCCACAGGTGAAGAGCAGCAAATCCATACAGTGCTACATGCAATCCATCCATGGAAAACATCTAAACTGAGTTTTCATCTCTACCATGAACTTTGCGTAGTCCTGTCATGGGAAAGGGGGGAAGTCTGCTCTAGGGGGAGTGCTGGTTGCTGTGCAAAAGGGAGTGTCTGTACAAGAGTTTTGTGTCACACGGCTCAAGCCACTGCACTGCTCCTGAGGACTAGCCAGGCAGTGTGGTGGTACCTGGGCATCAGCAAGCAAGAGGTAGAGGTCAGGCAGTGGTGTGAGTGCGCTGCCACCTTTGCCGGAATGGGAAATTGAGCATCAGCAGGGCTCAGCTTCTGGCTCTGTCTTCACTGCAGGAGGTAGCAAGGGTCTCTCATCAAGTGTGATATCTATCACTGCCCCGGACCGCTTGCGGGGCTCAGGGGTCTCCTCTGACCACCTCCCCACCCTGCGCACTCCTTTGGCCACTTTGGGTGCATTCCTGCAGGGGTTGTGGTCATAGATCACCAGCTTCAGGCCAGGGAGGTGAGCCAGGCTGGGGAAGAACCGGATGGAATTGCGATCCACGTCAATCACCTCCAGAAATGGCATATCCAGGAGCACGGAGGGAAAATCGGACAGCAGGTTGCCTGACAGCCAGATGGTGCGCAGCTCCTGCAGGCACTGCAGCTGGGCAGGGAGCGCGCGCAGCGCGTTGGAGCCGGCATGCAGCGTCTTCAGCAGGCTGAGCTCGCACACCACCTCGGGCAGGTACTGCAGGCAGTTGGACTCGATCCAGAGGGTCTTGAGGTTCTGCAGGAACCGGAGCTCGAGGGGCAGGCTGCAGAGCTTGTTGTTGCCCAGGTAGAGGATGCACAGCTGCTTCAGTGTGCACACGACTAGGGGCAGTGCTTTGAAGTTGTTGAAGTCCAATGCCAAGATCTGCAGGTTTTGCAGCTGCTCCAGCTCGGGGGGCAGATAGTTCAGGTTGTTGTCACTCAGGTACAGCTTCACCAGTTCCCTAAAAGAGCAAATGTGCAGAGGCAGCCGCCTCAGCTGCCTGCCACTCAGATCCACCATTTTATCCACTGGCATCTCTTCCAGGTCTTCTAGGAGGTACTTCTGACACTTTTTGGAGGGCACAAAAGCAACTATGGTTTTCAGGCTGTTGCCCATCCCGGGATTTTGTTTTGGGATGACCGGGACTGTGAGGGATAGGGACCTGCCTTGGTCTTCTTGTGCTGTGCACTGGCCTGCCAGTAACTTCCCAATATAAGGCCGTGTTTACATGGCACCAGCCATTAATCTCAAGGGCTCTGAAATGTTTCTGATAACCAAGTGAGTGTTTGGTGATGGGGATTATAGACAGGACGACTCAGAGTGCAGGTCTCCCTCACCCACACTCCCACTCACCCCCCCGCAAACATTCCTTCTTGCCTCTTCTTGCACACTAAATGTTCTCTGATTTTGCCCCAAGCAGTCCTCACAAATGCCCCAGCCCCTCACCTCTTGTTCTGACTGTGCAGCCAGTAAGGGCAGGGGGGGGTTTAGCTGGGCAAATTCCACAGAAGACCAAATTTTTAAACTTAGATGTTTAAACTTTAGGAAACTTTCAGCAGAAATGTCAGATATAATCAAATTGTTTAAAATACCTGTCAATATCTGATTGACTTTCCAGAAAAGTGGCACTTTCAAGGATGTATTTTGCAAGGTGCCAAATACATAATTTCAGCATGTAGCTTGCCACCCAGTACTTATCTTAAAGCTTTAACACAGATACTTGGCAAACTGCTATCTTGAGCTGTTTTACTCTTTACATTCTTAATTTAATGGTATTTACTATGGGCTATGGCACTCTTGACTGTGTAGGGCCTTTTTCATTACATTATGTTTTACTTCCTGCCTGAATCCCCATTTAATGTGCTATCACAAACTGCCAAGACTGTTTTCCATCCACCTTCCAACTGTGCTACTGCAATTCCTGTGTCTGTACCAAAACCTGTCAAGAAACTCCCATGGATTTAATTCTAGCAAGATTCTCACTTGTTATGAGTGAGATAAGTATGACCTTAAAAAGTTACGTGACAATGTAAACTGTTCTTCTGTCATCAAGACCCATTTCACTATTCAGGGCAGGAGCACCTCTGATTTCTAGGAGGAGTATTCTCATGTGTAGGAACCTCTACACAGTTTGACTTCTTGAGCTGCTGCTCTTTAGGCTTAGGAATTCACCCATGGCAGGGGCGTTGGAACTGCATGGTCTCCAAGATTCCGTCCAACACACACCATTTTATGATTGTCCTATCTGTGTGTTGGCCATGGCTGTACCGTGAAGTTTGGGTGTGAAAGCTGGCAGAGTGTTCTCAAGTGAAATAACCTTTCCAGCACTTGGCTCTTTGCTTTGATATCTATAGCCCATGGCTGTCGTTTTCCACTCTTACCATAATTTAGGGAGAATGTTTTCTTCAAACAATCCATAGTTGGTTTCTGTGCATCAGGTGCTACACTACCAAAATCTGCGACTGCTGAGAGCCATGCACTCTTAGAAAAACAAAAGGCAGAGCAAATGAGAAAAAGGCAGTATCAAACAGTTAAGGTGGCCTCTGGATCTCTGGTCAAATCTAATAGACAGTTCTCTACTATCACTTGTTTTCAAATGTAAAGCAAGTCTTAGCTATCAATCGGATATAGGCTATAAGTTGTTTACTAGCCTTTTCCTGGCAAGATGAGTGGCTGTGCCATGCAGCAGTAATGCTGTGAAATGTATGGAAGGCTTCCCTCGGCAAGGAGAAGAACAGAGAGGACATCTGGGAACCATTATTGCAGCAGGACAGAGAACAATGAGTGCTTGGACCTGAGTGCCATAAAATAGGTTTTGGATGGAGAAGCTGGGCAGAGTATCAAGCCTGGAGAACAAAGATAATGTTGCATTCATCTGTGGTGGTGCTGTGGAAGAGAGGTGCTGAAAATTCCCTCTCTGGTGACAGAAGGTGGGACGTGCTGTGCTTGGCATCCCAGCAGCAAGAGGCCAGCTCACACTGAACAGGCATCTCCAGCCAACCACTTCTTTACTGCCCTGTCGGGGACCACTGTGGGAAATGCGTCATTCCTGGATTTTGCAGGGCATCCTTTTCCAAGCAGTTACCCTGGAATGGGATCTGACATTTCAGAAAATATTCCCATTCAGCAGGTTGTTGTATTTGTTTTCATTTCTAAACAGCTGTGGCACCTTCTGAAGGCAAGGGCTCCTCCCTTTAAGGCACTGTAGGCTGCAGTTGTGGAAAACCAAATGCATTTGGCATAAATAATAATGAATTGACATTCATGGGAAAGACATCTCTTAGATAAATCTTTTTAGATGACTTGTTAATCAGAACAACATAAAAGCATAGGTACAAATATATTAATAATATAGTTTAGGCATATTTTTCTCAATAATCCATACATAGACAAATAATTTCACAATGTGCTTCATATCTATAGAAAGTGATAGGGATATTTTTTCTACTTGAATTATTTATACTTAATGGAACTTTTAAGCTGCAGATAACTATTTCTTAGGGATCCTCTGCATTGTAGTTTAATCATTATTCCAGCTTATCAAAAAAAGTCACGATGACCTTTTGTTGCTGTATTTTGTACCTCTGTTAGCTAAATGAATGTCTGCTTGGAACATACTGTGAGATCAGAGAATTTGGGAAAGAATAACCTTTGTGTGCGGATTTATAAAGGGCTACCTTTGCAGTAAACTGAACAATCATGTTCTTTCTGAGGATCAGTAACTTAGTGGAGGCTCTAAGACAGAGGCAGTCCCCTCAGTAGACCCAGGTGGTGTTCTGAAAGTCACTTCATATCTTCAAAGTTATCATGATGCCCTCCAACATGAACATTAATGACTTCCCAGAAGCATTTGTGGCATTTGAGGAAAAGTTCAGGTGATAAAGATGCTAAGCACAGACCTTGTCTTACCCTTGTCAAAGCAACACTGCCTTACCCGTGGGGCATGACATCTGCTTGCTGTGCATCAGGTGACAGATGGAGGCTCCTTGAGAAGTGCCTTTGCTTTCTGGAAGTTCACAAATGGCCACATCTTTTGTCACCCATCTCATTTCCAGCACCCAGCTCTTGCAGTTCAGTGGCTGGGATGACTATGGAACAAAAAATAACTTCTGCAAAACCACTGAGTCCAGAGTGGGGAATGTTACTCAGAGCCAGATAATTGAAAAAAAAAAAAAATCACAATAAAAGAAAAATCAATATGCATTTTTGAGAATCTGTTAGTTTTTGAAACAAAATATTGTGATAGAGATGCTGGTGCTTTTTCAGATCCAAAGCTCTGCACACAGCTGTGTGATGACACCAGGCTCAGCCTTTGCTGAGTTTGTTTAGTTCTCACAGTTTTGAAGGTATGTTAGAAAAAGCAAATTATGTATTTCAAAATCCAGGGGACTAAAGAATAGAGCTCTAAACTTATTGCTTTTGAGGCTCTCATGCCCCTCCCCAATCAGTGTGACGTAACATGGAAAGAGACTAAAAGGAACAATTTTTAAGAACTTCTTTAGTATATACTGATAATGGTTTGCTTGGCATTTTTTAAAGTCTGCAACAGGCATTTAGACCCTGTCTTTTCTCACAAATACCATGTGTTTGGGCTTTTTTCCTGTTTTTTCTTGACTGGAGCATCATTGCCAGAGTGAATGATGACTCCTGCCTCCTCCATGTCCTTGACATTCCCTCTGCTACGCACTGTCACATGTCCACTCTCTTTGGAAGGATTACCTAGTTCAAGTTCACTTTCACGTGGTGAGCAGTTTATTTTAAATAAATGGTGTGTTACTAGAGTCTTTTCCCAGCATTCTACTGTAATCTTTTGAACAAAAATGACTGATTATTCAAATTTAGCTTTAATATATACTAGGCTGCAGCTTGTGGTTACTTACTGCACTTACTTGTGCAGATGAAAGATTCAAAAAATCTCAAAAGTAAATTGCAGGCTCAGTGCTGAGCTTCTTCCCAGGCAGCTAATGGGTTTGGGGCTGCACTCTGCCAGATCAGACTCTCTTTTTGACACTATTATTTTTTTGAAGGCTTGACTTTAACCGAAGTGTCAGGCAGGGGTGGGAGCCACTAACCTCAAGAAATTCTCAGGAAAATAAATCCAAGTGAGCCCTTCCAAATGGCTTGCTGAAAGGTGAGCAAACCTACTGGCCATTTATTACTGTATGTTGCAGGCTGTCATGTTTGTCACTTGGAAGATCCATTTTCTGGGTTGGCAGTCACATCATATTTAGACTGGAGTTCTCCCATAAATAGGCAATTAAATGTCAGTTGTTGGGGGTTGACTTGTCACAAGTCCATCAAAAGTCTGTCTGCTCAGCCCTGCTGAAATGTCTCCGTGCAAAAGAGGAATAGTTATATATTATGTCCTCTTTCTCTATGTTGAACACTTGTGAGGGACTTCTCACTAAAGCAAGCTTGAAAAGCAGCAAGTCCTTGGACTGCTTCCTCTCTCCCAGCTAACAGGAGCCAAGCTCACCCCATGTATTGTAGTTGTATAAAAGACATTAGGGATTGCTATAAAAATGTCTGTTTGGTCTAGACTGTGCCCTGGTTATCTGTGCCTGAGTAGCTCCACTGGACACCATTATTTGCACAATCCAGTGGTTAGTCTGAGAGTAAATTAATCGGTTTTCTGCCAAAACACTGACCTCCTGCGACTGACTGACCTGGCGAATGGCCCTCTGCTGACAACAGGCCATAAAAAAGGGACTTCTGAGCAAAGGAGTGTCATTAGACTCTGAACCACTTGGAACCATGAGGGTGATACTGTTGGCTGTGGTTTACATCCCATTCATCTTGGCCATGGAACGGTAAGAAAACACGACTGGCATCACTGGTGCATGTGTCAGCTGTCTTCCCAAGGTGCCTTGTGCTTGTTAATATTTGAGGTCTCAAAAAAGAAACATTTTTTTTTTTAAAGAGTGTATGAGAGTTCTAGAAGGAAGAACCAGTTATTTTTTGTGTGTTTATTTTATTTGCATAGAGTCCCCTTGATTCGATTCAAATCTATCAAGAAACAGCTGAAGGAAAAGGGAGAATTAGAGGAATTCTGGAGGAATCACCACCCTGATGTTTTTGCCCGGAGGTACCTGCATTGCTTCCCTGCAGATATTGCTTTATCGGTAGGAACTGCTTCAGAAAGGCTGTATGATTACATGAATGTAAGTACAGTTTTGGTAATGCAATCAGTAGGACTCATTGTTCTATTGAAGGCAGATTTTTTTCCCCAGCACATTTCAAATCTGGTCTCGCAATGAAATTATAGAGCTTGATGTGTCTCATTGCTCTATGCTGTAAATATTAGATCATAAAAAATCAGTTTGCCAGTCTGCAAAATGAAGTACATCTAGATCTAGGTTAGCTTGGGACCTGGGTAGAAAGCTGATGTAGTCTGGCAGTGGTAGTCCTATGACAAGTTTATTTTTTTATACATCTATATGGGACTTGGTTAGGTCCCCAAAGAAATAATGAGTTTTACTCTATCAGTCTTGGTGAACTATTGGGTGTTTCATAGCAGAATCTGATTCTTTCATTTAGTCATATGCTATTTATCAGAAACTTGGATGTTTGTGTGTTATAACACCCCCCCCCCCACCCCGAAATCTCATTTATTTGATTACATGGAGTCAGTAAGAACAAAGACCTAAGTAGCGGTTTTTATTTTTCTGATTTTATCCCTGGAATTTAATACTGGAAAGTGACCTGGGCCTCACACTAACCTGGCTGAATTTACCATCTAAACTTAAAAAGAAAATATGTGAGTTTCACTGGATCTCAGACAGGCAAGTCAGCAAGTCAAGTATTTTGTAAGGTGTCTTTCCTGTGTTTAGCATTTTGTCCACTTGGATGGTCTCTGCTTTCTGTTTTATTTGGTCCTTATGCTTATCTAGAGGAAAACTAAGTTGCAGAAATGTGAAGGCTCCATCTGAACAGGGAACAGAATGGAAGGCCAAATTCATTCAGCAAGAGCTTCCTGACACTTGAGTGCTAGAAAGAAATATGTATGTGAAGAAGAACAAAGGACACTGAAACATTTCAGTCAGCTTTAAAACTTATTTCAAAGAGGGGTAAATCTCAAAATGATGAAGCAAACCCCCCTTCTCTAGCATGTCCAGGTAGCACCAGGAACAGTTTTGTGGAAGTTTTATTGCAGTGTGTTTGTAGGGTTTTTTCTGATTTTTTTTGTTGTTTCTTTGTTTGTTTTTCAATTAACATCCCTTAGAGTTGCTGCAATTTACAGATTGATTGATAAAGGTTTATTTAATGCAAGAGGGACTAAAATCCTTCTCTATAACTGGATATTCTCTTGAATGGCATGCTTGCTTGTCTTTTCAAGATTATCTCATTCAGATCATAAACTGTGGAGTCAGAAACTTCAGTGTATTAATTAACAAGTATGCACTTGAAGGTACACATTAAAATATTTGTATTGCTGCACAAAGCTTGGCACTAGCTATTGCTTTTATATCTGTGGTTGAATTCCAGAAATGCCTCTTCCTAAAAATAGGTCTCTTAATGCTGAAGTGCTCTTCCAGGGCCAGATAGGAGCACTTAGACACTTGTATATGGGATATGGATAAGCACTGCTCTCCAGCATTCACGTGTTCACAGATTCTTTCAGTCTCAGCTGGTATCCAGAGATGGTCAGTGGTTTCTTCATCCACTGGATGAACTTTGTTCAGTACATCAGGAACAGTTTGTGCAACAAAATACTTTTTTGACTTGCTAGTAACTGCTAACTACAAAGGAAAAAGGCCAGTCACAGATGACACTGTATGTGCCACTGGTCAGAGCTCTCTGAAGCCAGCAGAGGCAGGTTGTGCTGGCTTTACAACACTGATTTCTTCCTGACATCAGTAAGAGACAGCCTGAAAGACTGTGTGGTCGCGTGACAGCTTCATCTTGGGGTGACCTTGCCACCTCTGAAGCCAGTACAAGAGGATTTGTTGACTCCACAGGGAAGCAAACTGAGTATTTGCTTAAAAGGCTTTAAAAATGCCTCATCACTGTGCATTCAGCAGGAGTGAAATCCTCTGCCTGCAGCCACTTGTGGAACCAGACACTGTGGTGTGCATTAATGTTTCACAGAAAGTGCACAGAATCCCCTGAGAAAGCATTGTGTGATGCTCCCAAGTATGCCTCTTCCCCAGGAATGGCTCTCTGGAGGCAGCTGGGGGCTGACGGGGCTGTTCCTCCCGCAGGCACAGTACTATGGAGTGGTGAACGTCGGCACGCCACCCCAGAGGTTCACCGTCGTCTTTGACACCGGCTCCTCCAATTTTTGGGTGCCTTCAGCCTATTGCATCAGCGAGGCGTGCAGTAAGAAACATCATTCTCCCTCATGCTCCTCATGTCTTGGGTACCGTGACCACTTCTCCTTTCCCAAGGAGCTCACCTGCAGCAGGGATTTGGAAGGAAAGGATTTGGAGCATTGCTTAGGGCTGCTCTCCTCTCCCTGGTTTTCTCCTCTGTCTCTGTTCCTCATATCATCCTACAACCAGGGCAGGTGCCAGCTGCAGCTGCCAAGTGTCCCTCCACACCACAAGGTGCCTGATGTAAAACGTACAAAAATAGACCTGGGAGAGTTGCCAAAAGTGGTGCAAATGCCCATTTTTGTTATAGCTTGTCTTTAAAATGCAAAATAACCTCTCAGGTACAGAAAAACTGGTGTGCCCTACAGGAGAAGTGAGATGCCTGCAGTACTTCTATTGGCACTTTTCTCATAAAAGAAGCAAAAATCTGTCTCTTCTCCATCTCATCTGATTCTGCAGTGGGCATCAGGTGCATTGCTGGGGCCTCCCCTCAGTGCAAAGATGTAATTTGTTTTGTGCAGGGGTGCACCAGAAATTTAAGTCCTTCAAGTCAGATTCATACGAGCATGGAGGAGAAGCCTTCTCCTTGCAGTACGGCTCGGGACATCTTCTGGGCATTGCTGGCAAAGACACGCTGCAGGTGAGCATCCACCTAAAACGGGTGTCAGCCCTCCAGGTCAACTCTTTTCAGGGAGTTCTGATACTGGCCTTGCCCTGGAAGATCTTCTCTGGTTTATGCAAGGGCAGGGTGAGGTCCCACCTAGCTGTGTATTGAGAGGTGTGGATGCTGCTCCAGCTTTGAACTACCAAGACAAATCCCTAAGATTTTACTTTCATTTCTGTTGGTCTTTTTGGGTCTTTGTCTGTTCTGGGTTTATGAACAAGCAGCCACATAATTAAGGCATTTTAGGGAATTGGTGCAGCCTACCTGCCAAATGAGCACCTACTATATTGATGCAAGTCACACAAAGATATCCAGGTGTTATAAACTGAATGAGTGCATTGATATGGATATGAAATATGGCTAATTTCTTGTAATTGATAGTGTCATTATTTTCAAATTTTTTTGTAGATATTTTAAATTTATTTATTTTCTTTTTAACCAAACAGATAAGTAACATCTCCATCAAGGGACAGGACTTTGGCGAGTCAGTGTTTGAGCCAGGAACAACTTTTGTCCTTGCCCACTTTGATGGTGTGCTGGGCTTAGGCTACCCCTCTTTAGCAGTGGGCAATTCTCTGCCTGTGTTTGACAGCATCATGAACCAGCACCTGGTAGAGGAGCCAGTCTTCTCTTTCTATCTGAAAAGGTCAGTCTTTAAAAACACATTGCCAAAAAATAAGTAAATCTGTTCTAATTGTTGATAGAACAATTGCGCATCTGTATAAAGCTTTAACTCTCACAAACAATTTCCCCCATTTTTTTGGTTCTTGGTGTTGGGGTTTTTTTTCAGTTTGACATTGAAAAATATGGCATGAAAAGATCTTATGGGAGTGACCATGACTTTTGGGACAGAGATTTATTCTTGTTGAGCTGATCATAAAGGAAAGCTCCCAGCTCAGACTCACCATGTCTAATGCCAGAGGTTTCCTTTTGGCCCATGGCGATGAACAGAAATGCTGTCCTACACCCAAGTAGCCACATTTCAGAAAAATGTTGTTCCCTACTCTGGACCTAGCCACAACTCCACCAGTTCCTCTAGTGTTTATTCTGAGGTGAGAGTGGCAACTCAACTTGCTCCTGATGCATACCTTGGCAGCCTACAATAAATCTTCTCAGATATTGTTTGGGACATAGGCAGTGATAATTTAGGAATAATCCCTTTCAGCCATCCATATCTGAATTTAGAAAGGGCTGTGATTTGTCTTTTGCTTTTTAACTGTAATCTCATTGGTGCTTGCTGGCACTCTCCCATGTCTGTGTTAACCTGTCTCTTGCTTTCAGGGGAGATGACACTGAGAATGGTGGTGAGTTGATTCTGGGAGGAATAGACCATTCTCTTTATAAAGGTTCAATCCACTGGGTTCCAGTCACCGAGAAAAGCTACTGGCAAATACATGTGAACAAGTATGTATGTATGTATCAAAAACCTGGTGAAATTTGTCTCTTCAGGTAAAACCTGCAGAGACAGAAACACCTAGTGATGCAGATGCAGAGGTCTCAGCTGCAGTATTTTACTCTTATGCCTCTCAAAGTGGGGGTTCACCAGGATGAGATTGGGGTTTGTAAGTTTTCTAAATCTGCTGTGGCATGGGTAGCTGTTTTCTGAGAGAACATGTTAAGATAAACCAGTGGTCAAGCTGAGTTGGGGTGGACTGTTCAGTTAAGAGGTTAAGGCACCCAGGAACCGAACCCAGCTCTGGGTCATCTTTCCTGCTAACTTTGGTCAAAGCAGTCAGCGTTCCTTTGTTCTTCCTCTAGTGTGCTACCTACACTGATGAGAACACATACCTGTGGATGAGGACAAATTCATCAGCAGGAAGCAAATTATTAGGGCTGTAGGAGTCCCAAGAGAGAAAAGTGGATGCACAGACATTTCTGTCTTTAGCAAAGCTTGGCAGCTAGTTTTAATCATAGAATCATCAAGGTTGGAAAAGACCTCTAAGATCAACAAGCCCAGCTGTCAACCTAGCATCACCACCAAGTGCACCACTAAACCATGTCCTCAAGTGCCATATCCACATGTCTTTTGAACACTTCCAGGGATGGTGACTCTACCACTTCCCTGAACAGCTTGTTCCAAAGCATTACAACCTTTTCTGTGAAGAAGCTTTTCCTAATATCCAATCTAAACCTACCTTGGCTGCAACTTGAGGCCATTTCCTCTTGTCCTGTTGCTTGTTACTTTGGTGTAACTTTAGTCTGTACTCTGGTACTTTAGCTAGCAATAGTATGATGTTTCAGTCAAAGTGTATATGCCATTTGCTTAAAGATGCTTTATTTTTCACTTGCAGCATAAAGATCCAGGGCCGGGTGGCATTTTGCTCCCATGGCTGTGAAGCCATCGTTGACTCAGGCACTTCTCTTATCACTGGCCCCTCTTCACAAATCAGGCGATTACAGGAGTATATTGGGGCAAGTCCATCAAATACTGGAGAGGTAAAAACTGTACAGACAGAAAACAGCCAGAGAGGAAGAGAAACTGGTATTGGGTGCAAAGAGTTTATTGGGTGGGAAAATAACCAAATAAATTGCTTAGAAAATCCTCAGTGAAAGCCTTGTTTTCAGGACAGCACTGAACTCAGAGCCAAGCTGATTTTGACCTATCTGCCTTGCTGCCCCAGGCCTCCTCCCAAATGTTCACCTCCTGTCCCATTCTCAGAACTGGTGTGTAAGGAAATAGTGAGTACATCTGTTTGAGGAATCAATCTGTACTTTGCATGGGAGAGAATTTTCTTTTGGAAGGTCTCAGTTATAGATGTAGGCTCTCCCAAGGCAGGAGGCGTTTGGTGCTGGTGACCTGCCACATCACCATCAAATGGAAAGGGAATGGTGTTTTAATGACAGCCCCACAGTGGCATCACTGTCAGGACATCTCATTGTCAGCCTGCCATGGAGCAGGTGGTGTTGTGCAGGGCTCCTGGAAGGGATGCACATCAGTGTCACTCACAACACTGGCTCCTGGCAGAAGAGGCATGGGGTGCAGGGTAAGCCTCGCTGTCTCTTATTCTTCCTCCTAAACCTTATTCCTCTGATCTCTTGCTGGTTTTCCTCTTTTCCCTGCTGCTCTCTCCTGCATCCCCTTTGCTGATGCTCCTCGCCACTCCTTCCTCTCCCTGCCTTCAGGGAAAGAGCAGCTTACTTCTGCTATGCCTTACTGCTGGCCCTTGGCTGACTCCCCAGATCACTAGCACATTCCCACAGCTTCAATGCCCCAAGCAAAGCCACCATGTACGGCTTCTGTTGACAGTACATTTGTCTTCATCTTGACCCAAAAATGCTCTCGGAAGAAAACTAAGAGTATTACAGTTGCCCAGCGCACTGGACAAAGGACTTTTAGTCTGCCTCACTTTGTAAGAGGAGAACTCCAGTGACATCTGTGTAACTCCTGAAGCTTCTGATTCTTTCTCAAACCTTTCATTTTGATTTTGTTCAAATTTTTAGATGCATGCCAAAGATGACAAGCTGATTTTATAATGGTACACACTAATGAATATAGATAAAATATGTATTTTCAATATACATATGCTGACATAATATAAACAAGGAACAGGTCATTGCAGTTTATATATAAGTTTTTATACTCCAGTGCTGATGTAAGAACACTCAGGTGGCATCTCAGATTCTGAAAAAAAGTATCCTGAAAATAAGACTTTCTATGACTGATTTTTTAGCTAACAGAGATATGCAGAGTATGTTGGCTCAAATTTATCCCAGGAAAATAAGTGTATCCATCAGTGATTTTACAAAAACGTTCATCTCTTTCCATCAAGGTTTAATTTTTTCTGGATGTACTAGCTGTGTAAAAGAATTATGTCTTGTTTCTTGTATCCTACAAGCCATTATACTGGCTTTTTTACCTGTGTCCTCTGTCTCCCATGGTTTATTTTGTTCTAATGTTATGACACCTGATAAGTGTACATAAGATTTAGGGTTGTGTTTTCATAAAACATATTGAAGAACTGCAAAAATCAGATTCTTTCTTCCAGGGAGCCTCTAAAGCAATGACTTTAAACACTACAGTTTACAGTAAAGATCCCTCTGAGACTTAGAGCATTCTGCGGTGCCATTTAACACACCAGTTATTTCATGAAATAGCTAGAAAGGCCAGGAAATGATCCTCTGTGTTACTGTAAGTGAATGTATTATTTATGGAAATTAATGACCATACAAGAGTTCAGTTCTTTGGCTCTTTAAATCCCGCTCTAGAGCAGAGTATGAGTATAAAGTGCTGTATTCCTCACTAACTCTTTTTCCCCCTAAGATGATGGTGCTATGGGAGGACCTGGGGTGAAGTGCAGCCTTAGGGTGCTCCCTGTGTGGCTGGAGGCAGCTCCTGCCCAGTCGAGTCCAGAGCATTGGTGGACTTTGCTCAGCAGACCTTGCTCACATGGACTTGCTGGGGCTCACACACTCAGTTTTCCTTCTGAGTTGTACAGGGTTGTACATTTGTACTGAGTTGTACATTTGTACTGAGTTGTACAGTTGTACATCAGAGTCCCCCTTCACCTCCTTCCTTTTTTGACTGGCAAGGATTTTCATCAGCCCTGTGTCCCTAGGGGCTTTGGTGCAGTGGTCTGGGCTGCTAGGCTGGCTTGACTGAGTACAGGAGCTGGAAAGCTGGAGGGCAGTGTTGGGCTGTAAGTCACGCTGATGCTATTTCTCTGTAGTAAATTCACTATTACCTGCTGCAAAAGTCTTGAATTCAAAGGGCAATACTTAAAAAAACCCCAAAAAACTGATCCTGTCTCAATCAGTGTATCACATACAGTTTCTCGTAGACTGCAGAAGGTTGTCAAGCTTGCCTCACATAAGCTTCACGATTGGACACCACGAGTACAAGCTGACAGCAGAGCAATATGTCCTAAAGGTGAGTATCTGCAGCCTCCCTGCTCCCTGTTCCTCGCTTCCCAAACTGGGGCTGGAGCAGGCTGCTGCAAGGATATGTGCTTTCCCTTCCAGGAGTCTATTGATGACCAAACCTTCTGCATGAGCGGCTTTCAGTCTCTCGACATCCCCACTCGTACTGGCCCACTCTGGATTTTAGGAGATGTCTTCATGTCTGCATTTTACTGCATTTTTGACCGTGGCAATGACAGAGTGGGATTTGCAAAAGCTGTTCACAGGAAGGATTACTAGTCATAATAGCATTTATTCTGTCTTAACTCAAATGTTCATGCAATGATCTTCAACAGTGTGTGAAGAAGGGCTTTTACTGAAACTTTGGACCTAAATGCATGTTGTGTTGCCCCTCTCCAGGTTTTAAGGATTTTGCAGTGATCTTTGTTTGGTGATCTATATGTTTACAACCAAGAAACAATTTTTCCTATGATGGACACCACAGTTCTCATGATAAAGGGGAAACAGCTGAGCACTCAGATTTGAAAAAGATCAAGAAGAATAAAAATTCTGAATGGTGCCAGGCTGACAAGATAGCACTTATAGTGAGGGAAACTAATCACAGTCCTGCCTGGTCTGGCTATCATTTTTTTTTCTTGTTTTCTAGTTTCCACCTCATTGCCTACAGCTTTCTTTTCCTCATTATTTTCCATGGTTTGGGTTTTGTTCAATTTTCTTTCCTTAGTGCCACGAAAATTCTCTTTAAATTAGCTTGCTCCAACCAGCTTATATAAAGGGGAATTTGACTGATGTCTGTATGACCACTAATTTTCAGTGCTGTTTCTTGCACACAATTTCCTGCTCCTTACACCAATCACTCAAACCTGCTTTTTCCCTTGGGTTCATTGTTGCTTGATATTTTTCTATTCCTCTTTTGGGTCTCAGCATTTAACATCTGTGTCTTAAGTCAGATGCTGCTTTTAGCATCTGACACCTCTGCCCCTTGGCAATGTGAGCAGCTGGAGCAGCATCTATTCACATTACAAAACCCAGACCACGGCCCATGCAAAGGCATAGCACAGTTCCCTCCACCTCAAATGAATTACGGGAGCAATGCACCAGCACTAGACATCTATTGCCCCTTGCTCAGCCACTTCTTGACAGCAGTGGCAGCAGTTTCAGGTGAAACAGCCACAGGTAGCTGCACTGATTTGGCACTGAAATTCACTAAAATTATACTCGCTGGAGTGTTTGTTTGGATTGCTAAAGTTATCCTGCACCAGTACACACGAATAAAACTTAACCAAGCAAAATCTGCTTTGGTCTTAGTGCTGTTTCAGTTCCATTTTATGTTTTCTTACAGTGGTTTCAGTGCTGAAGGGGAAGGGGAGGAGAGGCTGTAAGAGCAATTGAAAATTTGGGTTGCTCTGTGCCCTGGAGATGAAAGATGTGCTATGTTGGCATGTGTCTTCCTAAAGCCAAAAAATGTCCACAGCCCCAGCCCTGTGCACTGGGCAGCTCTGCAGCAGGGCAGAGCCATGGGGAGCTGGAGGCTGGCCCCATGGTGGCATTGCTGGGACAGGGGTTGGTGGCCCCCAGGGACTTGCTGCTGCCATCTTTCTGGATGTGCTTAGCAGAGACCAAATTCAACATCCCTTGCTGACCTCGGCAGCATTACAATCAGAGCCCCTTAGATTTTAAGGCTTCAGTTGTAAGAATGAATAAATATTACTAAAGAAAGACAGTTTGCCTGTAGGTATCTCTGGCATACTGAACTTGTGTTCCAGTAGGAAATAATGCATCTCTTCAGCGCCTGTTTTCATGACTCTCTGTTTGCAGCCACATTGTGTTATGCATTTGGCATCCAGGCTATCAACCTCCAGCAAAGGAGACTGCTGCCAGCTGTCTCTTTCTGCAGACAAGGCTGAGCTGTATGGAGTTACCACGTATTTCAGGTCAGTCTTGCCTGGATTCTCCTTTGCCCTTATCACTGTTTAAGAATGGATAACCTCTTTGAACTAACTTATTTGTCTAGAAAATGTCATTTGTTTGGTCATAAACCAAAACAAACAAACAGCCCTATCCCTCTTTAACAGCAGCAGTACTTTTGTTTTTCCTGCTGTGCAGCAGACTTAACACTCTGGTACATTTCCATTGTTTCTAAAATACATATATATTCCTCAAACATGTGCTTACAAGTCAGAGTTATTGCTATTTATGGCAAAGGTTTTAAGGGTGCTGGGACATGTCCCTGCAACCATTTGGTCCCAGCACTGACATCTTGGCTCTATGCATTCCAGTGTAGAGTGTGAACACATCCTAGAAACAGGTGGAAAATCAGGCAGCACATACACGGACTGGCCCTCTCTTTTTTCTGATATGTCTGATCCTGCTCAAGATTAACAGCATTTGATGGAGCAAGCTGCTGCTCTGACCTATTTGTCTAACCTGGCCCTGTTCTCTCCTTTTCCAGCTGTGCCAGCTTCTCTGAGTATGTGTCCTTGTTCCTGGTGGACATCAAGTTGACTTGCATGATAGGTCAAACCTTTGCCAGAAATGATTCTTGAGAGTTCAATACAATCAAGAGAACATGTTTCTCAAAGTGCATTTATTCATGCAGTAATTTCACATTGCTTGTACCTGTGAACATGAATTGTAGACTATTGGGTTTGCTAAAATAGCCCATTTACCATACTAAGGCAAATAGTTCACTGAGAGACGTGCCTAAGAGAGCACATAATCCCAAAAGGTAATTTAATACAAATCAGAGTCCACAGATGTTTGCATAAGTGAGATAACAGACTCAGTGAGGAGAGGAATTATTTCTGGTAACTCATCCCAGCACTAGCTTCTTTACAAGCAACAAACAGTATTATAGCCAGCCTGGAGCTGGCTCACTGTGTGAAATGCTAATTGTTTATTGCAGGTTGCATTGCATGACTTCAGAGCTGTTGTTCCTAATTTAACATGTGTCTGCATGTCCAGCAGACACCTCCATAAGACAATTGAAGCGTTTATCTACCTAATGGCTGCTGTGTGGCCACCCTTAGCCTGCATCAAAGAATGAACACAGTTGCAGTGCCAGGGAGCGCTTGCAGAGTGAATGGGAGAGGTAGAAAAATCATTGCTGATCAGACACATAATTTCCTGGTGAAAAGCAGTGATGTGCATACTAGGCAGTGGCCAGGCTGAGAAGATGATGGACGATAAGCAGAAACGGAAGATGAGAAGCTAGGAAGGCTCTAGAACTTAGTAGTGCTGGGATGAAACATGCTGATGTCTGGGTTGAGGAGGAAGGGCACTTTGCTCCAACACCTTAAGCCCTGGTGGAAGCTGTGTGAAGGATTAGAGTGAGGAAGTGTGATGGGACTGGACTCAGTGCAGATTCATAGTGGACACTTGACAATCATCTCTAATTTCTGCCTCAGATTTTTTTTCAGTGGGAAGCACAGTTCCTCAAGCTTATGTACTGCAAGGACAAAGCTTGATAATGGGCCAGATTTTCTTCACAGCTGCTGCAAAACCTTCCTATGCACTGTGTATAGCCAAACTCCCTAGAAACTTGTGGTACTCTCCTGACTTTAACAAAGTGCTACAGAGAGCAGCAAATACTCTTAATTTGTTTCTAGCTGCGTTACTGGAGCTGTCTGGGTACCCTTAAAATGCATCGTTTATACTTAAAATTTACCATTTAAGTTAATCTCATTCATAAATGAAGTTCCTTGACAGTTGCAGATGTAATTAAATTGAGAAAATACTGAATAGAAAAGTATGGTTTCAGAAGAAATAGGGAATTGGGAGGAAGGAAGTGATGCTTCCCAGAAGCTGGGTTGCAAGAAGGAATAGTGAATTGGCAGGAAAGAGGGGATGCTTCCAGAAGCTGGGTATTGCCTAGTAAGGGCCATTCAGAAGATCAGACTGCTAGGCTAAGGTGCTGTTTATTTCAGTATAATTTCACTTCACAGGGTTTGTGTTTTGTTGGTCAAACCTGAACACAGCAACTTGATTTGCCTGAGGACTCATTGTGGAGATGCAAGGGTGAAGTTGCACCAGAATGCCTTACTTCAAAGTGTGATCAAACTGCATTAAGCTGCTGTCAGACACCAGTGTCACCTCATCTCATGGTGTGAAGAAGTGCCTCTGTAGGTGCCTGGGAAATCTGTGCTTGGTTTTTCTATATACCTAGAATTCACATAATATAAGTTTAAACAGCATTTCCTTGGACCAAGTGTCCTTTGCTTCCTAAACTGATGGGGATCCATGTGCTTTTCTAAGTGTCTTTGAAGGATTTGGAAGGGTGGCTCTGCTCAGACCACGTCTAATGTGCACCAGCAGGAGCCAATTCCCAGACTGAAAGCTGGAAGAAGTGGGGAGCATGGCTGATTTTTGTTCAAAGCCTACACAGATGAGATAGAAGAATCCTGCTGTATGTGATAACCTGCTGAAAGGGCTCCTCACCTAAGTTGTTGGCCAGAGGAGCAGTAGCAGGCAGGTCTGTTTATTCCTTTCCCAGCTTCAGGGAGTCCTAAAGACTCCTAGAAGTCACTGGGGCTACAGTTACCCTGGCAGAGATGCTGGTTTATTGTCTGAAGTGCAACCTTTTGGGCAAGACAGCTGCATGGACTTGTGGACTTGCTGTCCATACTGTCCATGCTACTTTTGCTGGCTGTTGCAGACTCATAATATCCTGTGCCTCCCCTTCTCTCTGTTCTTTCCAGCCCCTGAGCTACCTTGCCTTTCCCTTTCTTGGGGAGACCATCTACTTAGATATTTACTCGTGGGACAATGCTGGTGATGCACTCTGGACTGTGATTTTGTAAATGTGGGTGAGAGCTAAAAACAAGGAGCTGCTGCTGCTGCTTTGACATGTCTTACAGGAGTGACAGCTGAAAGGCCAGGTCACTACCAGGAGGATTAGGGAAGTGTCTTGGCCACCCCTGGAGCAGCAGAAGCCACGTAATGCTGGTGCAGGTTTGGGTTAATGGAGAATGTGTGTGGTAAGTCTCAGAAGCACGAGAATGGTGTCAGGGCAAAGAAGTGGAGAGCAATTTTGCTAGCAGACCTGGCCCATTTCATTTTCTGCCTGGGATGACTGCAGCCTGTCCACTTCCATCTGAAGATCTCCACAAGAATGGAGCCCTAAGTTCCATTGCTCCTGCAGCTTGAGAGAATGCAGCAGCCCTGTCATCACTAGGGAGGCCACTTGGGAGCCTCATTTTACAATAAACAGCCGCTGGGTATGCCACATATGTGCTCCAGGGAGCAAAGACCAAGACTGAGATCTCCCATGCCCAGCTCATCAGCAGTTTTGCCTCTTCCATTTTTCTTAATGAAGTTAAACATTTAATCCTTTTATTTTTCCACTCTATGGAGGCACAGCTTCAGCAGGAGCGGGGCAGGCTATTGTCCTACACAAATAAGGAGCCTGTTTTTTCCAAGTGTTCCCCCAGGCAGTGAGAGATGGTAGGCTGAATCTCTCCAGGTTGAGGAGGGAATTGAGCCCACACCTCACTCTCAAACTGCTTGAGTAGAAACCAAAAGCCTTGGTGGGTCTTACAAGGATGTCACGGACCTTAACCTGATGGATTGGACAAAGGCAGCAGTGTTCAGCATAGATCCAAAGTGGACAGAACCATCTCTGCTCTTCTGATAGCCTCAGTGTTTCTTCTAGTTGAGCCTACACAGCTCGCTGCTCTGTGCACTAGATGGTTTACATCCACTCCTGAGGCTCCTGGTTCTCCCTGTAAATGTTTTCCCCACAAGGTCATAGGTTTCAAGCTAACAATCAAGTGGCTTAAAGTATGTCATCAAAATACCTCTTATTTAGGTGCCCAAATCCTCTGTTGGATCTTGCCCAGGACTTGTCTGAGCATTGAGTCTGCCCTTCTGCACTTTCAGTAAATCTGTGTGAGAACCACATTCAAGAGAAGACAAGAAGTTCAGTCAAATCTAGAAGGAGCAGAGTCAAAGTTTTCTTTCACGTTCATCATTAGAAAATTCTACTATGGCTGTTTCTTTACTGTCTATGTTTTCCCATAAGTGCTGCATCTCAAACATCTCTGGAGCAGCAGCAGGAGTAACATTTTTTCCATCACTGAAGGTCCTTTGTTGTGAAGTTGTCCTGGAATCTGTCAATGGTGGTGGAGCATCAGCATTTTGTGCTGTACTAGGACTATGGAAGCTTGGTAAACTCCATCGCTGAAGGTTTCTCTCATGGTCTGTTATGAGACCAGCTATGTTACTACCGTGGGGCTCATGTTTGGGCTCCCCTATCACACTAGGAAGTGACTGATGCACCTCTGAGCTTGAGAGGTACGTAGTCATTTCTGGGGGGAAAAAAGGTTGGTTCAGAAGAGCCACATTTGCCTCAGCTAGGATCCTTTTGAGCGTCTCTTCTGGCATGCTTGCAGAGCGCTCTGTTTGCAGCTCTGGTTTGTCCAGCATATCAGGTGCAGTCTCCTCGGCTTCAGAGATGATGACCTCAGGAACTGGCTTGTTTGTCTCGGATGAGGTGTCACTGTCACCGAACTGTGCCTCGCTCCTTGAGGTTTCAGTTATGGGTCCTAGATCCCGGCTGCTATGAAGTCTGTTACTTCTGTTAACTCCTTCATGTTTCTTCTTGAAGCTCGAGGCAGAGTGCCTCCCTCTCGTGTGCATTTCCTGCAGCCGTCTGATGTGCCCCTTTTCATCTGCTGGGAAAAACACCGAGTTCTCACTTGTCTGCCGACTATAGCGCCGGTGAGCTGGGTATGAAGGACCCTCATGGACACTGAGAAATCTCTTGACTCTTCTCAACACGGAATATTGTCTTCGGTGTTTCTCCTCTTCCCAGGGCCACTCTTCCCCATAGAGGAATTCAGTATCAGCCAGCCTGCCAAATAAAGCCAGGTAGCAGGAGTCAGTTACATATAGGAACCATTAGGTCTCTATGCACATATATCCCTCTGTCTCAGCAGGAAGACATAGGAACCAAGGCCCTAGTGTATTGCTAAGGACCGTGAAGGGGATGAGGGTGGCAGGAAATAGAGACTGTGCCTTTGAACCAGACAGGTCGCACAGAAAGCTCTCCACATCCAAGTGTCTCTACTCCTGAAGGCTGGAAGAGCATCCAGCCAGGTATCTGGCACCATTTCCTATTTGAGCTGCAGCCCTTTGAGGCAGCTCCATATGGTTAGGCTCATGCTTAGGTGAGGGAAAGAGGAGAAAGAAGTCCTGCTCAGTGCTGCAGTTACTTTTTTGGGAGAATCCTTGGGGCAAAAATAACAACTGTGAAAAAACTACTGCTGGAAGCAGTGCAAAGGTTTCAAAAAATGTTGGAATTACTCAGATGGCCAAATCTCACATCTGGGGTATGAGAGAGTGCCTGAAAATCTCACCCGTACCCGGTACTCTTCTCCTGCACAGCCTCAGTAGTTCATGAGAACAACTGTTGCTGCGCCTGCCAGTCAATTCAGGACACATTACTGACTCAGTGCACCCCAGAAGACAAGCCAAACTGGCCTAGTTATCTGTACTAAGGGCAAGAACTGCAAAGGGGCTTGGGCCAAATCTAAAGTAAGGAACACAGGGAGGCAACACTAACCTGCAGGGCAGAGGAATTTCATCCAGCATTTGTGAAGATTATAGAATTGTTTGTGTTGGAAGGGAACTTTTGTGAAGATCATAGAATAGTTTGATTGGAAGGGACCTTTAAAGGCCATCTAATCCAACCTCCCTGCAATGAGCAGAGACAGCTTCAACTAGATCAGCTTGCTCAGTGTCCCATCCAACCTCACCTTAAATGTTTCCAGGGATGGGACATCTACCACCTCTTTGGACAACCTATTCCTGATGTCAACTTGGATTTGGGCTCAGGTTTCATATATTCACTTTGGACTTGAATGAATCTTTAGAGCTTGTTTTTGAAGACTGCATAAGAACTACCCATTATTTTTAAAGATACGAACAAACAGTTCAGATGAGAAAATCATTAATAAAAAGTGAACACATTAAAGCTGTTTGCATTTCACAGGGCTAACAGGGAGCTACTTTTTATTCACTCCTTCCTTCATATTTTGTGAAGTGCATATTATAAAAAAAATTGCTTGCAGACTTAATAATGTTTCTTCTTTCCCCTTAGCAATAGCAGTAAAAGAAATTATATTCTATGAGGTTTCATTTTTTACTTTTTTTACTTTCTTCTTTACTTTTCTCTTTGCCATTTCTTTCCAGAGGTAAATAGTTCTGAAAAGGCTGATTGTGATAAAAAGAAATAATATAAACCATTGTCTTTTGTAGTAAAATGTATGCAAAAATGAAAAAATAAGAGGAATAAAAATGAGGAAACAGCAATTTTAAGGCAAAATGAAATACAAAATTAAGCATGTTTTATTTTGACAAAGGCAGGAAATTATGGAAAATCTGTAAACATCTTGAGATCATTTTTAAAGTTAAAAAAAAAGGCTACTGTAAAGTTTAAAAAAAGATTTTCAGATAAGAACATCTAGTTGCCTGGTATTTGTTCAGGTATTTACAACTTACTGACCTGTCTCTGTGACAGTCTGTCATAAGTATTTAAAGTAACAACTTCTAAGCTAACTGGCCTATCACTGATTTCTCAGACAGATCCCAACCAAAGGGGACAATCCTATATCCTCTATATCTTTCTTTGTAACAATGGCTCTTGTGTTGATATCTGTAAATAAATCCTCTTCATCCCTTCACAAAATCTGGCCACTCCAACATCCATGCCTAGATGATTAGTCAATGAAAAGTCATACGACATTTAAGATGATTTTTTGTTGATCTTCATAAAAATCGGGACTGATTTAAGCTGTCGTCTGCTAAGTGAGCAAAGGAATAGCTATTTTGCTAATCGTATATATGAAGCAGCTGTAGCGAAGAAAGTATTATTAAGAAAAGTCAGTCACTGTCTTCAGGTACCATCCTGTGCTCAGAGATTATCAACAAACCATCCCTGCAAACATGCTCTATTTATTAGTTATACAATTTAGCTATGTGTGCACAATCTGTATGCACACAGCAACCACTGGAGATACCACCCCACTAATACCAGCCTGTCCACTCCCTCCTAACATCATTTCCCATTTCCAACTTCCCCACTCACAGTATTGTCACAGCCTGCATCCCTGTGCTGATGTCTGTCAATCATCGTGGGCTGTAGAGGTGGTGACCTTTTCCAGAGTGTTAAGGACCATAGTGCCACTCACCCCATTTCAATAGTCGATCCAAGAAATGAAGGGATGCAGTAATCAGCAGCTGCTTTTGTGTAGGGTGGTCGAGCAGAGGAATCATTCCAGTAAATATCTTTTTCCATCCTTGGCAAGTTCATGTGCATCTCATCCACCGCCAGAAGTGAGACCTTAAATGTTTGGGGTTTTTTTATAAATCATGTCAATTTCAGCACAGTACAGTATATGAAATAATCTGCTTTATACTCCATGGGTCAACAATTCTTTCAGAAACCTTTTAACATAAGCTGTGTATGATGGCCTGGACATTAGGAAGAGATTCAGTATTATAAAATAAACCCCCTATATCCACCTATGTTCATGAAAGCATAAATTTTATTGTAACTTGAGTCTTCTGTACTGCAAACATATTTATGTCAGGCTGAAGTCCTTTCTACACACATGATGTAGTTAAATGTGATCCTCCACATGCTATGGAAAGTTTGTGAAAAGTATTTCCTGTGCTCCTTAAAACGTCCAGAGGTCAAGAGTCTTTCTGATAGGCTTCATCCCCATTTTAAGACATTTAGAACCAAATATGTGACAATCCTCTTCTAGGGCCTTCTGATATATTTAATAAATGAGGCACCATACCATGAATGCCCTGAAGTAGCCCTAAGGCAGAGAGCATCTTTGGCAGTGTGAAGTTCTTTCACACTCCTGTGCAACCTGCATCACTTATTTTGCTTAATACAGTGGTTTGCTTGGCCTGCCCTCTAACTCCAGGGCTCTGCTCTGCTGTCTCAGTGATCCCCCCCCAAAGTGGAGTCTGACAGCAGCTCAGCCAGCCCTGTGCTTGGCTCTATGCAAGGGGAGGAGCAGATACTGTGGGACCTCCTCATGTTTCTGAGCTCCTTCATGGCACAACAGACAGGGAATCTGTCTGGGAATGTGTTTGGGAATCAGGGGTAACTGCAATAAATGTGTGCCCTGGACATCTCACATCTGCTGCCACTAAGGACACTGGCTCCTGTGCCAACCACAGATGCTGCTGCGGGTGGCAGCATCAGAACATGAATGGTACTGGTTCTGCTTATTAGTTCAGGGCCCTGCTTGATCTTTTGTAGCATTTTCACTGCCTATTTTTTTTAAAGGAGGGTTCATATGCAATATTTTGATCTCAAGACATTCAGATTAACAAATTGTGTTCTTATCTCTGTGGGAATGGCTTTTGGATTTTGCAGGATTGACCTACATTGCATGTTTTTCCAGGCATAAAGTGAACTTATAGTTTGAGGTCAGCTATTTACATGTTTAGTCAGGTATCATAAACAACAAATAACAAAATCAAGATGAATTAGCTTGTAGAAACAAACTCTGGGGATCATAGCCATAGGTACTCCTTCAGGGAAAGAATTTGTTTTGCTGACACTTGCTGCCCTAACTTGTTCCTCAATTTAAGAAATAGGATTAAATATAATGATAACCTATTGTACAGTAAAGCTGGAAATAGAAATAACAACAGCAACCTGTAAATTTCTATCGATGCACCAATTCGTTTCAAAATCATCATCATCTTCTCCAAATGGATTAATAAGTTGTTCAGCGACCTGAAACGAAAATGAGACAGTGAAGAGAAGTTGGTATGCTGTGTCAGGACTCCTGCTGCAGAGAAAGTAGGATTGGATTTTTCTCTCTCTCCCTGCCTGTCACTTGCAATCATAGCTTGATCTCCTGTATGATGGGTTTGCCAGCCTAGTGAAGGAACAGCTTGCTTTCCCTATAGATCCATAACTCTGTGCCTTGCTGGTGCTGTCAATCATGATTGTTGGTGCTGGCCTACTGGGAATTGAGACATGTCTGGGCCAAGGTAATTGTCACATAAGATAGTCATTACCTTTGCTTACTGTTGTCTTTGGCTCATTTAAATGAATGGTTCAGCAGCTAGGGACTTTGTTACTGCACTATTGCCTACAATAATCTGCCAGCCCCTTGGGTTTATATTCCCAAGCCTTGCAGCTGGACTCTGCTAGATGGAGCAGAGCTTGTCTGTCCAGCTCGGCCCTCAGACCCTGCTTCATTATCGGGGTTAATCCTAAAGGATTAACCAAAGCTTTTCAGGAAAAGCAGCCCACAAAAAAACTTAAATCAAGTGGACTCTGTGCATCATGCCAGCCAAATACAAGACACAGAATCTGCATCTGTTCTTTAATTCAGCCTGCTGACTTGCGTTTCTGTATGTGAAATGATTGAAACTGCAGGGCAGAAGTCCATCCTGTGGAGGAGATAACCAAACAGTGAGCTCAGGCATCTCTGTGGCAAGGCACCTTAGTCTGGGAACTAGGCTGGGAAGGGAACCCTCCCTGGCTGCCCATATCCAGTGGAAAAACAATGATAAACTGTCCCTCCATCCCCATGATCACTGAAGTACGTTCTGGGGAGGAAGCACAGAGCTGCTGAGCGAGAAAAAAAAAAAGATGAAACAGGAAAATTAAAAAAAGATAGTTTTAGGAAATGCAGACCGCTTCTCTATTTCTTACTTCCTTGGTACACTGAGGTTAAATACCCTCTCCCCTCCATGCTTTTCTCCTTCTGTTTATCTTTTTAAGCCCTGCTTTTAAATCTGATGCCATTCTTGATGATCCTTCCAAGCCTTCCTAGTGGTCACTCGGGCCATGCACAGGAGCAGCAGTCAGGTCCTTGGTTTAATGTGGATATGGGTAAAGCAAGTGGATGATTAAACAGTCCTGCTCATCAACAGCTATGACCTAAATAACTTATAACAGTAAGGCAATTGCTCCCTGGGTACTTTTCCTACGTGCCATGGGGAAGCACTTGCCAACTCTTCCAGGACACCACTTCCCAGGCCAGCGCTGGCAGACAACAAAGGAGCTGCTGAGTAGACTAACCCTACAAAAACACCTGTAAAGAGGAATGAGGGAAGACCGGGGTCACCTCTGCTCACACTTGTTGACTGGGCCTATGGTATTAAATTTTGGGTCTAGCTATGAAAATGCTACAAGAGGAAGGAATCAGAACAGAGTCTGCGTTGTGGCTTTCCAGGGAAAACACTGGATCGGCTTCATGTAAACCAGGAGATCACCACCCAAAAATCCACTGTAAAACTTATCACGAGTTTAAAAAAGTGAGCAGGACTGGCACAGAAGGAACAGCAGTGGTGGCCTTTTCCTTGGCTGACCTGGTCCTGGAATGTGAGACACAGCTTTATTCTCCAGAAAGGAATGTAGTGCTAGACAACTAAACTCTGTATTTGGACAGTCCATCTATCCCTGTAATGAAAATGGGGATTTAGAAGTGTCTCACGTGATGGGAAACTTTGGCCCTATATTGTATGTATAACAGCCCAGGCTTGAGGCCAAGGAATGAGCTCAGTTTAGCCATTATTTCTGAGGAATTGCCACATTACTGGAAGTCAATATCTCAGGGCCCTTTTTGCTGCCTGGCAGCCAAAGCCCAACACACTTGGCAGGAAACTGACTATAACCTTCAAGACAGAAATATCCTGACTCGGTGCACTGAAGGTTTGGATGAACCTCCGGTCTGAGGAACACTGCTGATATTAAATTAGCTTCTTAAAACTTCTCCTCCCTTTAATTGCCTTGTGCAGAAGATTTTTCAGTTACAATGGCATCTCATACCTGCCATAGCCAGGAGTTGGCTGGAAGCCCTGAGCCTAACTGGAAGAGATGCTACTGACATCCTTGGGTGCTGATGAAAGGGAAACCATTTCCCCTGAGAAGCACCAGAAGGGTGGTCAAGAGGAAGAGCTTACAGTTTTGTAAGCCACTAGTAAAACCCTGGAAGAGACTGCCCAGAGATAAAGCCTCACTTTTTTTCCAGGAGAAATTGCTACCCTCACTGCACCAGCCTCCTTTCCGCTCTCTCCCACTCCCATCTGGGCTAGTCCCATTGCAGCAAACCCCTTTCCCCTCTTATTTCCTAGGATCAGGACTAGAGGAGCTTGCCCTGCAGACACTTTAGTTTTCCTCACAATCTGTCAGCTCGGTGTGCTGCATTCTTTACTCTACCCTTTGGAGCTGTGGGAAGGGGGCTCTAAAACTGGCCAATTTTGTTCAGTTTATATTTTAACAGAAAAGGTAGAAGCTTCCAGCCATGATAAATAAATACAAAAGGAAATCTTAATGTGCACAGACCCTCATGTACCAATTTGCTTTTTATTTGAAACTTTTTTCCAGTTAGTCTGCCTCAGAGAAGAAAACCACCTTGAAGTATGTGGCTTAATTACTCAGCTACCAGACTGAAGGTGATATGTTAACCTAGCAGTCATCAATGGGCTGATGGGCAGCATCCAATTCCTTCTATAACTCTTCTTTTTAAAGAATGTTTTTATGCAGTGGAGTTGTAGCCAATATTGGCTATCAGTCTTTCATAGCCCTGGGGAACCGGAGACTTTAATTGCTTGCATCTGATGAGGTTAACAGTAGATACTAAAAGCTGGCTTTGATCATAAGGAGAAAGTATGATTCAGTCCCTTTCAGCCGATGCCAGGTCTGCAGCAGTATTTCCCCACTGCACAGTGGAGTGGGAAAAAGGTTTCTTTCATCTGTCATTTTATAGGCCAGGTCCTGAGACCTAATTTTGCTGGAGTAATACTCCCTTGGGGAGTGGTGGCTGCACTCGTGCTACTAAAATTGGCTCTTTCAGGTTCATGACCATTTCTTACGAAAACAGTCTGTCAGGTGGAATTAAAAATGTATTGCATGATGTTTCTATACGACCACAGAACACTTGGGGCTGAATTCAGCTTTGGTGTAACTCCAGTAATCTTTGGTGATTTTACAGTGTGTCACAGACCTGACACCTTGACCAGTCCCCCAGAGAGGGTTCCCCCATCACCTTTCCAGAAAGGTAGTTTACCTTGAGCCATCCTGCGTAGAAGAAGAACTGTAACAGTGTGAAGATTGGAATGTAAATATCTAAGTCATGTCCCTGATATCCTTGGTCAGTATCCAAAAATTGGCGCCCTATCAGGCAGGCAAAGAAAAAAGTATAGACTGCGAGAGTAACAACCTGAAAAGAACAAAACTTCATTGAAATAATGGTATAATACAATCTTATGCATATGACTTATAAATCTGTATTGCAAATACAGGGAGGTATTGCAAATAGAAAGGCCACCAGTATAATCATGGTCAGGAAGAACACCCAGGAAACATAAAAACATTTCAGTACTTCCCTCTTCCAAACTATGCAAGATTTTCAAAACATCTCTGCATTAAATATGACTTAAATAGTTAGCCAGGCCTCCATGATCCTGTGGGAGTGCTCCGCAGATCAGAGACTCTGGGTGAGACTATGAATGTTTTGTACCAACCTCCCCTCTTATGGAAATTGTGTTTTGAATTTACTAAAGGAAAATAGCTCAGTACCTGGGTATAGACCAGTGGAATTCCAACCCAGTCATAACCAAACAAAAGACTACACCAGGACCGGTACTTATTCATCTCCTAAAAGGGAGAAAAAACAAACAACAAACCAACAAACCCAAAAAAAGTAAAGTTGCACAGGGTACTATTCTGAATTATAAATATTTTGTTCATTTTTGCACATATAAAAGGACAGGGACATATAAAAGTACAGTACATATAAACTGATACCATAACTATATCCAGCACCCCTTTTGAATATTCATTTGGTTTGTGAAGTTGGAATGCTTCTTCACAAATTTTCTTCTGTTTCTATTTTATCCCTAGTCTTTCTGTTATATGAAAGAGAATATATTGTATCATAAAAAGGATGTTTTACCACTTAATGAAATATTCGGGGAGATTAGCTTCCCTGAAACTGATATTAAAGTCTTCAAAATGCCAGATTATTCTCATTGCTCACATTCTCAGCAATGGAGTAAGTATGAATTTACAGTGATGTTACAAGAATTTTTTACTCATCAATTTGTTGCTTCTTTTAATACCTTCTTAGTCATATAAAAAGAATCCCAGTGAACTGTTGTTGTGTTTGTTTGAGTGTACATTGGTACATAAGGAACAGTGGGATAAATCCTGAGTAAGATAATTTAGATGGCATAGGAGATCTGTGCACATGAAGTAAAATCAATTATGTAAGTGAAAAGCTACCACATACCTATTTCAGATTAGTTTTCTGTAGATTTCCTTTTTTTACTTACATTCATCAGTGTCTGCAGATCTACACTGTCTCGAATTCTTCCCTCTTTTCGTGCCTTTGATGCCAAATTGCCAAACCAGACAAATGGGACCCAGTATTTCAGGTGGGGAGACTTAAGGTCATCAAAAAGTTTTCTTTCATATCTTGTCATAAAACCTGTTTAACAAAAACAAAAGACTTAATTTAGTCAATTTATTCTGTGCTTTCAGTGCTACTGATACTATAAATTTTGTCTCTGTTTGAACCTGTTTATTTGTTGTTTTTATATATTTCCATAGAATTCTTCTAAACTCAATTTATAATTTTAACTAGTAGCCTTCTCTATTTTTTTTTTCTTTTAGCTTTAGCCACCAGGATTGATGTTGTTTGGAACAACTTATCTTTGCATTAACTACCTAAGCAAAAATTCGTCTTTCCCAATATAGGCAATAATTTGCTATTAATGTGTTCTCATATCTGACTGCTGACATATTGTAGATACATATAATACCAAGAATTGTATAAATTACTCTCTAGTTTCATATTCTGCTTTCAGAAAATTAAGGAACAGCATATATCAGTCAAGAAATTATCACTTTTCAGCAATGATGGCTTTTAGCAGCGTCTCAACATATGTTTTAAGGGCAGTTATGTGACCTTTTGATTCTGGTAATTTTTTGGTAAAGCAAAAAGCAAGCAACAGCAGATACAAGCAAGCAACAGCAGATACAAGTGCGTTCACAAAACAGAGCTCAACAGAGAGTATGCCTTCTGCCAGCAAAATACTTCCCTGCCAGATTGTTTCATGTGTTCTCTGGGGTTGTGAAGGCGTGCAAAGAGATGGAGAGGGAATCATGCACAGGAACCCCGCTGCTAATGGGACACCAGGCCAGGTGACATGCTGTGGGGCTGCAGGCTGAAGCTGCTCTCTGCCTGGCCATTTGCCTCGCTGGGGTGCTGGGAAGGTATTATGTTTCCTGAAGAGTTCTCCTGCCTTGTGAAGCCCTTCTCCCTACTGCAAGCAAATCCAAGGTCAGATAGCAGGGGAGCCAGGGCTGTGTGTGACAAAACCTGCATCAGAGCCAATTGCTGCCTGGGGCTGGCAAGGGAGCAGCTGGCTTTTGAAGGAACACCTCTACCTCATTGGGGAAGAAAGCTCTGCTCTGCTCTGCTCTGCTCTGCTCTGCTCTGCTGTCCTCCTGCCACCCAGCCTTTGAAAAAAGCAACCTCAGAAAATTCACATTTTCCTTTGTCCAAATCCTGACTTTTTTGGGATTGGAGCAATCTTCATGTTTGGAGGATCTTAGTTTTTGCTCAGGTGTGTGTCATCCATCAGAGTGGATATAAAGCTGTGTTGAAACTTTCTCTGAAGCAGGACAAAATTAATAACATGACAGTCCCAAAATAAGTGGCCCAGCCAATCAATTACAACTCTGAATGCTGAAAATTAAATAAGGGAATTGAGAGTAGGCTCCAGCTAGTAACTTAAGATATGTCCACAGTTGCTAATGTTGCTAAAGATACATGAGGCAGCAAAAAAATAAGTATAGAGAAACTCAGTTTTGTTGTATAAAAACATGAATCAGGATAGAGGAGATTTGCTAAACACAGTGACCTTCTTAAATATTCTGTTGTTGAGGAAGATGTCACTGTTGAACAGTTGCAAAAAGTCAAGAATTTAAATACTTCAACTCCTGAGAAGGAAGGCAAGGACAAGACAGAATATTCTGTGATAGAGGAAATGTTCAGCAGCATAACACAGTACTCCTGCAGTACCCTGGAATTTGAGAAAAGAATAAGATAAAGCTTTTAAAGGGTCCTTGGGCAGTTTCCAGCCACCTCTCATAATCAACTGCACAGAAATAATCAGGCCACCAGACAAACTGACCTGC
The DNA here is from genome assembly GCA_035221455.1 of Xenops minutus. Lineage (NCBI taxonomy): Eukaryota > Metazoa > Chordata > Aves > Passeriformes > Furnariidae > Xenops > Xenops minutus. The sequence continues at coordinate 34,634,790 of JAWWEE010000040.1, forward strand.
TAATTGTGATTCCTGACTCTTAAAATTCAGTCTTTCAGGCTGCCTTCAGTTTCTATCTGACCAGCCTTATTATTACAGGAGAGGAAAAGATATTTATGTCAGGCTGAAACAAACGGGCAAAATAATAGAAAACTGACAGTCTGGAGTAAACACTGGATGAAAGTCACTTGCAGGCTCTGGGAAGTCATTATCTGGAAGGACACAGCCTGAGGGGTGTCATGAAGAACAGCAAAGCTCCAACAGCTCCCACTGAAACTGGGCACCTTTTGTTTAGGAAAGCTCAACAAAGTCTTGTTCTTTTAACAATAAAGTTCAACTTGACATTAGTTTTAAAGTTAGGGTGTTTGTGTTTATCTTATTTAAATATTGTCTTTGATGAATATTAATAACACCTAGTATTCTTATTGCAGAAAATACTAATTCTGGATTGCTCTTACTGCTGGTGAAGGTTATGGCAGTACAGACAACAGGAGGCTCAGAACCACATGCTGTTATTGCAGTGGTAAAGGAACAGTTATTATTCCACCAAAGAAAGGGGAGAATATCAAACCTCAGTTAATAAAATTACATGGTTTCTAAATATGGTTATACTATTTTTTTAGGAGTATTTAAAGAATTAACTGAGGAACTCTCTAAACAAGAACACTGGTTTTGATAAGCACTGGAAGACTGGAGCAGCTCCAAAAACCCAGAAATATTTGTCAAATATTGTGCCAAGATCTTGAAAAGAATGATCTAAGGAATGGCAGGGCACTGAATCCTTGTGAAAGGATGAGAAGATTGACATGGGGTGCAATCCACACTGATGTGAACAGTGTCAACCAAAGAGATTTTATGGGAAAATTATTGATGAGAACACAAGCCTGGCTGGTAAAATCACTGGTGCTCCCTCAAGTAATGCAAAGAGTATTCAGTTCTCCTGTCAAAACTGAATGGTTTGAGACAAGACTGGTTCAGGGTACCCACATCAAATACTCTGAATACTAGTGGCTGGAGAAGAAGGAACAACAAGCAAGTAAATAAAAGATTCACTTTCTGTTTCTGTATTATGTGAGCAAGGGTTAATTTATGTGCTTCCTTCCTGTAGAGGATTTGGGACTGCAGACTTCAGCCATCCACAGGTATTCATGTTGTTGAGCTCACAGCTCACGTTTCTCTTCATTTCCTATCAGCTCTTTTGGGCTGTTCTCTGCCCAGCTGCTCACTGCTCTGTTTTTTAAGACTTGTATTTTTGAGCATCCAGCTTCCCTCTCCTACCTTGCAGCCAACAGGAGTGCTATGTTCAGGACTGCTGCTAGGCACTTGACACTTATGGCATATGTGCTGCAGCACTCAGCTTCATAATGTCATGAATCTACCTGCACCTACTGCCTGCAGTTCCACAGAGAATGTTAAAACATGAAAAAGAGTCAGGAAGAAGGTCCAGCACTGAAGACCATATCCTATAGGAAGAGACTACATAGGGTAAAGCTCCTGAGTTTTATTCAAGCCTTTATGCATTCTGCTACCAGGTAAGAGAAAAATGGTGGTTTTATCTAATGAAAAAAGAGAAGAACCCAAACCCAGTACAAAATCCAGTGAATAGAAGATGACTCTGTGCAAGTTCAGACTGAGGATAAAATTTCCCTCTTCAATAGCAAGTTCACTGAATGTCTGTTCACCTAGGATGCAGTGTAGGCTCCAGCATATCCAGCTGAATTTTAAATCTGGGCTGGTTATATTCCTAGAAGACATTACAGCTCAGTCAGAAATTGCACCGTGATAAAGGATGCTGTTAGTAAGCTTTGGTGCCTTGTGTTATGGATGAGTCAGACTAGATTATCATAGTACTGTTCTCAGATTTAAAATCTATGAATTTAAGCAGTTCATTTGCTGAAAAGAGAAATGCATAGCAATAGTTACACTGTGGCAGTTCACAGTTTGACAGCAAAATGCAAAATCTTCACAAGTTGTTTCAATGATGACTGTGCTATAGGTATCAGATTCTACTGCTTACATTCATATGAAATGCCTCGCTCCCATGCAGTCTGATATGGAATGCCATAGGGAGCTGGGGAGGGGATGATGGCAGAGTATTGTCTAAATCACTGGATGTTAATAGGAGAAAAATATACCCTGAAGTGTTCAGTACTGCATCAATAAAAAACCTGCAGCACAATACTCTTTAAAACCTACAGAATAAGGACTGAAATGCAGAGCTGACTATCAATACTTAGATATCCAATTTATAGAAGAACATTTTCCACTGTTAAAAAAAATCCAACAACTGAAACTTGTTTTCCAGTCTACAATTTTTGTACAACACTGTGACATTCTGTCTCTTTTGGAACAGATTGTCGTTAGCAATAGGGAGGCAGAGCTGGATTAGCTGCCTGGAAATGTTGTAATTTTCCAGTGCGTGGTAGAAGCAGGTTGCTGGGGAGAGTGACAGAAGCTTCCTTGACCTCTCACAGGCTCAGGTAAACATTGTTGTTGAACAGCACAAGGAAAAGAGCTTCAAAATTCAGTGAATCCAAAATAAATGTGTTGTTTGTTTTTTTTTTTCAGCAGGATTGGTGCATTCTGCCTCATTTGTTTTTTTTTTTTTTTTTAATATCCAAAGCTTCTTACACATATTTGAAATGTGCATACATATATAAACACTGCATATTTTAGCGTGCTACAACTTTGCTTAAGTTGTTTCTGCCAAAGGAAGAAATTTAACAAATGAAAGACATTCAGTAAAAAACATATGACTTCTCCTATTTGGAACAGATCCCCATATCTTTGCACTGGTATTCTACCATGACAGTCAGAAGGCACAGTGTCACACCTTGCCTTTAAATACTCAGTGGTCAGTCCTTCATAGACAATCAAAGTGTTACATGACTGAACTCTCTTCACCATCATCACACTCACTGTGTTATCAAAACAAACTGAAAATGAAGACTTGCTTTATACTTAGTACATTTATCCCTGAAAAACTAAGTTTAAGCTAAGGTTTTAAATTTAAAGAAAAAACCTTTGGAGTCAAGGGCTTTTTTTTTAAGTAAATCACAACATTTAAAATGCGCAATCTACTTAAAATGCAGTGTACTTAAAACAAATAGGGATAAAGCTGTACTTGTGAAGTGCTTGCAGAGATCGGCCTCTGACACATGAGACAAAGTTATATGCTAGACATTGAGGCAATGCCTGCAAGTCACCAGTCCTGCTGCATCATATTATATTGCAGCTTTGTTATTTTTATTGCTTTAGAGAATGTTATACCTGCTTCATACGCCTGAGTGTTTGGGGCAGGCCTATTGGCTCCCTGGTGTCTGAAAGCAGATTCACATAAGAGCCTTAAACTCATTTGATTTCTATAGTGTTGCTAGATGAAGACTTTAAGAACATTAAAAAGTCATGTCATTTAAGTCACTAATGAAAAGGTGACTGCTATGACATGTGTTAGTGTGAGGCACACATAGGGCCACAGAGGAAAGAAAAGATGACTCTGCCTCCTTCTCTCCCTGTGCCCCGACCTCTGCGGGAAAGGATAGCAATTTTGGGGAGGAGGACTCTGGTACCTGCTCCTACCACGTGGTCCATGGTGGGAAACCTTTTGTACACCGCTGTGCTCACAGAGCGAAAGATCAGCAGAGATGTTAAATTCACATAACGCATGAGAGTCCTCCTTAACAAGCGCCCGTACTCATCTCTGCCCTGGACACAGCTAGAGATGAGGAACATCAGACGATCTGGCCATGGCAAGTTCACAAACTGGTTCCACCAGCGATTCACCACCAAAGTAACGTAGAAACCTGAGGGTTAGAAGGAAAAAAAAAGTTCAGTGCCTCTCAGGATTTCTGCTTAGTTTACTTTGATTTAGTTTGTGGAGTATTATTCATAACACTAAGCTGCTGCACTTCCCAGAATAAATGCAGTAAGTCATGTCAAAACCCAGAATACAATCAGTGCTAATTATTTACTAGACACTGCAACTTAATGGCACATTCCCATTGAGTATCTCAGATCCAGGAACTTACAAATTTCCCCTTCTGTAGTGAAATTTAAGTGGATTAAGTGCCTTGAAAGATCATGTGTAATGTATCAGTCTTAGCTGGCAAAATATATATATATACGCATATATGGCAACCTTTCTCGTTGATATATTAAGATCAAGCATAAATGTTGACTTGACAAAAGCAACTTGAGTTTAAGGAGACCTGTTGGAAGCTGATGATTTATTGTGAGCCTCGAATATCCCACATGCCCCTCAGTTCTGAAATGCTTCCATGCCTGAACATTCACAAAATGCCTGAACACGGCAGTGTTGCCGAATAATTTCACGTGTAACCGGTACTTACCGAGCACAAAAGTTACCGGGATTTGTTCAGCATATTTGTCACAGTAAATTGATAACTTTTCAAAGAACCGTTTTTGGCTACCTGTAAGAAAAAATCTGCAGCAAAAATAAAATGTATTTGTCCTTTCATAATATTCTGGCACTAGCTACAAAGTGCAAACATGTATAAATAATCAGGTATGTGCAATGAGGAGCAGCCTTGGCTAATGTCTTCAAGCAAATTCTTAAAGGTAATGTGCTGGACACTTTTGGCACAAATTAAAGAAGCTGGAGGAGAAGACTATTATTCCCTGGTCTTTGCAGTTTTCTTATGACTAATTTGACTGGCAGTACTAATTAGGATCAATACACCCAGAGAGAATCAGCTTGCTGTCTCATACTGACGAAAGATGACAGTAAGCTGCAAGTCTGCAAGCAGAGTTCGATCACCTTTTCCAGAGGGGTACTTAGTGAAAATGTTCAGGTCTGCTTGAATTGCAAAAGGTTACCAGTCTCAACTGCTCTTATTTGAAAATGTTATGTTGTTGCAGCAGTTTTTTTACTCTTACTCCTATGAAATTTCTTTTCCATAAGATTAAAACCACAACAATGGTATTTGTTTTGCAGTGAGGAAAATATTCACCAAATTATAGCAAATGAGTGGACCATGGCAACTTCTGCTTATGGGAAAAGATACGTAATGAAATACAACAAGCTTAAATATAAGCATTTTTTTTTATCTGTATAGAAGAGTAGTATTACAGTTATTCTTTGACTTCATAGAAAAGAAACTTAATAATTATTTGGTGGGGTTTGTTTACAATCATGCAATAAAAGCTGAAGCACATATAGAAAGCTTTCCATATTGTATTTACCATGGTCTTCAATTGCCTGACATTTCAGTAAAACTAGATTAATATTAAATAAATTTTAATAAATTTAAATTAATTTAAATAAATGGTATTTATTTACATATTAATATTGTAACTTTCTTTCTGAGTTTACAGGTATAAATTACTGAACATTTTGGAAAATTAGTGATTAATCACAAACTGAGGTTAATTTTCTCCTTGCTTCACGTAAAAAGCAGACACATGTATAATTACAGGGCATGGTAAGAGCTGAATCATGATTTTGATACTTCTGTGTAGTGTACTTGATCAGTGTGGTGGTTTAGTTCAATCAGTTAAGTTTCACTGTACTAACTGATGCATTGCATCTCATACAGCTGTTTAATTCACACCTTGGTGGGAGAAGCACCTCTTCTAACTGATCCTCTCAGGTACTGGGTGACACACAGATAATAACCATGTCTGGATTTCATGCTGTTTTCCTTTGCACTCTGCAAGCCTAAAAATAAAGTTTGCATGCTTTCCTAGCTTTAAGCAAAACTTTGCTTTTCCTGGCTATATAACCTGACTTTCAAGTTATTGCCTCTTGATGTTGTTGAAGAAATTACTACTGAGCAACTGAAGAGTTCTGAAAGGAGAACAAAAGGTCTATACTGATCGTCGAAAGCAGGGAGGCACACTCACCACCTCCCGCTCAATGTCAGAATGACAAAGGCTGTATAACCTAGGCTAGCTATGAGTGCTTATTTACTGCAACTTCAGTAGAATAGTTGCTTAATGCTGGGCTGAAAATACAATCAGCTGAGTATGATAGACAGTATTTATGCCCTACATACTTTCTCTGGAACAATAAAATAAACTTAGGATGGAAAATATAGTAGAAAAGGTCCAAGGAAAAGATAATAATTATGCAGTAACCTCCCCCCATCATTCATTAGCCCAACACTAGGAAGTGTGAAACTTCAGTATAACATTTAATGAGATGTGAATTGGAAAAAATGTACCTGTATAATACACTTATCACTGTGTAAAGAGTAGCAAAAACAATAAATTCTCTGTACAGCAATTTGTAGATGCTGCCTTTCCACTTTAGGAGCAACCTGTGAAATCCAAAGAAAGTGGCATTTGCTACTTTGCTGGAATAAGTGACTGTCATCCTCTTGGCAGGCTGTGCCTAGAAACAGTAGAAGAGAAGCAGGAAATCAACAACATTTTAGACAGCATATCCTAACCTGAATGCACCCTCGTATAGATAGATACATAGATACACATACACATGTAAATATATAAAAGTATGTGTTCATAAATACACAGATATATACAAAGAGAGAAATAAGTCTTGCAGCTACAAGCCCTGTTGAGACCTGTAGATTGACTGATGCAAAGCTTGCATTTGGGGTTTACCTCAAAGACCACCCAAACCCAATAGTCAGCACTGAATGTGGCCTTCTTCCTGAGCGAGAGCAGCAGAGACATGTTACACTTCTGAAGTCTCTGGTTACTCTCAGTTTGCTCCAGTCTGCTGTGAGCGAAGAATAGGAAGGAAATTTGCTTGAAATTTTTTTCAAAACTTTCCAGCTTCTTGGTAAGAGAAGTAAAGCTAAATTACACCTTCCTCCCCAGTCAGTATTTTTAGCTGGCTTTGGTAATTATAATAATCTAAAAACCAAATGAGATTTGGAGATGCCTCTTTCATTAGCAGTTACGACAGCAGCTGAGATCAGCTGGGGAACCCTGTTGGCTGCCAGACTTACTCATCCATACTTCAGCATTGCATGGCCATGCAAAACAAGCCATAGGATTGCTCAGGTAGGCAGCGTGCAGCACAGTGTAATTAAAGTGCTACTGAAAGTACATAGGTAAGTACTTTATGTTGGGTTTATTACTTGCGTACCCAGCATAGGGAGATGCTACAGGAACTTCGATGTGCTTACAAAAAACCCTTAACTCCAAATGTGGATGAAAGCAGTTTTATACAGCATGCAAGAAAGGGAGTAACTAAGACAAGCACAAAGCCTCAAGATAGTCATTGTGTATTGCAAAGATAATTCTTGTCTATATTTTCTTGATGCCCCTGTAGGACATTTATACTCAGGGGAAAAAAATCTGAACCCCAAGTTAATAGATGACTTGATAGTATTTTATGCAGCTTGGCTCTGTCTCTGAGGCAGACCATAAAGTACGCCATTAAAATTCAGCTGTAAAAGTGCCACTTTTTCTTTTAGCCACCAAGGGAATCAGCAGGGAAAAGACACCATAAGCCTCATATTGCTGACAAGCTGTCTCTTTTTCTCTGCAAAATGGCTGCTCAAGGTTTGCCAGGGTGGGATTGGAGATTATTTTTTGTTATTTTTTTTTTTAAGAGACATAGATTTTACGCTTTAACATCCAAATGGTAGTTTTCCTTTTCCTGAGCTTTGGCACAGACCTTTAAAATTTTTATTGTCATTGTTGTATTCCATGAAATTAAAATCCAGGAGTCAAACTGGCTGACTGGCATGCAGAAATGCAGTCCTGTCTGCTAAAAATCCTGTGGTCAGGATGCAATGCTTAAGAAACTGGAAAAAATGTCCATTCTCCATCAGAAATGAGGCTTTATAAAATAAACAATGAAAGAGATCTCTGGCTGGGCTATAGGGGAGGAATGGGATAAAAAAATACTTTTAAAAATGCACCGACTTTCCTGGGATCAGCCTAGAAGGCTTTAGGCATTGCCCATTGATGCTGTGGAGTATGTATGTTCAAGCCATATCATCAACAAATGTGTCTCTATCTCCCCGCTAATATCCAATTTATAATGGAAGTCTCCAGTGGGACCGATTGCATGTAGGAACTTAGATCTTGAAAAGATGTCTGATAATATGAGCACTTATAAGTCCAGCCAGAACCCAGACCCTCAGTGTAACAGTGCCATGATGAGAGGATGAAGTTAGACCAATACAGAATGAAGTAAAACATAAATTCCTAACTGTGGGAGCAACCAAATGTCAGAACACAGGACTAGAATGACACCCGGTGGTTTAGGGTCTTTAAGCTGAGAGCAGAGAGTTGGACAGAAGATGACCTTCAGGAAGAATTCACAGAGCTGAGACACAGAGGGTTGGGGCTGAGGGCTCTGCCTGTCTCCCCTGGTGTCTGGGCACCTGTTAAACTTTCTGTGTGGGCTCTTTTGCTGTGGGCCATGGAGGGAACAAGACTGCTTGAAGCATCCTCATAGCATCTGCATCTCTGCAGGATGGCATGATTAGTGTCAAAACCACAATTTTCAGTTTCTGCATATGGGGTTCAAAAAGGATTCATTCTTCCCAATGACTGGAAAGTGTCAAAAACTGGTCAGTAGCAAATCTGGACAAAATGAAACCAGCTTCTCTATAGAGCTGAAGCAAATCCTGTTTTAAAAGGCCTAGTGGATGGGTTTTGGCCACAAATGCAGATAATAATTTGTAATGATAATGTAATTCAGGATTAAGAATATTCCCCCCTGCATGGGACTGGGAGAGGAGAGTTGTATGAAGCACAATTTGTCTGCTTGATTCAAGCAACTATATTTCACTTAATCACATCCCAGCCATCTCTCTTAGCACTTCACTCAATGCTGTTTACTCTGAAGAGAAACTCTTCTCATTAACTTGGAAGGTACTAGCCCCTACTTTTTCTTTCTGCCTCTGAAACAGGGCAAATTAAAGTGGGACTGTAAGAGTAATTTCAGGCTTTGGTGCCTTGGTTTCCTCACCCTGCCTTGCCTTAGTGTTTTCGCTTCCTGCTAACCAAATGCTTTATTTAACATTTATCATTAGGTTAATATAGGGACTTCAGGATAATATAATTCAATGTCCTAAAATACACATTAGGTCAGATTAGGTGACTATAGAATACTTTGGACTGTACAAAACTATGAAAGACAGCTATGTGTCTGACTAGCTTTCACAACACAGCAAACAAAAATTTAAATCTGCATTTCTGTTTTTTTTTTTCTGGGAACAACTACAACTTGGGTATGGCCTCCCCCCACAATGGGAAGTTTTGGTGTAAAGCCTTGTGATGAGCCTGGCATTTGCACAGTGGTCCCAAGCCCTTGGTTCATGGGCAGCACATCGACTGAGAGTCCTTCCAACATTACTTGTGGACACAGGAAATTTAAAAGCTAAAACTGAGACAAACAGGAAGGGCAAGCATAATGATGCCCCCCAGCACATTCCTTCCTGAGCACTGTTTTGGCCAGGGCTGAAGAAGGACAAAGCACATTAGATTAGGTACGTGTGTTATGAAAAACACTCCTATTAATTGTGTTGCCCTTAACTTCATTAGCCGATATAGGGCTAGGCTTTCTGCTGGTATGGATTTGTGAGTTTTGGGGACATAAGTTATGCCCATTTGCTGCCTGAAGAGACCTTGACTCATATTTATGATGTTGCTTTTTCTTTTGCTCAGTGTTTATTTCCTCTCTGAATGTTTCTCAAGCACAGGCTAAAATGTGAGTGATATATTACTCCACTTTGCTAAGATCATCAGAAGACTTTAGGAATAAACAATTAAAAATATGTGTGTCGCACCCATTAATATTGAGCCCAACTGTAAATGGCATTTTTGCCTGGCTGAGAATTTCAGGATGCATTAGGATTCAGAGAGAAACTACAGCAAAAAATAACAGCCATCAGTGTTCCCTAACTAACCATGAAAGGCACATTAAAGAATATATATATAAATAGTGACTTTGCAAGTAACCCTTGCCATTGTATCACCTTATTTCTTGGTTCATGGCGTAGGAGAGAAAGTGAGTGAGAGAGATTTGAGTCAAGTCAACTGTAAAAATATATTAAGCTCACGCTATATCCACTGACCTGCTATCTTGATTTGGCAATCCAAGCCCGAAAGTAAATCCTGGACCCTTCCTCTTTCTCAGACGTCCCAAACAAAGTCCCCTTCAGATCTGCAATAGTCACCTTGCTCTTCCCTTAACCTGAAGCAAGGGGTTGCTGCTGCCGAGCCCCAGGAGGAGTGGACTGACAAGAACAGGGGTTAAAATGTCTTTCCACTTCTGGAAGTCTGTTTTTGCCAAGTACTCTGTCCTGTCAGTTACAGAGAGAACAAACGCAAGCAGCAGCAGCAGCAGCAGCTGCTGATCTTGCTTTTTTCTAGTCTATAATTATAACGCCACTTGCCATCGGAAGGACCTCTTTCATTTGTATAAAGAATCTTGCAATGGTTTGGCTGGCATATACAGGTTTTTGCATTTTATTTTACTTGAAATGGGATGGACAAGAAGGGAGCATTTTGTTTTGAGACTTCTCTTGAAAAGTGTGATCTCTCTAAACCTGCCCTGTGAAGACACATCAGTGAATAACACTGACTAACTCCATCTAAATAGGAAGATCAGAGACAATCCTGCCAAATCTGAGAATGTGCCTCAGCAGCACCTTGATCCCACCTTGGAGCACACTTTTTTCTACATTGCTGCTTTGCTGATTCAAATGGGGAAATCAGGACTCTGGAGTATGCTGTAGAAATCAAACATCCCTCAAAACAGGTGGAGTTGCTGATACCAAAAGTCTCAGTGAACATATTCACAATGGTATATTTCAGCATGTGAAAACCTTTCTGCAGCCAAAGGATCTGCATAGGATTTGTTTCCCCCTTCCCCTTTGTAAAATGAGATGAACCCTGTCTTTTATGACCTGTGGCATTACGAGGGATCTGTAGAAGGTGACAGACTGTGAAAGCCCAGGAGTTGTCATATAATGTTGTCATAAATCTCTACAGAGAATGAAATAATGTGACTTTGAAGTAAATAAAAAAAAAATAAATTGCAGGGGGAGAGACTAAGCAAGATTTATAGATTTAATACATTTTATGATGAAAGGTTTTTCCCCCTGCCTTGGTCCCACTAAGCTATTTGAGACCATTTATTTAATTAAAACTCTCTCAGAAAGAATAGAAGTTGCTGCCATTGTTTGCCTTTCTTCTTGTTGGTAATGGCCGAAGGAAGACACTTTGATGTCGAAGCAGGCGAGACTGTGGCATGTGTGTGTCAGGCAGTGGCCTGTGGCAAAAGATGACAAATCATTTTAGCATTCAGTGACTTGGCATGAAGAAACATACTGCCTGATCCTATTACAGAGACTGTCCTTTGCAAGGAAAACTCCTAACAATATTTTAAGGGATATTTTAAGGTCACTGTTAAAATAATAACTTAGTCCTAAAACATTTTTCTTTGCTGAGTATAATCATTTGCTGGTCTCACTGAGCAGTAAATAATAGCACCTCAGTGTGTCAGTGGGATCAGGTGGTTTTCCTGGCGGCTTTTCAGTTTTCCTGGAGATTGAAGTGGCTGAGATTGCTCTACTGGCTCTGAGCTGTTTTGCAGACGAAACGAGATTTAGAGCTCCTGTGTTTTCAGAGGCAAAAATAAATGCAAGTTTCCAGCTCTGTATCTGCATTGTGACTGGATCTGTAGGAAGTACCCTTTTCTGTATAATTTATAAATGAGGTGTCCCTAATTTCTTATTGGATATTTCCCAAAGACAAGTGGTGCTTTTATCTCTCTTCCTCTGTTTTCTCCCTCCCACAGATAAGCATACTTGAATGGTGTAGAGCCCTTTCTAACAGAGGCTGTTGTGTGGTTTACTGCACTCTCTGACTTAGCTGGATAATGATGTTCCCATTTTAGGGTCACCTGGGTCCACCTGAATGTGCAAGGAAAGGGGAAGAGAATAAAGGCTTGTAACTGCTATAGCTAAGTTCTCAGTTAAAGAACTTACTACTTTTTCTAGCTGATTCTCATATCGGTGCTATCATGAGTGAGTGGAGATTTTTACTGTCAATTTTAAGGCAGTCAAGTTTTGATGCAGCTTTTCAGCTTAGCTTTGGATTGACATTTTGAATCCACAGCATTAACAACACATTGGTAGTAGGCTCCAAAAGCTCATCTATTACAGAGAGAAGTGAGGTTTCCTGGTTCATGAAGGACTAGCTACAGACTTCTGCAAAAATCCATTTTTTTCAAGACATTAGAAGCTTCCTTCTGCTTTAAAGACAGAGGATAAAGACAGACACTTGTGAGGAAAGACATAACTATGAAAGATTTTCCCAGTCTCTGTCAAAAGTCTCAGCTAAAGCTAAGGATTGAGAAACTGTTGGTTAATGATAGTCACACTCCTTTGGTTCTGGATGATGTTGATATGTGCAACTGGAGTGATCCTCTAGCACTTTAATAAACTATTTAGTGAAGATGCATATTCAAAAAGGGTGCCAACTGATTAATAGTCTAATAGGCAGCTGATGTGTACTACAAAATAGAGGAAATCAATAAATATATATTTTTGAAGGAAAATAAAGAAAAATTCCTATAAGGATCTGTCTTTGTATTGACTATCCTCTGTGTGGCTATTTCTACCACAAGGAATAAGGATAACTATGATCATTTATTTGATTTTTAAACATAACAGCCCACTGCAGCAAATGAAGTTTTATAGCAAATCCTTACAATTTTATAGCTATAAGCAAAGACCTGCAAACTGTTGTTGAAACTCTAGTGCTCTATACTATAAACCACTATAGACCATTTAAAAGTTATATATAATCTTACTATGGACAACAAATCCAAATGAAGGTCTCTTCAAGCCATGATAAGTGAGTTACATTTTGTTAAGGTATTCACACCCTTGCAATCACATGTAGTTATCTTTAGCACGTGTTATATTGCAGACAGCATGCAGAAATTTTGTTTGTATACACTATGTTCCCAAAAGGCTACCAAAAGGAGATGAATTTGTGAAATGTGTGAAATAGTATTTCCCATTTGCAATGAAAATCTTAATTTTATTACTTCTTGTCCTTTTTCTGACCTTTCCTGATGGACATCCTTAGCAAATGTTGCATTATCATGAAATAGAAGAAAAAGATGTTCTTTTGTTTTACAAGTGAATAAGGTGGATAAGAATTTGAGAGGTTTCATCCACAAAAATAGTTTTCGGATGTTCTTTTCTATATGTGGTTCTACTAATGCTCACTGTTAATCCTGTATTTTGCATTCATTTTCTCTTGATGTACTTTGAACATATAAAAAATCACAGAGAGACAAAAGCATTCTAGTGCTGTGTAACTAGACAGGTTTCCATCAGCATCAACCATGGGTGTTTAACAAGACAAGTCAGTGCAACACATAGTAGAAATCCATCAAATAAAAGTCACATAGTTTATTTATGCTTCTTGCTTCATTTTCTGCTTGATTTTTGAACGCAGTTATACTTGAAAATTTCTGGAAGAGACACTAATTCATGTTGTGTGCTACTGAAGCTTCAAGCAAACACTTCAGTATCTATAACAACAACTGATAATGCCAGTAACCAAAGAAATGCCCTAATAATTAGGCTAAAATGTGGTCTGAACAACATGAAAGAATTTTTTTATTGAAAGGAAGTGAATAATTAAAGTGCTGGGAAGAGAAAAGCTGCTGTCAGATTTTCTCAGATGAGAATATATTGAGTTTTGCTATACTTTTCTACTTACTGTCATTTGCTGCTGGAATTCTTGTCTTAAATAAATCAGTAAATTAACATAAAATGTCCTCTGCTCATAGAATGAATATTTAGAGAGCTACTGTGCTATCTTACAGTCTCTTTCATGAGAGAAATTGCAATAATTAAAAGTTAATCTAGTGCGACAGATATCACTGTACTTAGCATCACTCAATGTGGGTTATGGAAATATACTTTAAAGGAGGCTCCTTTATCTCCAGAAGTCACATGGTAGAATACTTGAGAGGATTACAAATGAATGCATCTGCAGCATAAAGCCTGCTGTCCCGACAGATCAATTCTCTGAGTAGTGTAAAACTGTAAGCAGAAACATTTCGCTTTGCAACTTCCCTGTCATGAAATAAACATCATTTGTTATGCAGTAGTGCTGAGTTTGGTATTAGAAATATTATTATTGTGACTGTTACCAGCCTTAATGCTCCTTTTATTGCCAGAAGGCACAGACACATGAAAGCAAACTAATGTCACGGCATGGGACTTATCACACAGAAGATGAGATCAACAAAGTATCCAGGAATGAGGTCTTCAGGAACTGGGCTCAAAAACCAATGCCTGGATTGACTGGGAAAGCTTTCTTCTGACTTAAGACCTACATTTCTGAAGTGTTCCTTATTACATTCATCCGAAATGGTCTGTGTGCGTTATTTAATATATGCTAACAGCTTAAATGAAAGCCAAATGGTAAAAAGGCAGTCACAGAAGGAGAGGTGCTTGATTTCGCTTTACGGACTGCCTTTTTTGAAATCAGTATCATTCTGCTGTGCAAGATGACCAAGGTTTCAAAACGTCTTGCACAATGACAAGCACTGGATATTAGATAATTTACTTACTTAAAAATGCAGCTGATTGCACAGCCATTTGCATAATCATCTTTTTGCACATGCAGGATGCTGCAAAACCTTGATTTCTTTTCTTTTTTCATGAAGAAGTTATGTTAACAAAATTCTGTATTGTTGTGGACATTGAAGAATATTGATGGTAGATGGTCTGTGCTTTATAATATTTACTAATGTCTCCTGCACTTCTTAGGCAGTTAAATTTGAGAAAGAAGGATCTTTTCTCCGATTTAAATGTTTATAAGAACAGTAAAAGTGTTTATTTGTACTAGAGATAACAATCCATCCTTGTTTGTACAACAAGCATGTTTGTGCTCTCAGTCAAGGTTTTTGAGGAACACTGGAAGCCTCATAAATTCGTACTCTTTATGCTTAAGGGTTTAGGTTTTCAGTGAGTGATGTCGCATCTTTGAGAATAGCAAATGATAACACTTGTTCTTTGCTAACTCTGACTTTCCTTCCTTGCATGCTCCAATGCTAAATGTTTCCCTCAGAATTTCCCTTTTTCATTTCTCAGATATTGTTTAAGAGGATAAAAACCCGAGAGTATAAAGAGAGAAAATAGCATCCAAGAAAAAGAATAATGAGTTTGGTGAGCTAACAGTAAACACCTAACCTTTTCCTATGGACAACAAGCCTGAGCATTTCCACCTGAATTGCAACAAACTCTCTCATTTTCTGCTTTCTGCAACTTTTCGCTTAGAAAAAATGCTTAAACAGCATGTAAAGTCTGATTGCTACCCCAGACATGAGGTTCAATCTGTGAGCCAAGAGCAGGTGAAACAAACCCTATGCTCGCTGTGTTGCTGCTGAGCCAGTACATGGCCCAGAAAACACAGGGGCATTGAATGGTGCTAGCTGGGGAATTTATCCTTCACTCTCCTCTGGGTAAATCCATGCTTTGGCTATTTTAGTGAGGTGACGGAAAATGTTTCCTGACACAGTGAGTGTGGGAGAGCATTTCTAATCAAGCAGATGTACATGATACTGGAGACTAAACTCCTGGAGGCCTAGCATTTTTAAGGTCACTTTGGAAGGTGTAACAGTAATCCCTCTTTTTTTGTGCCACTGGAACTGCTCTGGTTTCAATACTACTTCAGCATTTTTTGCCATTTACACAACTGAGTAAAGGATTCAGATTACTTTTCAGAAATAACACTCTGCTGTGCTGAACTTGCAGAGCCTTGCCGTCATGCGTGTACCAAGCTGGAGAAGACAGAGGGAGACAAGGAGAAGAAAAAGCCACTCTAAACTGGGAGGCATTCCTATGCCCAGTGGAGTGATGTCCATACCAAATGGTGGACGGAATGTGAATAAAACACTATTTCTATCACACAGGGAAGTGGTTGATACCTGTAAGAACTTTTCCATAAGATCAATTTCCCCTTGCAGAGCAGAACACAGCAATAACTGGCAGCCTTGACTCAAGTATGGTTTTGAACCTCTGTGTCATTAAGCAAAAATAAAGAAAAACCAGCCCATCTTCCATTTTCATAGCCACTTCAGTCTGAAAGAATGAAAACCTTTGAAAAAACTGTTATTTAAACTTTCTCATGTGACCAAGGGTTATGGGGAAGGAGGAAGAAGTTTCATGAACTTCATTTAGAGATGGATAAATTACGGCATGGGGAGGGTACCCAGGTCCAAAGCAGACTTGTCAACAAAACACAGGACTCCTGAGTTCTCACCCTATGCTTTTCACTGCTCATATTTGCAGTATTTGGTGGAGCTGTTTTCAGTCTCATCAGGTAAAAGAATTCTTGAGTTTTAAATGCAGGTATGTCCAGGCTACAAAGTTTGTTCGGATTTTGGTGGGTTAATTGTCAGGTGAAGATGTATTTTGTATTTTTATTTTCTGATTTCTGAGTTCAGGTTTGGCACGTCTGCCGTCTTCCAACCAGGGATGAACATGTTGTACTATTTTTAATCGCACTCTGGATCCGTCCCTGGCTTGCTTCTAAAGATAAACGAAACCACATGTCAGTCCTTACATAAGTTGGTTAGGCCATGTCAGTTTTTGTTTCTTCTACTTAGTATTGTTACATTTATAAGTACCTTCAAAAAACTTAGAGGTATTATTTATTTCATATTCAACAGCAGAATCTGTCTAGTTGGGCAGCTTGTTTGAGGAATCAATTTCATGGTCAAAGCAGACAATTGGAAACAAATGTGTTTGAAAAGGAAATTTCTTACTAATCCTTGTAATTTAATAGTTAATGAAGAATTTATATTCTTTATTAATTTGTATCTTTCCTGTGTTCTGTGTATTCCTATAACAGTGTATTTACCTTTTTATTTTTTTATTCAGTAAAGAATGTGCCATTCTTTTTATATCGTGTTAATGAGTTCTGCCAGCTATGTGTAGATATATGATGTGTATAAAAGGCATTTATTTTCCAAGTTTATATTTTTTGGTATTCAAGCCTTGACTTTCAATTAATGAATACAGGACTTTAATGAGCGTTCACATTTTAGACATCATTTTAAGATCTTATTTCTGACATTGATTTGGTGCATTAACAACAGAGGTGATAACACCGGTAACAGCAGTGAAGACTATGAAGCTGTTTGAAGTTTTGATGCTGCAACAGATTTATTGCATGATTTGAGCACATCATTTGAAGACAAATAGGAAAGAATCAACATATGTGATGCAGATAGAGTTTGGTAAGGCTTTTGAAATTCCTTCCTATGACACCTCATAAGAAAGGGAGCAATACACTGTCCAGCATACACTACTGCAAAGGCATGGTTTTGGATGGCCAATTGTTAAAGAAGAGCATCTCAGCTCAGAGGATCATTCTGGTTTTGATGACCTGCAATACTCTGATTAAAGATTTGGCTGATGAAATAGAGAATGCACTTTTAAAATCTGCAAGATATGAAGGGCCCTAAACATTTTCTTTTCAGAACAAGATTAGAATTCAGTAAGAATCAATGGATGTAGAAGAAAGTTCACAAAGGAAGCCACACACACATTGGGGAAGGACTGGTTAAGCAGCATTATGCTGGCATAAGAGAAAAAGCAAGGGATCTTTGCTGTGAGGTATAAGCAGGTGTGTGATATCTTAAAGCCAATGATCAGATGGTCAGATCTCAGCTGGAGTGTTGTGCCCAGAACTGCACACAGTTCTGATGAAGACTCACAGGAAGAAACACAGAGAGATTATAAAAACAATTGGAGGTCTAAAAAACATCACCTATGAGGCAAGATTAAAATGACTGTTTATTCTTTGAGAAAATGTAGGGGATAGATGATGCTATCAAATACCCTGAGGATGGCTGCTTCCTGTACCCACTGAGATAAGCTCATTACCTTTTTTCCTACACTGCAGCAAAGGAGATTATGTTAGACTTAGGAAAATATTTCTAACTCCAAGGATAGTTCAGCACTGGAATGCACTGCCTAGAAAGGCTGTTTTCCACGTAGAAGTTTTGAGAAGGAGCTTCAGGAACAGTTGATATCAATCCTGCTTATTTCCTTCTATTTTGAGGCTATTTTAGTGGGTAGATTTGAAGAAAATCACAGACCTCACTGGTTAGAACATTCTATCAGTTGAACAGGAAAAGAAGCATAGAGATAAGTTTTTAGGACTCCATAAGCTGGATCCTTATTTATGCCAATGTACTGATAGATTTGCTTTCCAAATGCTTTGTTAAACATTGAAGAAATATGCCTGACTGGGGAACTATGGTTCCCAAAACTACTAGCCCTGGTTCAGTTGATCTAGTAGAAGGTGGAGGGAGGAAATTTCTAAAACAGATAAGACTTACAGTCTCTGTGACTTTTTTGTATCTAGTGGATCATTCTTTATTTCTTTTCACTGTACTATGAGGTTGTAATGCATGCATGACTACTATTAATAGATTCATCCTTTAGTTTTCTTAAGTTTATTGTTTTATAGCATCTTCATGGAAAGGGATGCAATAATTAAAATATATTCAATATAAAAAAAAAAATAAGTAGGAAGTACCACAAACAAATAGAAAATGAGATTTCCAAGTTTATTTGATTTATTTATATGAAATTGTTGGGACATCCTCCTCTACCACACATTTGAACATCTTCTACAAAGAGAACAACCACCTCATTCTTTTATTCTTCCCATTCTGTAGGAGGAAAAAAATCATTAGCTGGCATTTGTGCTTCTGTGTATAGATGAGAAATTAAATTTAATTAAATTCAGATCAAAGAAAAATGATGCACATGATTTCTTTAAAGTCCTGCAGCCATCCTTGCCCTCAACAGAGAAAGCTGCCATGGTCTGGGACTACCTTTTCCAAAACACCTTTGTGTTTTGCATTTTTTCCTCCCTGAAACAGGTTTCTTAGGTCCAGTGGACTGTAACTATTAGGAAAGGAAACATTTGAAGATATAGTCTCTCGGACAGACGGTTCAAATGTGACAGAAGACATGGACAGACAGAGACACAGTTCATGGGAACTCTGCACAGCACAAGAACTGTTGGCAATGATGTTTGTCACTTCTTGCACCAGTGTGACTGGAGAGAAGCTACACAGGTGAGACTGTCAGTTATTAATATATACATTGCTGTGCCCAAGTTGGTGCCAAGATACCTGTTCAGCTTTCTTCCTAGTCAGAGAATTTCTGATTTCGGGCATTTAACCACACCAAGGAGTTGAAAGTAAACAGAAGAACTGATTTAACAAACTGAGTGAATAGATTTGATGGGAGCAGCAAATAGTAGCACTCATTAGAAACAATGCAGTTTCAGCAAAGTCAGTCCTCCAGATTTTGTACATTGTGCAATTGTGTTGAATGATCCTGTCACATTACATCTATTTAATCAGAGCTGGCACCCATGGCATATGTTATTCCAACAAAGCTACAAACTGTACATCACTTTCCATTGACAACAGTGACTTTGCTAACTTAGAACAACAGCGACACATGGTTTTGTTTCCGCAAAGAACTTTTAGTTTTCCTGATTGCCAGGGACCTAAGGGCACTAAAAGGTCTAAATTACTAGGTTCAGCCTCATCTGGGGGCAGATCAACCTCCCATAGTGGGCAGGGACTCCAAGCTCAGACCCCGGCCACGAGGATTTACCTGTACTTTGTCTTGTGTGAGTGTGTCTTGGTTGATTCCTCCTTGCTGGGCCTCAGACCTACATTACAGGTGTAGGTCTACAGATCTACAAATCTGACTTGATTTGACATCTTACTCTGTGTGATGGTCACTAGGTATATGCCGAAGTTTGTTGCTATTGCCACCTTAGCCCTGCTCTTGACTGTGCCCTTGCAAGTGGGGTTACCCTTGGCTCTCAGTTCATGATGCCTGGATCAGTAGCCCTGCTCTTTCAGTGATTTGCAGCTCAGGAAGGAGCCAAGGGCTGGATAAAAATACTCTATTAAACCACCTTTTTCTTCTCCCTTGCCCCCTGCCAAAAGCTACTTCTCTTATTTATGACTCTGGATTTAATTCAATTTATTCAAATTTTTAATTTTAACCATGTAAATTATGCTTTCTGTGGTTTGTTGCTGCCTGACTCTTTAGAGTATTACACACAACAAAATATAGGAGCACTTGACAAAATAAATCTGTTGGTGATTAATTTTAGCACAAACGTCTTTGGAACTGTATTGCTTTTATTTCTTGAAATGCAAGATATCTAATCTGGTTAAGACACCAGACTGTCATGCCAAGCACACTCATTGTACAGGATTAAGAACTATAGGATTACAGATCCTAATTATAGACTCTTGTTGGTTTACTATGTCTTAATAGGTTGTTTTCAACTTCTGATTTCACTTGTTATGTCTCTTTTGCAATCATGTCTTCAATGAACTTTGATGCATCTTCTAATTCGTCCAACCAGTATTGATAGCACTGCCTGGGTCCTATTGCGTGTCAATAATAGCAAATTAAATAATTTAAAGGTGCAAGCTCCTTAAACTGAACGCCTCTGCTCTATGATGCTTTTCATGACAAACTTCAAATTGTAACTGCTATTTGAGTACTCTACTTCTTGTACTTCTTGCTTGGTTTCTTGGTTTTCAGACTGCTTCCAGAAAAGCTATAGATGATTATTTTCTGTAGCCATTTTTTCTGCCTGAGCGCCCTTGTAGTCAGTGTAGATTTACATACTGAAGGGTAATTTAGCAGATAATACTATTTATAGGTATTGTATTTACTTTATGAGAATGGCATTGGTACATTTGCCTTTCGACATCTTGTTTGTCATATTATTTTGCTTTCAATGAATGTCTTGCTGGATGGGGAATGTGCCACAGAGAACACTATTCATCTGCTGCTATGTCCTGCAGAACTGGCCAAACAGGATTCTTCCATATTCAGTGGAAGGATGCCATGATAATTAAAGTTTCAATTATTGACTGGAATAGGGCCTCGATTCCTTAAGTGGTGAATGGGACAAGATGCTGTTTACATTAGTTGTTTGCTGAAGTTCCTCACCGTGCAGCACAGGGTTTGGTCTGCCTGCACTGACAGCAGGGAAAGCGCACTGTCCAGCCAATACTGCTGTCACTTGGAGCATATTTTTGGCACTGTAATCAGACCCGTGGTAAAACAGAGCCTTATTTATAGCAGCTTTGTAACATTTTGCCTATTGTCTTTACAGGCCTAGGACACACAAGACAGTATGGAGAGGGCTGTGAGGACCAAAGCGAAGGCTGCACCTGAAGGCCTGAGAAGCTGGGATGTGCGGTGAGCGCGGTGCCAGTGCCAGGGTGGCAGCGGCGATGGTGGAGGCAGCGATGGTGGAGGGCCAGCCGAGAGGAGGGCGAGTAGTGATACACAGATAGATAGATAGATAGATAGATAATTGATAGATAGATAGCGCTTCATCAGACACACTGCCACAGCACGAAGAACACCTTTTTAGCAGGTGAGTCCTTTCATAGCTCTACACGTGGCCCGATTCCAGAAATCTTGTGTGCACAGTTCAGTCTTTAACAATTACATACATTAGGGGTGCTCAGGACCTGATCCGGAGCAATGCATTCCCCGTGAACGAAGACTGCTGGATGATCACCCTGCATGTACCTTTCATTTTCCCCTTTTCAGCCGTGCAGTGCCGCGCCTTTGTCACCGCATGCCGTCAAACACAGCCCGATTAATCCCCCCGTGTTTCCCCCCCGGACCGGCCCCTCATCCCCCCCCGCCCCCCATTCCCTTCCCGCTTCCGCGCGCACCTGCCCCCACCCCCCCGCCTCGCGCCGCGGCGGGCGCTGCGCACGCGCGGCCCGGCCCCGCCCCGCGGGTCGGCTCAGGGGACGCGGCGGCGGCGGCGGCGGCAGGACCTTCTCCGCTGTCTTCTGCTCCGCTGTCCTCCGCTCTGCTCTCCCGGGGCTCGGCAGGTACGTGCGGCCGGGGCTGCGCCGCGCCGGGCCCGCCCGCCGCACCGCGG
>JAWWEE010000040.1:34656943-34747809 GCA_035221455.1 Xenops minutus
GGCAGCCCCTGCGGGGGCGGGCGGAGCCGGGAGCGCTGCCCCCAGCCCGGGCTCGGGGGGTCACCCCGGGAAGAGCGCGGCACAGGGCGGCCGGGCCGTGCCCGTCGCGGCGGGAGGGCGGCCTCGGCTGAGGCGGGCACTGCGCGGGGCGCAGCCGGCGGCAGCGGAGCGCCTGGCCCCGAGCAGCCGCGGCCCAAGGCAGAGCCGGGCAAAGGCAGAGCGCGGGGGGCGCTCGGGAAGGGCCCGGCGCGCCCGCCCCGCGGCACCGCGCGGAGCACAGGGCGCTGTCGGCACGGCCGGAGCCCCGCGGTGCGGGGACATTGGGGGGCACGGGCGGGAGCGACTGAGCCCGGGAGGAGAGCGCTGCGAGGCGGGGCCGGGCTGGTGCCGGGGGGTTCGCCCCCGCTCGCACCGCGCGGCGAGCGCCCAGAGCGGCAGAGGGGAGGGGAGGGAAGGGCAGGAGCCCTCGGGGCGTTCGCAGGTTTCGTCCCCCGGGAGAGATGCCAGAGAAGCGTGGGTGGGGACCCGAGGGGCGGTCTGCGCCCTGGGTCACTGTGACTGCGCTCACCTGTAGCGCTTCTGGTTGCTTTATGTTCTTGTCGAGCAATATTGAGGGTTATACCTGATCGCCCATATGTGGTCTTAAGCTGTAGTAGTTCACATTGCAGTTAGCCTTAATTTCTAATGGAGCCACTTCGGAGGGTAAGGCTCAGAAAGTAAATTCACGTTACAAGTTGACTTAAAGCGATGAGCTGTGCGGAAATTTGTGCTGCCGAAGTGCTGATGCTCCACTATTTGCCCGAGTCTCTGGAAACAGGAGAACACGGAGCGGCCAAAGCCTTGATGATGCCCTCAGTGTTCGTCTTGCTGACTGAAAGCAACAGCGCTTTCATCAGTTTGAGAGTGTTGTCTGTTTTGTTTGCAGATAGTATATTAAGCTTTATGTTGCTTGTTTTGTTCGATGTGTTAATTTGTAAGCATGTTCTTAGAAAGTCTCAAAAACAGTGATCTAGACAGATAAAATAATTAATCTTCCACAGACTTGCTGTAATTTTGAAATTGTCAGGTTCTCTTTTGAAGCAGACGTAAAGTTATTTAGACTAGAGGCTTGTATTGGCAGCTACCATCTGTTCAGATATTTGTATTCCTCACTGTAGGGCAAAACCTGAAATATTGTTGCTTTAATAGTTTTATTGTTTTTCTTATAGATCTGTTTAATGAGTTCTGTAAAGGGTTAAAGTTAGGCCTTCTGTATTTGTGTCTTGGCAGTCATTCATCTGTTGTGCTTGGTTAATGTTACCTAGTGAGCAAAGAAGGATAAATAATTTACCATTCTCATTATGCTTTTAATAAATAACAAATGGGAGTGCACCTCACAGCTGTGACTGGAATGTCTATCTTGTACTATATTTAAAAGGTGGGTTTTTTTCTATAGGAGAACACTCACAATAAGCCTTTTGATTATAGACTGCAGCTATTTTCATAGCTTTTATTGACTTGGTTTAAAAATTCATGTAACACACCAAATGAGCTCATTGCTCAGTGTTCCCCTCAGGTTTATGGATTTTCCCAGAAAAGAAATGTGTACTTTGGATTTTTATTTTTAAGGCCCTTTTTAATGTGGCTTTTAAGATACGGTCTTACTGTAATTTGACTGTCAAGACTTGTATTAGAGACTTTATTGTGGTTAATAATACACTAGCCACTTTTTTCACAAATTAAGAAAATATTTCTTTAAATACATTTGCAGATACAAGGTCATGAAAATCCTGACAATTTTTACTTAAGTTTACTTACTGAATGTTTTCGGTGTTAACTGAAAATGAGAGGGTCTTTAGGTCCAAGTCTTGGCAAGAATGAAACTACAGTCACTTTGGTAAGGCTTAAACCTGAGTTAGAATTGTGAAGTTGTTTCCAAGGCAAGGCTCTGCTTTAAAAAGAACAGCATCTGCAGAGAGAATTGCATTTTTAGTTTAATTAACTTGGTTTAGTGAGTCTTTGTGAACAGAACGCCATTCTTTGAATGCAGTTTACAGTAAAAGTTTGCAGCATTCTACTTTGCAAAGCACTGACTTTTCTTTCTAGTAAGAGGCGTACTATCTACCAGACTCTAAACCATGTTTATTTATAAGTTTCACAAGCACTTCATAAATATAGGTCATTGAATCTTGTGTGCTGCTTGTTTTCTGTAAGGGGGACACTTGTTATCTGCACCTGTATTTTTCTAGTTGAAGATAAAGTTTTTAAAAGATTTTTTTTTAATCATCAGTTCATCAAAACAACAGTCCTTTTAACTTTATAAAATCCTCCTAACAAGTGGACTATGTGTTTCATTTAAAACAGCATGAAATAGTGTTTTGAATGCCTAACATGAGAGTAAAGAGAAGGAAAAATACCCACAGCATAGTATTACATGACAGCGCTATGGGGAACACAGTAGAAAACTACTCTCATGTTGAACCAAATGTAGTTTTGCTAGCTGTTAAACTGTGTAGATTTGCCTCACTTACAATTTACCATCTTGCCTAATTTATCAGGTTGGTAAATATGTGGTATAAGGTCACTTGTAAATAAAAGTAGAATATGTAAAAACTGGAGTAGTTCACCGCTTTCTTTTCTCTCGTATCTTAAAGGCTCAGAAAAAATGTGTTGGATATTTTCGCTCCTAAAGTAGAAATTTCTATCATAATAGTGAAATTATAAGGTTGCGATTTACTTTTTGCAAACTAAGAGAATTCCTATGCCAAATCTTGAATTGTGTTCGTGCAATCAACTGGCATCAATAGTGATGTTTAAACTTGCTGGACTTCTGCGGCTAAGCTTAAATGTGAAACAGTTTAGGAAAAAAAAGAAGTCCACCCAACTTCTTTGTCCTGTGCCTACATCTGATGAATGTTTCATACTGGATAGATGTAGTTGAATAGGTTTTGAACTGGAAATTAATGTCCATATGTGCCTTAGAGCAATTTTAATTTTAAACTGCCTGTTTGCATCTGATAGGTATGAAGTAGCAGTATTTAATTGAACTGCTGCTTTTAAAGGTATTCATTAGTCCACTACTGTAATTTCCTACCGAGTTCTTTAGAGCTTAAAACATATTACATCCCAGACTCTATAATGCCAAATATTTCAAAATATTTTTTTTTCTAAACCCACTGAGAAGAATGGAGGCCCAGTAGTGGGGTAATGCCAGTCTGAGGAACTGCTGCAAAAAAAATCCCATTTTCCTGACCCCTCCCAAGTTAACTGAAGCAGACACAGGAGTCTAATGAATGAAGTCTGTGAGACCCTTATGTTTTGAAATGCCTGCTGCATGAAGATTAAGCCACTGTATCTGGTAGGCACCTTTTTTTTTTTTTTATAAACGCTAACTGGAATTTACTTTTCATCAAAATGTTTAGAAACATTAACTTTTTTCCTTGTGGGATTTTTTTTCACTTGAGCAGGTAGCCATTCTGTTGTGATGGTACTTTTTATCATCAAAGCTAAAAACGAGATTTCAGATGCCTGAAACGTTTGGTGTTGGCATGGCATTTAAATAGAATATAACAGTTAGGAGATTGTTCAGAGTTGTTGTCGTCGTCATGTCTCATATATAAAAGCAATCCGTGAAAGACAAACTCCAGAGTTTGTAGTACATGGTTTTCAACAATTTTTTTTTATTTTTTAAAGGGAAACAAACTACAAAAAAATACTGCTTTTTATGGAGCTTTTTAGTATTTAGTGCTTTGATTCAGACAAGTAGCTAAACCCCTCTTAGAGTAATAATAGAAAAATTAGATAATGCATTTTAATTTCACTGCTGTTAAAAATGTTTATAGTTCTTGATTCCTGTTAAAAGCTTCAGGAAGTGTTAATCTGACTGTTGTTAAACTGATTTCTTTGTAGTGCATTTTAGTTTACTATTAGATAAAATAACTGATTTGAGCATAGTTTCCTCATGAACTTATATGGTTAGTTAGGAGTGCAAGTGTGACAGTAAAGAGGTAGTAAAAAGCTGCAACATTTCAACAGCTCTCACCAAATTTGCATTATTTTCAGATGAAAGCACAAGGAAATAAATTAATTTTGTTGTTTCATCGTGATTTATTACAGTACTTGTTTTTTTTTATGTGATCTACATTGCATAGTATCAACTAAGACAAAAAATAACAATGTATTTGGTAGGCACTAATGCGATTCTAAGCTTTTAGCTTATATTAATGTCATAGGAAAAATATTATTAAATAATGAATTTTCTTAAGTGTGCTGCCCTGAAATGTCAGAATATCAGCTTCTGTTCAGAGTAGCAGAACTCCTACTAAAGGGTGCTGTTTCAACCCTATGTGGTTTTTTATACACTGTCAGCTTGGCTCCTAGTAAAGCTCTCCACTTACCATTTGCTTCATGTTCTTTCACAGCAAGGCTGTTCATTCCTGCCTTAGTAAATAATATGAACCCCCACCCCACAAAGTCTTAAGGAAGCGTCGAATCTTTAATGACACTGAAATTTAATGTGTTTTTTCTCCCCTCCCTTTGATTACCATTACTTTGAAGAGCTCTTTCCCAAAGGAGAGCTTTTATTTTTAGGACCACCTGACTTTTTGCATGTATGTTTCGTTTCATGAAGGTGTAATGTTTCTTCAACAGATGCCTTGGTAACAGCATAATGGTGTTGGTGAGTTTTGAAACTGAGATATTTGATATGGGCTACTTTGTCTTGTCTGGGTGGTGTTCATGGCTTCTGCTTGCTCACTGCCTAGTGAGAAGTAATGCTAGGAAAGAAAAAAGTTGTGAATGGAAAGTGTTTTACACAGATGGTTTGCTTGTGAGTGCCCATTTGAATGGCTATGAGAAAAGCTTAGCTGAGGGACTTTATTTTCAGCTCTTCCAGGAATAACTTCTGTAACTGTTTTACTTACTGTATCAGAAAGAGCTTGGTTTTTGATAGCTGAGAAGTTATACATGGATTTAATTACTCATAAATCTCTGTCTGTTTAGGCTGAGATAGATAATTAATGTATAAGCAGAATGATAGTCTTGTAAATAGAATTCCATAATCTTTTTAGTTTGGCTTTTTTTTTTTCTTTACTGTTAAAAGTACTGCAGGATATATAGGCAGATTAGGTAGGAGTGGGAGCTTGTAGGTAGAATAGATTCCTCCCTCCATTCCTCCAAACATACTACTTTGCTTATCTTAAATTGATATGATGGCCTAGAGGGACAGTTAGAAATGCATTTGAACATTGGGAAGGTAATAAGCAGGCTTCCAATTGTTTTTTCTCTGCATGAGCCAGCGTGACCTTCTGTGCTTCATAATGTAGCTGAATTTGTGTCTGTTATTGCAACTATATAGAATGGTGCATCTTTTAGCCTTTTGCTTACTCAGTGTACTTAAAATATTTGCTCCAAACAGATAGCCCTGAGGTTTGTACAGAAATAGTAAATATACGAAAAACCAACAAATAAGCTTTTCCTGAGCCTTTTTTTTTTTTCTTGGAAAAAGCTAAGTAGTTTTTTTTAAAAACCGGTTTTTGGAAAAAAAACAAACTTGCACTCAAACTTGCAAAGTTCACTCCAATAGGCTCTGAAGCTGAAAACAATCAGTGGTACTGGTGATGTGAAACTCTGAGGTACCTCTGCTGAATATCAAGGCAGATTGTGAGTTTTCAGTGGAACTAGGAATGTGTCTTTCAAACTTAAAATAGAAACTAGTCAACAGAGTGGCAGAATATGTGGCAGAAGAGTTGTTCCTGTTTTGCTCTCAGCTGGATTTCAATCTTTACTGCTGGTGCGTGGACTTGGGTGCACTTTTCTGTGTGCTATAGACTTAGAAAAGGCAAGGCATCCATCCAGGCAGCCTTTCCATATCCCTGTTCAGAAGCCTGTGTCTTTTGTTAGTTGTAGGGCTGGAATCCAAAAAAATCAGAAACTGGAAGTTACATTTTGGTATTGTTGCCAGTGTAATGGTGTTGGGTACAGCTTACTTGGTGGTCAAAAAAAGAGGAGAGCGGTGGGAACACAGAAGGGGAATATGTTTGTGTAGATCTGAGCCTGACTTTGAGACCTGCAAGATGGGTATTTTTCAGCTGGGCTGATGAACTATAGAGAGCTGTAATTTTTTTTTTTTCAAGATGGCAATATTTTAGCTTACTAAATGTAAAACAATGGTATGTAATAGTTGCACTATCCTTGAAATTTAACTTTGGAGAAGAGTCCTAGTCAGTCCCTTAATTTTAATTTGTTTACTTAACAGACTTTATCATCATGTGGAGAATGTAATTATAATGCTTCTAATAGTTAAGAAGAACTATAGGGAAAACAAACAGCAGTATTTGTCAAAGTTACTTAAACTCTAAGGTATACTTTTCATCTCTGTGTTATGGTAGAAAAGCTCCAAAGCACAAAACTGTGACAGTGTTTCTCTATCTAAATCATGTTTGTACAACTGCTCCCGACAGTTCAAAATAAACAAAAAATTCTGCATTAAATTTTCTGCAAAAAAAAATCTGACCCAAAATGTCCCTTTTTATTCATGTAAGCTCCTTTTCATTCCTTAAGTGTGAGCAGTTTCTTAGAGGGGGGATGATTTTATTTTTTTTTTCTGGGAGGAATTAACAGAGACAGAGAAAAATTAATAACATATTCTTGCTCTCTGAGCAATTGAATTTCTCCCACATATGTCTGCTGATGTGGTAAAGCTACTTGTTTAGCACTGGTGTATACACACCACAATCCTTGAGATGCAGAAAAATTTTTAACAGTGTTCTTTGAGCTTAAGATGGCCCGAAAGTATTACTGTAACTAAAACATTACTTCATATGTAATTTGGGGATTCCATTCTTGGTGTTTTCTGTGTGCTTTATGAAGTAGATGATGAACTGCATGTACAAGTAAGTTGATGGCATAATCTCTTCATGATTATGATCATCATCTTTCTAGATCTTCTGCCTTGTATTTTCAATTATAAGATCCAAGCAACTTTCTCTGTAAAATGCAATGTATTATTTTGTTTAGATGTGCAGGGTTTTTTTTGCATTTTAAGTACCTTTTTTAAGCCTGATTTTTTTTTGTCTTCTGTATTTCTATAACATGGAAAATGTTTCCTTTTTTGCAGTGAACAAGCACTGCTAAGTAATTGCTTGACAAATTTTTTCATATTACTTCCAACTTAAGTTTTGGTAAATTACTGGAAAATAGGGCTTTTAAAATTCATGTGCTGTACTTGTTTTCTGTTGATCTTATGAAAAGCATATGTAATTAAAAATAAATTGAGAGATATTGTTAGTTAAATTGCCAATTTGTAGTGCTTTTTTACCTGTAATATATTTTTTGTACAATACTTATTCACTATTGTCATGATCACTTGATTGTGTGATGTATTAAATACATATCATCATACTTCAGGAGAAACCTTACTGGCAAAGTCTGTCATTTCAGTGAACTGTTACAAGATCAGATGATTAATTTAACCAAAACCACTATAGACTGTAATTTATTTAAAGGTTCACTGATTTCTGTCCTAGATTATTTGCTTCATCATGATTAAAAGTGGAAACTTTAGGTTTAAAATTTTTTTTCTTCACTGATTCCCAGGTCTCCCTTGCT
Organism: Xenops minutus; assembly: GCA_035221455.1. NCBI lineage: Eukaryota > Metazoa > Chordata > Aves > Passeriformes > Furnariidae > Xenops > Xenops minutus. Next base: position 34,664,531 of record JAWWEE010000040.1, read on the forward strand.
TTCATGAATGAACTGTATTTATTTTGATGCAAAATATCTTTAGGCTATATTAAAAATGACTTTGTTTTTTGATGTAGAATGTGTTCTTGATTTTATCATCCCATGTGTATGTAGTCTGCTGTTAGATCTTCTGGACTCAACAGCACAACATTTTTTGGTGTTTGGAGGTCATACTTTTGCAAGAATAGTCCACAGTTTATATTCTATCATGAAGTATTCTGAACATATTTGAGTGGGTTTTTTAATTCAAAACTGGCAGATATAGTTAAGTATTTTGTGTTTGCATTCTGATAATGTGATTCTCTCATTCAGGGTTTCATATGATGAGGCTTTTATTATGGCCAGTGACCCCTTGGAAGGCTTTCATGAAGTGAACCTCGCTTCGCCTACTACACCAGATCTTCTGGGAGTAAATGAGACAGGGTCTCAGGAACAAACTACCTCACCCAGTGTAATCTACCGACCACATCCTTCTGTTGTGTCCTCCACACCAATCCAACCCAATGCATTAAGTGTTTCTGACCTTCCCACACAACCTGTTTATTCATCTCCCAGACAACTGAATTGTGGAGAAGTATCAGGTGTCAGGTAAATTCTGTGTGCCTTATTGAAATGACTGATGTTTGTTGCATGTAAACTGTTTGCTTTATTAAAGATAAAATTTTAAGATTACTTGCAATGTTGTAGTATTAAATTGTGCCCATATTTGTACATTCAACACCACTACTACCATTTCTAAAATATTTATTCATAATATATTATATAAATAAAAAATATATTGCTTTCTTTACAGCATCAATGTTCCCGACGCAGTTCTTTGTTCTACCTCTGGACCCCAGAGTGGGTCATTCAATCACAGTAATGCCAGGAAGGAGAGCAATAACGTAGAGAGAGAGTTTTTGCAGGGTGCTACAGTAACAGATGTTGCTGAAGGAAATGAAGATATTTTTGGGTTGAGTACAGACAGTTTATCTCACTTACGGAGTCCATCTGTACTGGAAGTAAGAGAAAAGGGCTATGAACGATTGAAAGAAGAACTTGCAAAAGCTCAGAGGGTAAGGTTCGTTGTCTTTTCCTCCTGCTTTTTCTCTCTTCAAAGTGATTCTAATGTTGCGGAATGGTAGATGGGCCAGAAGGTGCACTTGGAGTCTACTAATTTCTTATAGATTTATTATGATGTAATTATTTTATGTAAATTTTCTTAATGTGTGCAGTGCTGAGGTCTTAGAATTATTCTTTGATAATGTTGTTTTTCTAGTGCTGCTGCTGCTACTTAGCCATGAAAGCTTTTGCTGCAATATTTGGTTAAACACACTTTCTCTTTGAAAAGTAGGCCATTCCTTCATTCTGACATGTGAGAACAGGAGTAATTTTCTGTCATTCCGTTGTTAGTGAATAAGTATTTATAGGCCCTGATTATATACCTTTCAAGTCGTCTTCTTCCTAAAGTATAAAAGTGTAGCATGTGTTATGGAATATATAAATGCATTAGAAATAGGGATGTTTCAGAGGGGAATATCTGCATAGGAAAGAAGCAATAAAGATGTCACTGGTGTTCTTTAGAGTACTGTTACACCACACTTCAAATTGAATATGGATACCTTTGAAGACACTGTGGCTCAATTCATTAATATTTGTAAAGCGCTTTGTCTTGTTTGGATGGATGGTGCTATATAAATGCAAAGCTGTTATTTATCATTTTAACATACCTCTTTTTAAACTTTCAAGTAGACTTTGTGCTGTTTGTATCTTTGCTGTTTGTGTCTGTGTCCTTTCCTCTGATTCAATTCTTGTTTAGACTTAAGCTCATTTTATCTTGTGTTTGACCTTGTTTTCCTCTGTTTGTTTCATCATCTTGTTGGATGCATCATCAATTTCTGTCATAGTTGCATTTGCCCTTGTCAGTGTGATTCTTAAATATGGGTTCTGACATCACCTCTTCTGTTGATTATTTTATTGCTAAGTAGTGGCTTCATTTGCTAATGTGTGTGTTGGTTAGCTTTTGACCACTGAAAGAAAACATTAACCTGAGCTGAGTTTGAGGACCTTGCACGTGAACATATAATCCTAGCAGTTAAACATGGAACCTTGGAAAGTAAGAGCAAATTAACATTTAAACTTTAGAAAAGCTCTTCTAACTCTTTACAGTATACCAAATTACAGCTCATGGACTTGAAAACCACAACTTGGACCTGCTGGTGTTACCTTGGAATTATATCCTATTCCATTGTATACCACTTTCTCTTAAAGAATGAAATGTTTCCTATTTCAGTCTGAAATGTGCTGAGGCTGTTCTTAAGGAAAGGGCATGAAGGATGTTAGGACATACTAACTGCATCTTAGGTATTTTCAAACTCTTTGGGTGATCTTAACAAAAGCAGTTCAGCACTAACTTGAGACTACTGATGTCAAAGTTCTTGCTAATTCGCAACTCCTCATGTGATACTTACCAGTGTCATACTGGATGGGTAACTTACTTTGTCTGCTTGTCTTCCTAAACTTGCACTGTTTCATAATTGCACAGTCACAGCAGGAGTCTGTACAGACTATACAGCAATAAGCCCTATTCCTTCCATAATACCCATTTTCTTCCCCTTCCTCTATGAGGACTAGTTTTTTCTATCCCTAATTCATCTCTGCTTTCTTTCTTCCAAAATTCATGGCTGTTCACATAGTGCTGTACCCACTGTGTGATACTCATGTGTCATGCAATCTTTAAACTTTTATTTCAAAGTATATTCACTTTAGTCGATGAGTACTCAGTTCAAAACCTACAGGGATGTAATTATATAGGTAGTGTCTCTGTGTAGATGATTGTCTTTTTTCTTAATGGCTTTCAGTTCTCTCTAATTCTCTGTGCTATTTATTAAGAACAGTGAGAAAAATGAGAATTACAATTTGTGCTTCTATTTTGTTGAGCTCATTCAGCCTGGAAACTATACAGGCTACAGATTTCCCAGGAGCAAACAAAGTAAATGCAAATTTGCTATTTTGCAATTTTTATTTGTTCTAAATTTCCTACCTGAAGTTTATGTGATTGTAATATACATTAAAGATTGCTTTTAATTTGTTGCAGTTGTGATCAGAAAGGAAACTAGAAAGGAAATTGAAATTTTGAAGCTTAGGGATCCTAATTTTTTTTCATGTCCCTGTTTGGCATGCAACTTTTTTCTTAATGTGCTCTTTTTTTTTTTCTTCTGATATTAGATAATGTATATATGGTGTGTAATTGTTAGACATTTAAATACGGTTCCTGAATAAATTATTCAGGAATAGAATATTCTTTTTCTTCTACTTCATTTATTCCTTGTATTTCTTAAGACTACAGACTTTTCAAAATAAAGAGCAATGCTGGCAGAATGGTTAACTTAAAAAGTCGTTCAAAAATTTATTTCTTGATGAGAGAAAACTGTACTTCAGATCAGTTGCAGCATCAAATCATGTCATAAGATTGGGAGAAGAGTTATGTCATAGGTAAGAGCAGCACAGTATTCTGTATTAATGGAACCTATAAGTGTTTACATACTTCTGCCTTTTAAAGTGCTCCCTTAATTAAAATGATGTAGATATTTTCAATCTTTGAGATAATTCAGTTAATTTTTTGCTTATTTTCTCACTAAAGTCTTAATTTCTGGGCATGTTATGAAAGTGGAACTGAGTAGTCTTCGCTTTTGATGGTCTGGACCTTTCTCCTTGTTTCACTGCCTTTTTAAAGAAGCATCAGGGAAATTGAGAAGCTGTCAAAAGGCTTAGTGATTCAATGCCTGGGACCTTATCTCCTCATGTCTCTCTGCATTTGCATTTTTTCTGCCATGTTTGAATTGAGCTGTATCACTGTGGTTACTGAAGGTAGGTCAACCACATGTAGATAGCCTCAGAGAGAATAGTGACAGTATTTTGATATATAGTATTTCTTGATGTACAGATTTGGCAGAGTCCTAGCGAAGGAATAACTTTTTGCTTTTCATCTGATTTAACCAGCATGTTGCATGTGTTTTGGACAGCTTGCTTGCAGTTTCTGTAGCAATTCATAGTCATGTTTTCTGTGAATTCTTGTGTGGTTTGCCCCAAAGTTATTTTTTCATCAGTCAGACTGTCAATATTGTGATGTCATTTGTGACTGTAGAAAGAAACTTAGGTTTCTGTGTTGATACGTTTTCTCTTGGAGAGTTGGGATTATCGGCTTTCACTGATGGTCAGCCCTCTTCTTTGATGAGGAAAGAGCACTATAGTGGAGATGTTGGTTGCAAATACTGTATTTGGTTTCTGTGCTTCCCTTGGTTTTTAGAGTTTGTTGGTAACAAATAAAACAAGTTGACCTTTTGTAATAGAAATGTGAGTTACTGGTATTTTCCTAATAGAGTAAAATTGAGGGATTTTCCCACACTGATACTGCGATTCTTGTGAAAGAGGTGACTATATAGAATGTGGTATTGTGAATTTCAGTCAATGGTTTGAGAACCTGATTCTCAGATCTAGAATTTTCTTTCAAAGGTTTAAATTTCTATATTCATTCTTCATCTCAGAAGCATGAACACTCAGAAGCAAACTGAGTGTTACAATTTGATCTAATGTCTTCAGATTGGCAATAAGCCCTGACATTTTACAACTTTTCATGGGTTAATCATTAAACAGGTTCGCAATAACTACCCAGCAATTCCAGTAGTACTATACAGTACATTGAGCGTTTTAAAATTTTTCTTATTACTCACAAATTAACAAACAATAAAAATGAAGATGCTCTAGAACTCCACTGGAGAGTGGAGTTCTGCTTTCAAGCTTTTCTAAAATCAGACTGTAGTTGAATTGTAAGGCCACAGGCTTGTGACTGTTAAAGATGTGTTGGTTCTCTGTAGGTGTTTTCGCAGTTCCTGGCTGTCTTTGAGTGATGAAAGTTTTCAGGTTCCCTACCTCTGATTATATTGCAGTGTATCATAGACACAGAACTTTTCTCAGGCAAGCAGAAGACTACATGCAGGTGAAATAGAAGCATCTACATCCATGCCATAAGATGATAATTCACTAGTTTATGAAATGCTGCTAACTCTGGAAGGATATTCTGGACTTTCTGTCATGTTAAATAGCCTGTGAATGTGGTTGCAATGGACTGATTTTTATGTAGCTTGTATTATACTCAGCTTGTGTGCTGAGTGAAGACCAGTCAGATAGGAATGCATTCTAACATACTTTTTGACAACTTCAGAATTCAGCAGTACCCCACAGTTCAGAATTTAGGTGAGATCTGTAGAAAATGTTCTTGCCTTGGTATTATGCATCTAGTTCTGACTTGGTTAAATTGCTGAACTAGATGTAGGGTGATTTTCTTTCTAGAATTTAAAGTGTGAATGGTTTTGAAGCAGTAATTTGCATTTCTTATCGCACTGGTTTTTTTTTTAAAGATGCACCCTGTAGTCTGAGAAGATTAAAGTGCATTAACAATATGACTCTGATATAGATTTTTTTTTTCTATGCAAGTTAAATTTTTTTATTACCTACTTCAGTAAATGTGTTTGTAGTGTGCTTTATAATAGTTCATCATCTTCATGTAGTTACTTTTTCAAAACAGTATTGTGTGAAGGACTGTAGCATGAATGGTTAATCTAGGACACAGATTTGTCTTTTCTGCTTTTTTGAGTACGGCTGGGAAATTTCCAGTAATGACTTAAGATGCAGACATACTGTTTCTAATAACTGCTAAACTTTTTACTTTGGGCATTCTTTATATCTGCCCTGCCTAAAAAACCTGAGCTTAAACTTGCTTGACAAAAATAATGTGCTATATTATGCTTCTCCTGAATCATGTCATGGGAACCTGCCCAGTGTGTGACAAATCCAGCTACACAGCTATGCGTAGTAGATTGCCTGGTGGTGTCTCGTTGTTTTTGTTAAGTAACTTTACTCCTCTGCCTAAATTTTAATCTAATCCCTCCTCATCTTTTCAGTTGCAAGTAGAACTGTAACTGTTTTACATAAATAGTGCATTGGTAATGGTAACCCAAAAGTGGACCCTGGGGTACTTTTAGTTTGAAAACTCTCGACCTGAATATTAATATAACCTCCTTTTAAGTTGTATTGCTTCTTTTGCCTCTTCTTTTTTCCATTTTTTAATCTTGGGGGGTTTTTTTGTATTTATTTTCCTTTTCATGCCTCCATCTGTAGCTATTTTCCTGTTGCCTTTTTTTTCTTTTTTTTTTCTTTTCTTTTTTCTTTTTTTTGGAAAGAGATAGATTGCTGCACAGAGTTGTAGCTACTGAGTAAGAGTGGAGTACTATTTGAAAAATACCATGTTTGGAAAAAATTCCATCAATTAAGTGGTACCTCTCAAAATAGTTAAAAGGTTGCCTGTGGAAAGAAAAAAAATCCAACTGACAAACAAACTAGACTAAAATAAATCAAAATGTCTAAAGTTAAAATCAAATAAAAGGGTAAAATAATACATTTGATACTAAATGAGCCTGGAAAAGTCCTTAAGCACTTTTCAAATCTGGGAGCTGAAGTCAAACAGGACCTTGTACCTTACAGAAAAATCTATTGCCAATTTCCCTGCAGAAATTGAAAGCAAGGCCTAATACTGGCATACTACAAGGCAAGATGCAGTTTCCCATGTTGTTGTGTACAACATTGCTTTAGTCACGAAGACTTTGGGAGAAATACTAACCACCTCCCAGAAACACAAGGGAGGCTGCTGTTTGGGCCTTCTTTTATGGCTTTCTAGTGACTGGCCTCCCAGAGTTCTCTGAAGGCAGGTGTTTTCTTTGCTGTCTTGTGAATGTTTTCAGAGCAAATCATTGCTAGATTGTATTTGAAGTCTTTCACCTATCAGTGACAGGCTTGGGTCTGGCATTTCAGGAGTGATGGCACTGTAATAGTTATCTTGGCAGAGAGGAAGAGCTGGATGGAGATGGGAAGGGAGTAAGGGCCAAAAAAAAAAAAGTTTGAAAGGTCAGAATTGGCTCTCTGCTGCTTTTCTTTTACTTTTTCTCCATATCCTTCTCTTACTGCAAGAGATTCCACGGTTTAATGGTTGAGAAAGGATAGAAGAACTTTTCTTTCCAATTTATTGTTGACCTTTTTGTACTTCTCTGCAAATTACCCCATTTTCTCCTCAGTACAGATGAGATTGGGCATGCGTAACCCTTATACTGCCAAATCCGTGTTAAAATCTGTAAAAGTGGTTATGGTTAGACCTTTGCTCAAATTTTAGCAGTGTAGACAACTAACATTTTGAATTTCGTTAAGTTGATTTAATTTTATTTATATCTGCATAAACGAGCAAGGATATAATTACAGTATGATTTTTGGAATTCATTTTAAGGAGATATTTGCGAGACAGTATTTTTACCAAAATACGTTTTAAGATTTGTTTAGAATTGGGGATGGTTTTGAGACAGCACGCTTTTTTAAAAAAATTTCCTTTTTTATTTTTTAAAATGGCTTACTTCATCTTTCAAAGAATGGCTATTTCTGTCTATCCCAATAATCAATTTGATCTATATTTTAAGTGAATTTAGTATTTTACACTTTCAGGAAAAAGGCTTTTTTTACTTCAAAGTATTTTAGAAATGCTGATGTCTAGCTTAGGGATACTTTAGAGTGTCCTGGTATATTTCTGTACAGCAGGGAGAAGTAGCAATATATACATAGCATTAACTTAATTGTTTTTTTAGTGTTGAGATGAATATTTTGAAAGGCTTTGTTTAGCAAAGGTTTTATGCTCCTCTGATTATTCGTTTTTTTCTTTTTCTCCCCCTTCTCTTGTGGTATTAGCTTTAAAAGGCCAAATTACTACTCTAAGTCAGAATAAATAACTTTCAATTTTCCATAGGAGCTGAAGTTAAAAGATGAAGAATGTGAAAGGCTTTCTAAAGTGCGAGATCAACTTGGACAGGAATTGGAAGAACTTACAGCTAGTCTGTTTGAGGTTTGTTGGAGTCTTCGATGTGATATACTTAAAGGAAGCTGAGCCAGATGTTTTATGTAGAACCAGTATATTGTATGCTGAATTTTTCTACAATAAGCTTATAAAGGGGTTTGTGTCTTGAAGACTTGGGTGTTGAAGTAGAGGCTTAAGAGCCAGCCCAGACTTTTCCCTTAGATGAGAGGCATCTTACTGAGCTTGTCAATCTGCCTAGACACAAAATGAAGAAAATAAGGAAAATGTATCAGTTTATTTTTTGGCATAAGTATTTTGAGACAGCTTCTCTGTCTGACACAAAGGCTATCTAGATAAGAGCTAAATTTGGGGTTGCCATGGTGACTAAATAAAAAATAACATAGTTCCAGATCAATGAAGGTAACAAGTACATAACTTAACCATGCTTTCAGCTTCTGAATTTTGGGCCAGTCAGTATGCTACACCCACAGACTTGAAAAGAAACATTAGTACTGAGTGATGAACCAGGGTGAAACCTGGTTACCAGGTGAGAAGCCTGAACTGTGGGACCTTTTTATTTGAGGAAAAGGCAGTAGTACCAGCAAAGATTGTGAAACTGGATTTAGGTTTTTCTCATTTTATCTCAGGAATATGTATGGGAATGCCTTGGGCTTAAATTGTGATATCTTTAACTGTCAGAATGCATTTCATAATCCATTGATCATTTATATGTTTACTAAATTCTAAGTATTGACTTTCAGCATATACATGAAGATACATTAGATATGTTGTAGCAGCAGTGTTTAAATCTATGATGTTGTAATGATATAAAAGTGCTGTTAAACTTGAAAATACTGACATGCAAAAATCAAATTAAAAACTGAACCATGGGTTTTATTTAATCATCCTGGTAGGGCAAATTTATTTACGATCTTTAGCAGTTACTTTGTGCATTAAACAAATCATAGACTGGAAGGGTACTTTTTAGCATAAATACTTGTGTATCTTGGGGGGAGAAAAATAGTGGGCAAGTATTTTAACTGGAAAGGAATAAAAATAAAATTATCAGTGAAATCTTTATGGCATTTCATAACAGAACAATTTGTTAAAATGATGTTTAAAATACAGTGTATTAGTAATAATAGTTTGTTTGCATTGTTCAGACTGTTACAGGCATGTTAATTGAGTTTTATTTTGTGATTTGATTTCACTAAGAGGCCATAACAAGACACAGTGGTGAGGTTTATTTTTTTTTTTTCCACTGGGATCTACAGCCCTTGAATTCATGTTTTATTCTGTATCCCACTAATTTCAGCAGCCATGTAAGTGGATATGCTAGTGCTTATATTAATGCATCCCAGTGGAGGATTGAGACTTGTTTTGCACAGCTGGATGTATATATTACATTATTACACTGTAATTGCACAGTAACATGCTTTGCTTTCAAAGGTGCATCACTAAGCAGAAACTGCATGATCAATGTTAAATGTATTTGTACACATTGTATAAATGTGTATGTTCCCATTCCTGCATGTGTCTTGTTACTTAAGAGAGTTTTACAAACCCATATTACACAGCTGTGTTGTATGCCAGTGGGAGCCAGATCTTTTGGTATGATGATGTACAAACTTTTTTGTTTTATTTATATAGCGTCCAGATGTGCTAGGCGCTTTACAGATATGAAAAGGATCCTATCCCAAGTAATTTAGTTGGTGGCTCTGATATTTCAATTTTCATTGCGTTCAGTAAGCACCACGTAAGGACAGTAATTTGATCGTAGGTGCAAATTGCTGGATCAGAGCCTAAACAAATACATTATACAGACAAAAGGCTTAGAGATATGAGGTTAAAGGGTGTCCTTTTATGCTCTTCTTTATTGACTTAGCCTGGTTTCTTTACTTGGCTAGGTTTTTTTAGTGCTTTCTCTGTTCTACTTAAGAAATGTTTATTAAATGACAAATTGGTTTCATGCTGTTGCTTTGTCTGTTTTATTGATGGTAAGAATTCAGACTTCATAGTTGTTTGACTGGTTCCTTCATTGAGAGGTTTACAGTTGTCTAAAACTGGTTATTCTGGCTAGAAGAAGGTAGAAGTTCTTTTGAACATGCTACTGTGCCCGTGTTGTTTTTGTTGCTACTGGCTGAGTTTTTCTCTTGGGGGTCAAGGGCCTTGACTTGTCAGCCACTGAAGCATGAGTGGAGCCTGGCGTTCATGACAGGTATTGTTCCTGCTGGGGAGGGGGGGTGGGTGGAGTTGCTGAATTTCTGAATTTGGGCTCAGGACCAAGCAGAAGAAACTTGATGAGCCAGTTATTAATCCGAGTGATAGATTTGTAGGGTTTTTTTTTAAATGTAACTATTTAATTTCAAACTACTGCACAACTTAATATTCACAAGTAGTCTCCATGAAGCAAAAGTATGTCCTTAGTTGGTGCATTTTTCATAAATTTGTGTGAAGTATTTACCCTAGCTAAACATTTTTTTATAGGAAGCACACAAAATGGTTAAAGAAGCAAATGTTAAACAAGCTGCAGCAGAAAAACAGTTAAAAGAAGCACAAGGAAAGGTGAGTTTTTTCCAGCTTGCTTGCTTTGTCTTTTCACATGGTTTTAAATTTAAATAGTGTGAGTCATAAAGATGTAGATAGAGCATTACCTGTATACATTATATTAGAACATATACAAAGTTATTATGTATTGCTTGACGTATTCTTAGCTAACACTCATGGACATGGTGTTTTAGCATAATGTCAGGGAGCCAGCAAGTTGCATAGGAAGCCAGCGTTACTACAGTATGCAATTGCATAGGCATCTGTGTGCTAGTACTGTTGGAAGATGAAGTCTTCATTTGAACCAAGATAGCTGCAGATTTTGTTAATTGATTTAACATATTCACAGCCTGATATATTTTTGTTTGTTAATGACTTTTATTTCCCCCTCCACTCCCTGAAGATTGATGTCCTCCAGGCTGAAGTAGCAGCATTGAAAACATTAGTATTGTCTACTTCACCCACGTCTCCAACTAAGGAATTTCAATCTGCTGGAAAAGCTCCTTTTAAGAAAGGCCATGCAAGAAACAAGAGTACAAGCAGTGCTATGGGTGGCAGTCATCAGGACCTTACCATGATGCAGCCAATTGTAAAAGACTGTAAAGAGGTAACGCATAAGGATTGTTCTGTATTTGCTGATAAGCTGGCTTTATTGTTTTGCTTTACTCACAATAAATCTAGTATATAATAAATCCTCATGTAATGCTGACTATCCTAGAGATGTTTTTCATTAATGAAAGAACTTTGCTTAATACCAATAGGTGGTGGTTTTTCCAAGCCTTGTTTGCCTTTAAATCATTAAGGGAAAATGAGATAAGATTTCAAATACTGGAATTAATAATTTAAGGATGCTAATTAAGAAAAACAAACAAGCAAAAAACCAAAGCAACAAAACTGAGTAAGTCCTGGTGGCTCTTTATGAAGTCCTTTACTTGAAAGTTCATAAATTTTCATAAACATTGTATAAACTGTCATAGAAAAGAAGAATAATTTTATAGATAAATAATGGATGAAAGATGCCAAAGAAAAGAAAAAAAATGAATGATCTCATACATCTCTTCAGGGAGCTCTGTGGCTGCTGGCCGTTGTCAGAGGGGGAACAGGCCAACTGGATATCTAATGTGATTCATGATGGCCAGTTTTATACTTTATTTTGCCAGTCATCATTAACTGCATTTGTACTAGACACCTTTTTACAATAAACCTAAAAAATGAAGGCATCTTTCAGTTTCATACTTGAAAAAAAAGTTTAAAAAAAAATCCGAATATTTACAACCGGCCTTTCTACTTTCAGTGGTATTCAGGATCTTTTCCTTACTAAAACTGAATCCTTGTTGCCCTCCAGAAACGGGTATTATTATTTAATGAAAGCATTAAAAATTTAATTGGAATTATTATTGCATTTGCCTGTATATTTAATTTGTGGTAATCAAAACTGCGATCTAGTAAAGTATAAATGAAGGAAGGGAGGAGATACTCGTGTCACATTGTAGATTGGAAAGGAAGAGCATGAAGCTGTGTTCACTGAACAGTTTTTTCAAGGCAGCTTCTTTATAAACTTCAGATTTGGGTTAAAATTGAGTGAAATTTAGAAAATAACCAAGTTAATAAGAAATGCATCTTAATTTTTAGAATCCTGTAGTACAGATCAAAAATAGATGTTTTTATGCTGCTCTCTTGATTGTATTCATTTTAAAGCCAAACCTGGGATGAGTTTTAAGGTATGGGAAATGTTTCTGAAGGGAGCAAGGTACGTCTATTGAATTCTATTTGTATAATGAAGTTGGTGGCTTAGCAACCAGAACATTTGTGGACTAGCTTAATTAAGATTGTTGTTCCTGATTATATCTGAGTATAAAGCAAGTAACTAATGGAAAATAAATTTTCTTGTCTAATTTTTGTAAGTTACTTTTCGAGGAAAGAAAAAAAGAAAATAAAGTTAAACCAAAAAAGCTGAAAGTGACAAAAGAACTCCTCAAAACATATATGTAAAAGAATGAGGAAGTGTTGGGAACTCAGAGGAGGGGTGTAACGCGTGGGGAAAGAAAGAAAAGACTGAATGAGGTTGATTCAAAACAGCATACTGATCTTTTTAATAGGATTAAACCCCAAATTTTTAGCATACATAATTTTCCCTCTTTCATTATCTTATTTATACTACTTGTTTTAAATAATACATAATTTAAAATTCAGATCCTGGCTTATCTTTCCCATAGTTTTGGGAGTATAGATCTGCTGTGGAACAAGAAAAGGATTTAGCCAGTTGGAGGGGAAAAGGTGCTGAAGCAGAATGTCAAAATGAGTTTGAGGATGGTGTTGCATTTGTGGAGCAGGATGGTGTGGCAGATCCCGCTGGGGACTCGCAGCAGACTTTTATGTTGGAGTAGGAGCATGTGTCAGAACCACTTATCCCCACCCTGCGTAGTTTGTGTCCTGGAGCCCGTGAACCAGGCGATGTGTTCTGGGAGCATCTCCGTGTGCTCTGGCTGTTAGTGAGTAGCCAGCCCATGGGACAGGCTGCCCTGTAATGTGAACGTAGATTTTTAAGTGACCTAGTACTGATATCTGGAACACCAAACTGGATAGGTGCCTTTCTACTGCTAACTGATCTCAGTGTGCCAAAACAAGGTGTTTTCAAAGAAGGTAAAATTACCTTTTTATAACAGAGCGTGATTACTCCTAGCATGGTTTAATGGGTTGTTTTAGCATTTCCTCTTTGACTAGAGGAGCTGTAGGGGAGCAGGCTCATAAATTTCCAGCAAATATTCTTGCCTTTCTGTTGTGGGGTAGTAAAGGAGAGAGTTTGGGCATAAAGATGAAAAATGAAGAATAACAGTATACTTTTACTTGATTTGTACATTGACCTCCTGTTTTCTTTCATTAGTACATTTAGTGTGTTAGTCTATTTTCTTTTAGTGTTTGGATAGCAGCATGTTAGTCAGATGCTGGGTGAGCATGTAAGATGTCTAGGATTGCAGTTGTTTTCTTTGAATTTCTTCGCTTTTCTGTAACTCACAGACATGGAGGTGGACTAAAATGCTGTAATGAAGATACATCCAGAAGGAAACTGGGTTTTGGATTTTTTTTTTTTTTTAAACAATCAGTTAAGTTTTTCAGGGCTTCCTGGAAGCTTAGGAAATAGGGGGGAATTAATAAGCTTGTCCCTTGTGTAGTTGTGAACAGTAAATGCATTATCTCTATGTCTTGAAAATTGTTTTCGTTTGCTCATATTTACAGTCTTAGGAAAGTGTATTTAAGAAGGTATTCATAGCTGGACCATTGTTTCGCAGTGCAATGGAAAGCATTTTAATGCTTGTTTTTTACCTGTGGATATTTGCAAATGCTAGACACTAGTGTGATAATTGCAGTACTGAAATGTGTGAATCTTTGTGTGTTCTAGGCTGACCTATCTTTGTACAATGAATTCAGAACTTGGAAGGATGAGCCTACTATGGACAGAACATGTCCTTTCTTGGACAAAATTTATCGGGAAGATATTTTTCCATGTTTAACCTTCTCAAAAAGTGAGGTAATGGAAATGGTCTAAATGTGGACACTGATGCTTTCCCCTTAAATGTTTTACAAGAAGCCAATAGACTATTAAATTGTTTTCAGTAGTAAGTTTAACCATTTTTATTTCATTAGAGTGTGACAATTTCCAGTGAAATGCTGAAGTTTAGTTTGGAGTATTGACCATTTTTTCTTCCCTATTTTGTTTATGCTATTCCAGATATGGCCTCTTTAGGTCTATTGCTTCAGATGTTACTCCTATCTATCAGAATCTGATGTTTGTAGAAATGGATGGAGGTTTCAGTCTAACAATAGTGTCCTGTTACTTTCGCTTGTTTATATAGGGGGCAGTAGAGACTGGCTTCTCTCACTGCAAGAAAGTCTGGGAGTTTTCTTGAAGAGAGGTTTGAGTTACAAGAATTAGACTTTGGTATTTATGATTCAAGAGGGGCAGTTTGGAAATAGGGTTTTAGAGGAATTGAATTATGAGACTTTTTTTTTCTTGTGCTATTCCCACATGTTCTCCCATACAGATGAAAGACTGGAATTTTTACCTGTCTTGGGATTGCAGCTCCAGCTGCTTTACTTTGTTTTTGTTTTTAAGCAGCATTTACAGGCTATAGTTGTGGTATCAGTCAGTAAGAAAAAGGAGTAATCTTAGATCTTTATTAAAATAAGAAATTTTAAAGCCCTAACTATTGATGTTTTTTTTCCCAGTAAAATTAAACACCTTGTGTAGAAAATCCTGTGTTTTCTTCATAAATTTCATCTGTTGTTTTCAGGAGGTGTTATGTTCTTTTCCCATGCTTTTCACCTGTTGTTACTTGCTGGCCATAGTCATGCAGAGTCTTTTAGTTAACTGTATACCAGTTTGCTGTGGTTTGTGTACACTATTGTATGAATCTCTCCCACTAAAAAGTATTTGGTTACTGTAGGAATTAAATTGCTTCTGCAGTATATGTAAGTGGGTCATTCTCTTGTCTTTCCCAGCAACTTAATTTTGGTTTTTTTGTGCTTCAGTGATAGTATAATGACTGTAGATTTGTATTGCCTCTTAAGGGAATAATGAGGCTTCTAGCTTGTCAGTTACATCATTTGCTGTTCTCAGATACTGTGTCTAGTGACCAACTTGTTTTCACTTGACTGTTGATAGGCTAATGTGCAGTTAGCCAAACAATGAATTGTATATATATTGTGTTTTTGAATCATTGGAAATGCAGTTATCTGAGTGGTTAACTCTCAGTAGCCTTTTGCATATATGTATAGTGTTTTGCTTTTGGGAGATGGCAGAGAAGGAGGATTTCACATAAACTACTTTTATATTAACGCCTTGTTTTAAAATATTTCAAGTACAATAGAAAAAATACCTTTATTACTCAGTAGGAAGGAACCTTGGCACAAGATTATTTCATTAATAAGATAAACTGCACTGTTTTTAAAATCAGGTAATGGCTATTACTTGAAACAGTGGTCTTGTGCAAATGTTTAGTCCAGTCAAGCAAAATGATCATATTTCTAGTGTCTTAAGATTCCGTGTTTATAAAGAATTAACATAAAGCTGAGCCAAGTTGCACTTTGTTTTAACTAGACTAGTGTTGGAAAGTTGCAGCTGCCTTTTCTGTATATTATGTTGGCTTTTCTATATATTGCTCAGTATTATGTGTTTGAACACCTTTCTAAAGCTATCTTTGGCTGAAAAACAGTGACATGTTTACTTGTTTTATTCCAGATAAAGAAACATGCTGCATAATTTTGCATTTATCATGTAACACAATAAAATAAAACCAATTTTTTAAAATAAAGTTTGTACCATATTCAGTCTGACCAGGACACAGCATATACAAATATATGTGCTATTTGGGAATATGAGGAATGGCGGAAAATACTGTTAGTGTTTTAAACATGCTTGACTGCATTCCTGTCCATAAAGGAAGCTAACTTGCCTCAGGGAAGGCAGGGTTATTTGGAGGGCAGAATATAAGCAGGAGCCTAGAAATAGGACCTCTTGCTTAATGATGAAAGCAAAATCTCATTTGTAATAGAATTTCTGTTTGGTGAGTTGTTGTTTGGTGTTTTCCCCCATGTTCTTAACTTTCCGAAAAAGAAATATGTCACTGCTTTGAGGCAATGGATAAAGAAGAGCTGTTTTTAACTTCTTTCTGAATTTCTTTTGCAGTTGGCCTCAGCTGTTCTGGAAGCTGTTGAAAACAACACTCTGAGCATTGAACCTGTTGGCTTGCAACCAGTTCGATTTGTGAAAGCTTCTGCAGTTGAATGTGGGGGACCAAAGTATGTTAAGCTAATGTAGAGGGGTAATCTTGACTCATTTGCAATATCTCTTGGCTTCTTGCTATCAACTGATTAAGATACACAAATTTGACTGAGGTAATCTCCTAAAATCTAAGACTTCAAGATGATTGTTGCAACATTTTAAGGGAAAGTAAGCAACTAATAAAACTTTAAAAGAGACTAATGTAGAACAAACCTTGCCTTTTGGGGAGAGCTGTGTGCTTCACTTATGATACATTGACCCCAAAAGTAACATTCACCTCTTTGGAGAGATACATAAAGTAAATCCTCTGAATTTGAGTAGGAGGAATATAAGGAAGTAGGAATGAAGATGAATGGGAGTTTGAACCTAAAGTAGGAAGTATGCTTGAACGACAGGAAGGTTATTTTAGAAATTCTGGAATAGTCTTAGAGGAATCTGAAGCAAGACTTGTTGTCAGGTACTGATACAGATGTTGAAGTTAGGTGGGAGGGACTTGCCTGAGGCACTGAGGCTTTGGCAGATGTGAAGAAGAAAGGGATTTGTGGTGTGCTTTGGCATGTCTCAGCATAAGCAAACGAGGTCAGTGTTAATGTGGAGCCTTCCAAATCTTGAGGAAGATGTGACTTTTCTATTGGAGATATTTTGGACAAGTTAAAAATTCACTCCAGTATTTGATTTGAGAGAGCTCAATTTTGATAGAACACTTGCTTGAAAATTTTGTCATCTGACTTTTTTTTTCTTTCTCATTGCTGTTGCTTTTTAGTCCTTGTTTTTCCTCTGTTTTTGAGTGGAAGAGAAGCTACAATTAAAATACCTCAAAATTATTTACTTTCTTTTTGAAGAAGCTGTATAAAATGGAAATTGTATTTTATGACTTAGTCTTAGATATTTTGTAGCCTATAAAATTGTAGCAGTCATATATTCCTCAACCTACTCCTGTCACTAGAAAACACACTTTTTGAGCTGTAACAGGCCCTCATCAGGAGAGCCCACACCAATAATAGAGCTACTCAAGGGGTAGTAAATTCATGTCCAAAATCCACCACTGTGAGCTGTATTCTGTGAGTGCAATAGAGAATCTAGACAGCCAGAAGCTACTGAAATAAGTCACGTGTCATTAAAGAGCAGTTGGCAAATTGATTTAAAGCCATTGTAGTTCAAGCAACTTCACTGTATCTTGACACAATGAAATACTTAGGAGACTCAAGTGCATCATTCAGAAATGTCTTCATATTTGTAACCTATTTTCTCCAGTGTAGGATAATTTTCTAATTAGAACTTAGGAAGTCCTTAAACAGTTGGCTAGATACAGATTAACAGTTTGAGATGGCAATGCACAAATTGTAATTTACTTACTTTAGTTGTATCAAAAGGCAGGCATATTCCTTTTTCACTTTTCCAGCTGTTGTGTATCAACAAAAAGTTTTGTGGTGTTGCTTGTAGGTAAGTAGTAGGTAAAGAATGTGCAGTATTTTAGTGTAATTTGACAGCAAATGTTCTTTGCCTTATACATGATCACTGGCATTGAATAGGAACCACTGAGTTAGAGCAGTTTCTGGTTTTTATTTTTATACAGCACATAGCACTATTTTTATTAAAACATCATCTTACATACATAATATAGGCAAACTGTACTAAGTAATATCAAAAACTAGAGTAATTTTTAAAAAAATTTTGTTTTACAGTTGCATGGGGGAACAGATGCATAAAGTAGTGGGTAGTAGTCCAATGGCAAAGTAAGGAGTGGAGGGTGGAGAGCTGTGCTAGTAGTAAAGAAAGGTTCCTGATATATAGAAGTTACTGAATGGTGCCTGTGATGGTGTGCAGTAAGTGCTGCCTTAGCAAAAGACAGCTGGGTTTCCCCACAAGATTCAAATAATTGTCCCCATGGGGAACAAAGCACTCAGCTGCATGTGTGCCATACAGTGCAGAATTACCATGTGAGCTTTTAACCCTTTGTGGTGGAAGACAACACAGAGAAAGTAATTATGTAGCCAGGAGGGAAAAAAAGGGTTTTATTTCCCTAGCATTGAAAATTTGTCTATCTTGTGACAAAAGCTAGGCTGAAATTGTGATCAGCTTGCTTCAGCTCTTGAAGGATTTCTTGTATCAATGCACTGCTTGCTGTCAGTACTCATAAATTGCTGTGGAAAAATACACACTGGGTTTCTCTTGTCTTATGTGGTTCTGTGGTTCTGCAGCAGGTTATTTAAAAGGGCCTGTGAACCACTGTTTAGAACCACAGAAGCTTAGTGATTTTTGTTTTACTTTAGAAAGGCTGTTTGTTCTTAGACTCCTTAATTTCATGAGGTAAAAACGGGAGTGAGAAGAACCAGCAGCTCTTAAAATTAGTGAAACAGTGGTTGCCATGACAACCTAGTTCATCTGAAATGCTGTTATATAGACATTCTGAATAAATCAAATTCTCTAAATTTTTAAAAAATTTCTTTGCCTAATTTGTTTTTTGGGGAAGAATTTGTGGTCACTACTGACCTTTCCCAAAGACTGGATAGTTGCAATATACCAGAAGTAAATTTGATTATTTTACCACAACTTTTTGTAATGGTAACAGAAAGAATTATTGGAAGGCAGCTTGTTTTCCTTTGTCTCAAATTATTTTATACTCTGAACATAAAATATGATTTCAGTTTGGGCATAAATGCAAAGCTGGCCTCAGAACATATCTAAGAAAGGCTTCAGAGAACTGACTGCTGTTCTACAGGGCTGATATTTTCTATGATGAAATACCATATCAAGAGGATTTTTTAAGAAGTCTGTCGAAATGTAGACATTAATTCATAATTTAAATCTTATTTCACATATCAAGAGTTAATTAAAGAAATCCCACTGCTCCAGAGCTGTCAAGCCAACCTTGAATTAGTGAATATGGAAGTACATGGCCAGAGCTGGAGAAAATTTTAAAATTCAAAAAAGCAATTCAAAATGCACCAGTATTGAAATGAAATTAGTACTTGTGGAACTAAAATAATTGCCAGCATAATGTAATAATTGCAACTTGTAAAGGGAAGGTACAGTCTCATGTATCTGTAGCAATATGAAGCAGTTATGTTAACACTGTAAATGCAGGTGTTTAGACATTAATGTCAGATCTGGTTATTAAATCATGTGACCTTTATATTTGTAGGAAATGTGCTCTCAGTGGACAAAGTAAGTCATGCAAGCATAGAATCAAATTAGGAGATTCAAGCAGTTATTATTACATCTCTCCTTTCTGTCGTTACAGGGTAAGTAAATTTACTGCAATTTCATTTTTGCATGGTAGTTACTTAGGTTTTTTTCCATACCATTTTACAAAATTAAATTAACCACCATTATTTTTGTATGAGTTTAGATCACCTCTGTGTGTAACTTCTTTACATATATCCGATACATCCAGCAAGGGCTGTTGAAGCAGCAAGATGGTGAGTAGGAAATTGTGTTTGGCATATATAAACAGAAATTGACATAATGCCTGTGCCAAAAAGTTGCTGATCTATGCACAATAGCTGTGACCTGACAGTTTACAGGAAAGCTATCAGATTGTAGTCACTGTTGTAATTTTGGGAATGTGGTGATATTTCACTCTCCACTAAATGCTAGGGTTTTTTTTAAACAACAACAAATTAAGACACATTGATTTTTAGTCCATCTAAACCCCCCTTATATTATTCAGTAAGAAATGTTATGAAAAAATCTGTAACGAGGACTTAGTCACAGGTTTTCCACACAGCAGACAAAAATCAAGTCTCTTTCACAAAATATGGAGATATTTTAGACCAAAAAAAATTCATTTTGATCTGGGCCAGTTTTTCCTTTGCTTAGTGTTTGGTGTGTCTTCTCATTTTGTGCATTGAGAATTGAAACAGCCATTCTTGTCAGACTTTTTTCAGGGAGAGCTGGCAAGAGTGACAATATTTTGGGTTCACTCGTAAAAAGTAAACAGGAAACATTTTATATATGCAGAAAACCTGTATACTGAAATAATTAATTTGAGTGCAGCTGAGAGGTCATTGCAGTACCGTGGCAAAAACTCTTGATAAGGGCTCTAGTTATAAATGTGAGTCCTGATTACCCTCCACCCCAAAAGAGAAATGTGTTTTTTACTGCCATTGCTTCAGGCTGTGGGTTTGCTTGGGTTTTTTCCTACCATTGTTATCCAGGTGCTTTGTTCTTGTCAGAATAGCATATCCAACAGCTGCCTGTTTAAACTGTATCTGCACAGTAATTCAAAAATTTGCCTAACTATGCTATCCTGTTTCAATACGTCCATATAAAAGATGTTTGTGAAAATGTATGCACTGTACACCTAATTACTTAATTCTGGAATTTAAACATATATTGTCTTGGAGTTGTAGTTATTGATCTTTGTTTTCAAGACCATTTTACCTCTTTATCACTATTAAAGAAAGTGAAGATGATTTGATTGTGTTTAAACTGCATACAATTGATTTAATTATATTTCCTGTCCAGGTCAAAGAATATTGCCAAACAGCCTCCAGTCCAAGGTTTTTTTGAGAGAGGTCCTATCATTTAGGCTTCTGGATATGCTGGGCACAAATATAAAAAGTGTCATTAGTCCTGTGTCATTAGTTAATAAAAAAAATTGCTTTCACTGTGAAAATACAAATATTTTAGCTCAGTTGCATTTTTGAAAGTAGAATAAACCATCATTGTAATGTTTATGGGTGTCCGTGCATTTCATTATTCCAGTTTTTGAATTTCTGTGGATTTGCTTCATCAAGAATTTGGCTGGAATTAGCCCAGCTTTGCTACCTCACCTCTAGCCATCTCTTCTGATATTTTTAAATTTCAAGAGCTCAGGGTTTTAGCTGCATCCAAATATTTTGTTTCCATCTTTAACCTGAAGTATTCCTGAGATACTAAACTGTATCTTATTTTTTGTTCTGTAAAAAAAAATAATGCTGTTAATTTTCCCTGTCAAAGGGTCATGAAATTCACCAGAAATTCATCTGTTTCATACACTAAATTATGTTTAATAAAATCTTCAAATGGTGGTACTTTTTACTGATTGACTAGCATTGCTGAAGATCTTGAAAATGTTATTTAATATGGTTTATAGTTAAAAGGCTTTTACTTTGACTAAAAAGACCTATGAAGTGTCAACTAAAACCTGTTTAATTTGTTACTGAGATAAAAAAGTTGATATTTTTTTGCATCAGATAAGGAAATACTTTCAGCATTATGAGATTTACTTATTCTTCACGAGAAGTTCAGAAAAAAACATTGTTTGATGTTCCAGCTCAATTGTCATCTTTACTACTAAAATACAGAATTTGCATTTGTAGCTTTCTGTAAGTATTTCAACAATACCTTTACAAGAATGTAGGCACTCGTGATAATTGTCTGCAAAATTTGCTGTGTGCATTTCTACTATTGCACCATAGAATTTTGAGTCAGACCTCACTTTTACAAAAGTAATTTTTGAAATATGGTAGGGAAGACCTTGTACTTGTTATTCTGGTTAATTATATTAGCAGACATTCTATGTCAGGATCTTGACTGCATGGAAGTTATTTTTGTCTTGAATAATTATATAGGCAATAATTTTGATTTGTATTACTGTGGTGTTTAGGAGCTTACGGTATGCACTAGGCTGATCAGGTTTAAGAAAATACAGATGAAATAAGAAAAAAGGTGTTTCCTACCCAGCTTATTGTTGCTGGTGGATTACTGTAGAAAAAAAGAGGGAGGAAGAAAGATGATAAATGGAAAAATTATAACAAAATTACAGATTCTTTGAAGCAATTCTTGTTCAACAAGTTTTTTCCTTTTTGTAGTTACTTAGTTTTACAGAACATTTACAGGACAATTAAAATGAGGCATTGCAATTAGTTGAAGCTGATAAGTACTGATGTATTTTTGTTCTCCATTTTTAAAAAAAATGTAAAATTTGAAGAATTTTTTTAGTAAGACTGTCACTTAGAACTTTTAGAATATATATTTGAATACATTTTGTCACAACCAAGGACAATTTAACCCGTACACATACTAATTCTGATTTTACCAGATGTTTGTTATGAAATTCTCAAACTCATGTAGTGTGAAGCAGCCTGAATACATCAGTTGAAATAAAATATGAATTTGGTATGTTTAATGATATTTCTCTTTTTTTTTAGTGGATCAGATGTTCTGGGAAGTTATGCAGCTGAGACGAGAGATGTCACTAGCAAAACTTGGCTATTACAAGGAAGAGCTCTAAATCTTTTTACTCTTGCACATGCATGAACTTCATTGAATATACATAACTAAAATCGCTGAATCTTTTTTTGTCACTTGATATTTATTTCCACAAAGTGGGTCCAAGAGCTTTCTCCTTTTGCAGATGGCACTAAGAAGTACTGTGATTGTTTTAAACTGACCTATGCTGTATATGCGTACATATAATATTTAGTTGAACAAATGTGTTAAGCACTTGCAGGTGTATTAGTGATTGTAATTTACATTTAAAAACAAAAATTCTGATTAAAGTGTTAATCTGAAACAGCCTCTGTCTTCTCTTCTTTGTGATGCAGAATGATGTGAACCCCCCCAGTAAGAAATTCCAAAATGTAAAAATGAGATGATTTTATGAAAAGGGAATAAATGTGACATGTTCTTCATTGTAATGTGTAGAGACATGTATGTGGCTCTCTATGCATGTATGCCAATGCAGTTAACAGACAACTAGGAGAACTTGGAATTCTTTGAAGTGCTACTTTCCTATACTTTTATTTTTAAAAATATAAAAGAAGAGAAACACATATAATGCAGAGTAACAGCATAATTAACCTGAATATCTTCTCTTTGAAGTAGGTTGTTTTTCAAATATGAAGGAACAATAAAATTATCTTGTTGACTCTTTGGTTAGAAATCTGTCCTGACCTCTATCTGACTGCTGAAAACTTTCTCTTTCCCTCTATTTTTCTTTTGTTAAAATTTGTTCCTTCGTTTAAATGATTTTTTTTTAATCCTGCTTTTTTTTTTTAATTTCCAGTGTCTAGTGTTTTATACATCATTTTCCCCACAGCTGTCCTTAAAAGCAGGAAATTTCCATAATTTCATTTCTTTAACATACTGATGATAATTTCCATATAATGTTACCTTCTCCCCCTCCCCCCGCCCCAAATTGTGTCAAACAGTCCAAAAAAGGATCATGGCCTCTTAAGTGTACTTTTTTAAAGTGTTACTTTGGCACTTGAAGTTCAAGTGGTCCTTTTTTTCCTGGGCATTGTCTAAGCTGAAAGCAAGACAGCTGTTGAGGTGACAGGAACATAGTTGTGGGTATGTACTTGACTTGCCCTTTTGGAAAAACATTAGATCTCGATCCTGACAGCTGTTTATCAATTGCACAAAAGATTAAAGCATTGGCAAGTAAACAGTCGAACATTAGAAGGTGAGTTTATATAGCTGGGTTTTTTTTAACAAGAAGCATCTCAGTGAGTACAGATCTTTTTGATGCTGAGCAAAACCAGCACTATTCATCACTGTCTTACTGGAACATTCTGTTTTCACAAGAGTAAATAAAATGAGCAGTGAAATTTAATACCATATTTGTGTCGGTTGTATGTGCCTGAAAACACTTTGCAAGTGTTGGCTTTGACCTGGCATTTCAATGTTAAGATTAAAACAGATGAACCTGAATATTTTACTAGTAATGGAATATATATGTCCAACCCCAGGCAATTGCAGTACCAAAGAACTATTTTATTGCAGCTCTTCTCCCTGGGTACTACTTGCTTTTGGAGAAACCTGGAAAAATTCTACCATGAACTGATAAAAGGGTTGTTTATTCTTTAAGGCTAAGGAAGTCTGGTTTTATTCACTCTTAGAAAGAAAGCTGTGTTTGTTGGTGTTATATTTTATGTTAGGCTCATAAATGCTTCTGAGATGATTGTTAATCCTGAGTTTACATAATGAGATACAACTGTTTACGTGGTTAGCTAACAGTAGGCAAATGGTAGCTGATAGCTGTTGCTATTCTGGCTTAGTATCCTATACAACAATAGAATCCTGTTGTTCATTCAAAAAGAGAGAAGGGCCCTTTCTGTATATGGTAGTATTAAAAGGTGATTTTCTTGTATTAGGGATGATGAAGTTGTATCCCATGTATCTCTCTGTAACGACTGCTTGGCTCAATTACATCAGCATGTTGCAAATGCTGACTGGCTTGCTTCTGTTCAAGTCCCTACTCTGAAAATATTTTCTGTATTTTTAATACGAACTGTTTATCATGAGAAACCTGTGTCACTGAGTGCTCAGGGCTTGTGAAAATTTCACAACAGTTACTTGTCTGGTGAATGTAATTATTACTTCAGGAAATAGCCTCATTCCAGAATTCACTTCATTGAAACTTTGTTCATAACCAAATGCCTCTCTCAAATGCCTAGTCAAAACATCTGAATGTTTTTCTCCTGTTTGTTAAAGGGTGACAGAATGGGCTACTTTAAATACTGAAAGATAAACTCAGAGAAAGTGAAATAGGAAATACAAAATAGGATTTGCTTACTAGCAAGAGCAAAGAGCTTTGTTCAGTGTTCAGCTTTCTCGTATGTTTTTCAGTGTTACCTTAGATAATTAAATTACAGAATGACCTGTTTTTGTTAATAATATTAGCAGGGTAGAAGTTCTACTTCCCTACCAGTGATGGCTTGCTCTTGCATTTTTGATTACTGCTTGTTTCATCAGTAGTATTAATTACATGACCTGTGTGAAAGTACAAAGACAAGATAAGTAATTTTTATTGCCACATTTTTTGCGCATGTGTAATTATGGGGGACCAAAGGTCCTTGAAACAAGAACATTAGACTTACTGACTGGATAGAACATCACCTTCATCTTGCCTCAAAAGCCTTGTCAGATTTTCCTTGATGTGTAGTGGAAGTCCTTTACATAAAGCCTAAGTATAGCCCTGGCTCTAGCTATGGAGGAATGAAATCAGCTGGGATAAAGTCGCTGAAACCTCTGACAAAAACATGAAGTTTTCCTTGGCATGTCCATAATCATCTGGAAGAGAGATAGTGCATTTTTCTCATCAGGAACTTTCAAGCAGTAGGAAAGCAAAACACTTCTGGCTTTTCATGGATGTGGTGGGAGAAAATGAGGCCTTACAGCAGTTCTTTGAAGGTAAGAGTTGAGTTTCAGAGAAAGTCAAATATTTGGTGGCGGCAAAAACACAGTAATTCATTGGGGGTAATGGAGGGAGGAAGGAGGAAGAAAAGCCCTGAAACCCAGAGCTCTGTTTACACAAAGGTAGAGCGTAAGGCAGTACCAGAATGAAATTAAATAGTACAAATGGTACAGATGTACTGCAGTGCTTTTTTCTTTCCAGAAGACCAAAGGAAAGGTAGACCCAGCAGAGCCTGCAGTACTGCCATGGTAATTGCCTTAAGAAAAACTGAGAAGTGAATGAAGTCTCCTTTCAATTTGTCACTTCTGAAATTTTAGTGATTTTCATGAGGTTAGAGATCTTGCTCTCTGCTCAATCTTAGCATGTCAGGTTAAAGAGGGTTTTCTTTCCACTAATATTCTTCTCAAATGGCCTGATTATAATTGGTAAAATGGTAATTATGGCAATATCCTCAGAATCCTTCTGAGAAGGTAAACCTAGGTATTTCTGTCCTTTTCCTGGGATCATCTGTTGTTCTTTTTCCCCAAGAGACTTTCTCTTTAGGCAGGTTACATTAATTTCCTGACTTTCTCTTACTACACAATTTACTTTCTAATAGATTCCATGATAAAACTGCATTTCTTAGGCTTTGCAATAATGTGATCAAAAATGGCTGTTCAAAGGCTTTTTACTTTTTAGCTTTTCCGCTTCAGTTTGTGCTTTGCCTTTTGTTCCTTTATTTTTAGATACATTAACCTTTCTATTCTAAACTACTTTTTCTGTATTTTTCTTCTGTTACCTGTACAGGTATTCACATGTTACTGATCTCACAGCAGACTCACCTTTCTGTAGTGATTTTCTTTTTTTCCCCTGCCCCTCTGTTGGCTTTGGTGACAGGTGGCAATTGTAACTTTTAAGTTTTAATGTCAAACTAGGAAATTTAAGATACTCCAGCATTGATCAAGAAAATATATTTAAACCAAGAACTTTGAATCAGTGAGCCATGATCTAGGGCTGCTAGCTAGCAAATATGTTTTTGTAGATGTTAGGAAATTGATACCATGTTCTTAAATTCAGCTTAAGTCAGGGAGATGAAAAGCTAACAAACTTTCTTAGGTTTGCTTTCAGCAACATCATATTTGTTTTTATCAGGCTGTTTGTTCAACTACTGCATTGCACAGCTGTTAAATACTCAAAATAGTGTTGGATGTGAACTATATAAAAAAACTCAAATTTTTTTAGGAATCTGCTTGGAAAACATGGCTTTCCAGGGAGTATAGGCTAGTTTCTGTTGACTTTCATGACTGATACTGTGATAGTAGGAGATATTGCAGAGGTTTTGCCTGTTATGAGCTCTTTAATTAGAATTACTACTTTAATCCTATAATTAATAGTTTAACTCTTTTTAGAAGATAGCATGGTAGTCTGTGCCAATGTGAGAGGAGGAAGCCCTGTTGATTCCATTTAATTGTGTGAGAAGTGAAACATCTTGTTATGTATCTTGTCCCTTTAGTAATGTGTGGTTCTGCTGTGTCACATACCAGAATGTGACAAAAGTCTGCTAATGCCATACTGTGTTCAGGGATGCTGGACATAGATGTCACGGCTACAGGAGGTAATCATTCATTCAAGAAGCATGGAGTAGGCTCTTGCAACTAAACCATAAGTCTGAAAAGGGAACAAGTTGAATTAAAATGGTGTTTGCTGTCTTTTCAAGTAGGGGTTAATTTACTAAATGCAAAGCCAGCTCTAACTAGTGGCCTCTTTGCAGCTTAGTGCTACAGCTTGTGGGCTGGCTTTATACCACCACCTCAAGAAGCAAGAGTCTGATTTGGTGCCCTCTGCAATTAGTCATAGCAATGTTAGAACAATGTCTTTCAAGGAAGTCTATAGGAAAGCCGAATCCTGCAATATCAAGTGGAGAATGGAGCTACTGAAGAGTCTCTCTGCCTCTGCAGTGGTTCACTTCTGCCTTATGCACTTACCTGGCAGCTAAGCTCCTTTATAGATCTGCTTTGTAAGATGATTTCAAATTCATATGCAAAAAGAATCCCATTTACCCTGTTGCTTTAATTCCTGACAGTGCATGTTTGTTTTTACACTTGTTAGGAAGATAAACTTGCATCTGCAATGTTGAGAGGGGACAGTCAGTCTGAAACAGGACCTTGGCTTTTTCTCATTCAAGTAAATGGCTCTTCTCTTGCCATGTGGCTGTTTTGGGAAGTTCTTGTCTTTTATTCTGTTTCATTTCACTTGCACATTAGAGATTTCATCTTTGATGCAGGTTTTTTCTATTGTTTCTGTTGAAAAGAGTATAATTAAAACATTTTGCGTTTTAGAACAAGTTCCTGTTTGTCAAGGGAAGGTCAGAACTAATTAGCATTTCTGCCTGTGTGCTGCAACGCAATCAGTTCTTGCTGATGTTATCACTGAGTTGAGAAACCTGATGGAAGGTCAACCTAGTTACACTGTTAAACTGTCTTCACTTTTTTGTTGTTATGAGCTACATTGCAGTGTCTGAAATGCATGTGTTTGGTCTCAATGGTCTCCGTGATCTAAAGAAATCTTAGTGGAATCACCACCTCTCTTTATACTCATGCTCTTGCATGGGTAATATGGGATATAGTTTAGAGCTCCTGGTAAATAAATTAGGCCACCAAACAAACATGCCTTTAAAACATAAAACACTTAAAACACAGACGTGCCTCATGCCATTTTAAGGATAAGAGATTGAAACAGGAATAAAAGATGAAATGCGAAATTTAAAATATTGATAGTAAGATTTGTTTCTCTGGAAAATGTTACTTTGGGTAAAAAAACATCTATCTTAACACAAGTTTGCTCCTTACCACGTGAAGTTACAGGTATTCCTGAAGTTGAATGACCTAGACTGTGATATGTCCTGTTTGGCTGCAGTGCTGTCAGCTACAGCTGATTTGTCCTTAACCTTTTCATCTTTGTTACTGCCATGTGCCTAGGGTGCATGTCCATAGCTCTGCAGCTTGTGTCAATGACACCAGGTCTGTTCCAGTTAAAATGAACTGGACCACTGTGAACAATTTAAATGGTAACCAGTCCTTGGAGTCCTGTAGCATGAAAGAAGGGACTAGAAGCCCCATAAGTAATACTTTAGTGTAGGTCAATGAGGTTCAGCTGAACTTTCCACTGAGCCTGTGTAACGGAGCTCATAAAGCACTGAGGTCTGTTTTAGTGGTGAAGTGTCTCCAGATGGAAATCAGTTAATAATTCTCAAGCAGAAACATATCCCTCAAGTTGCAAGGGTCTGTAGCAAACATTATGAATTTGCCCATTCAGCAAGCAGGTATTGTTGTATGCTGACCATGTTCTGTGGGCTGTTTTTATACCTTGACTTGTATTAAACAATTGTTCCTTGTGTGGAATAGCTGATGTTTTAACATGAGCCTTACTATGCATAGCTGGTCTTGGCTGGGTACTTCCTGGCATCCTCTTTCAATGTCAGGAAGTGATTGGTTTAGTATTTTTTATCAATATTATTTCTCTGTCCCCATCCTTCACTTTGCATTTAGCTACCACTGAAAAGGAGGCAACTGAAATAAATGTAGATAGACATAAGGCACTATATGGAAGTGTTGGGAGAATTAATCGAGGCAGGTTTTTCAGGAATTGAGACTGTTGGTTACAAGACCATAGAGTAAAGCTCAGGAGCTACGTGATGAGAGGCTCATGGCTGGAGTAAAGGAAGGGATGTTGGTCAAAGAGCAACTGCCATGTTATAAGCTGCCGTTCATATTACTCCTTTGGGGTCTGTGCCTGGGTATTAGGGACAGGCTAGGCTAGAATAGGCAGGGAAACAGAAGCCAGTGGTAGAACTGACAAGTTTTAGACCTGGGGACAGAACAACAGAATATCAAGCTTATGAAGAAATGGGAAAAATATGTAATCATATGCAGCCCATGACTGCAGTGTTTGTTCTGCAAACATCTCTCTGTGAAACCCCAGCCATGGGACTGCCTTGGCCTTTCACATTCATCCACCTGTTGGATAGCTGACAGTTCTCTGCACAGTGACACTAAAGTTGAAAGTGTCACTCAGTACAGACTCTTTCCTGAGGTGTCCAGGCACATTGTGGTGTGAAGTGTGCACTGGGAGCAGAGATCCTTGAGCACAAGCTGATAATTGAGGCTGCTGACTCCACACGTCATCCAGCAGCTCTTAGCCAGGCACACAGTTCTGTGCAGGAAGCTGTGTGTTCACAGAGGCCTTTCAGCATGGCTTTTTTTGCCACATGCACACAGTTCTTTGATTTTGCAAGCACCTAACATCCACATGAGTGACTGGCTTGCATACTGCCCATATGTGTGAAGTACTAACTGTGGTCAAGTGCCTGTAAAATGGTTACCAACTTTTAAAATAAATTTGCATATGATCCAACAACTCCTCTGCTGAAACAGATGCTAATGCAAGCACATGATGCCACTGACCTGGAAAGGACATTCAGAAAGAAAGAATGAAGTTCTACAGGGCAGGAAAATGTACCAGCCCTTCCATGCACCTGCATCACACTCATTAGTGGTGGCCTATCTTCTTCCTGGTGTGCTTCCTTCTTCTCCCAGCAGAGTTACGTATTCTTTCCTTCTCCCCATTTACTGTTCATGCAAAGTGGAGAGATTAAGAAGGAATAATACATATTGCTGTCGTCATCACTTAGCAACAGAGCTAATCTCTGGACTGTGGGATGCCCATTTTGAAAGGCCTTGTCCTTGTTTAATTCATAGCTGTATTCTTTGATTAAAAAGAGCCTGTCTCTGACCTTGGTCCAAATAAAGAATTCTTGGTTTTGTGGTACAAGAAAAACACTTTGTATATGACCTCTGGCCTTATGTTAGTAATAAAATTATATAATTCTGCATGAAGGCTAGGCAATTTGAACAGGAAGAACAGGTGGGTAGAAGAAGGTGGTGAATGAATAATTTTCCTGTGGACTACATTGGTAAAAAGAGAAGTGTGGATTAAGGTGGGGTTATCCTACCTTCAGACATGAAGAATGAACATTTATGTATTAAGATAGGCATGTGAGAGAATTTTGTGCAAGGTGGTGGATTTTTAGATGCTGCTTCTAATTATGTAATTTCTAAACACTGGTTCAAGAAGGAACAGTATCAGACAGACATCAGAAAACACCTGTAGATACATTATGGTGTGACAGCTTACTGTGCAAGCTAGTACAGTGAGAACACAGCAAATGCACCAAAGGCAGCTACTGCTTCTCTGCTCAGTGACAGCGATTAACCTTTTGTGTTCTTGTGTGTCCTCACATGCTGCCGCCGAGCTAAGGGACATGGTTGGTGACAAACACTGGGGGCTGAGCCACACGGCTCGGGGGTGTGTGGGCTGGTCCCTTTTATCTTGTGTAGAAGCGGGACAGCCACATGTAGCTCAAGCCGGAATGTCAAGGTCCTTATCTTGTTTGCTTTCTGACTGGCCACACCTGTGTTTGTGGAAGGCTTGCTGCTGAGGTGTGGCACCTGCAGAGTAGCTCTGCTTGGCTGGGTTTTTTACAGATCTCTGGTTGACTTTCTACAAAAGTTGTCATGAAGTCTGGAAACTTTATAATCATAAAATCTGTTTATAGCTTTAGTTACCAAGCAACAAAGGGCAAAGTACTGAACCTTTCTGTTTGTTAATACTTTAAACTTGTTAGTGGGCTGGGGTTTTTTTTGGGTAGAATAAAAAGAAGCCACCAATCAAACATTTCTAAAGCTTTATTTGTGCTTTTTTTAAGCTGATAGTGGATTTTTAAATTGGGTGTTTCAGAAACTCACTTGCATTACTGTGTGAGACAATGTCTGAGCTTTGACCCAGCAAACTGTGCTGACCCAGTGTAAAAGAGTTGAAAATTATCTTCAAAAACTTTTTCCCTGGTTGCAGAGCGGGCATTTCATCCTGTTGCTGTGGTAATTCACTTAAGCCTTAATGCCATGCATACACTGCTCTTTGCCTGGTGCTGCCCTGTCATCAGCATCTGCTTCTGCATTTCTCATCATTCTTTTTCCCAGAATGATTAAATTGGAAGTGTAACCCGCCTGTTACATAGAAGACAGGATGGATTTGGTTTTCCTTTCTGTAAGGGAGCATGGGCAGCATTACTTAGTATGAAACACTGATGATTCTGAATATCTGTCTTTTTTATTTTTAATTTTAGGGCAAGATGTCCATGGAGCCTTGGAGAATCCCATGGTGGATACAAGCCTGTTGGAAGAATTCATTAGTAGTGACATAGAGTTTGGAACTTTGTAAGTATTACAGCAATATGTGCTTTTTCCCTTAGCCACATCTCTTGAATTGTTTTCATTAGTACCATGATAAAATCTGAGTTTCAAGAGGATTGTGGCTCTCTTGATACTGTTTCTGTAAGAAGTGTAAGAAGACTTGGGAAAAATAAATTACAGACAGTAATGGGAATACTGTTGTCTTGTTGAACAGAACAAATGATAGAAGTCTGACTTGATTCAAAACTTAGGCTAATTGTGATGTTAAATGCAAAGCTGTTACTTTAACATTCCTATAAGTGCCAGTTTACTGTTGATGTACAGAATAAGTGATTAAAGTGAGACTAATGTATAATAAATTGAGAGAATAATGGAAATCTCATAGTTTGAGGGAAGCAGAGCTACTGTTTTCATCCTAATACTTAGATTAATGGACAGTTTCTGTCCTGAATTATTTTGAGGCTAACTTGAAGATATCCAAAGAATGCATAGTGCAAAGGTTTATGATCAAGAGTGGAAAAATTATGATCTCTTAAAGACTTAAAAACCAAATCTTTAGTCTAGACAATAGTCATGTAATCATATTATTCAATGCAAAATAGTATTAGTGACCTGACACTTGCACTTGCCAAGAAGCAGAGGAAGAAGGGAGGTTTTAAAAACAGTTAAACAGGATCTTTCATTCTAGACACTCAGCAGCACGCATGTTTACTTACAGTGGGATAAATAGGCTTCTAACTGCTCTAAATCATGCATAATGAAATGATTCTCTCTGCCCACTCTATAAAAGTAAATAATAATGGAGAGGAGGTTACATATAAATATCTATAACCTTAATTTTTAGAGTCACTAAACATGTTTTAGGTTAACCAGATTATTGAACTCCTTTATGAAAACATTAAAATGTTATTATTTTGCTTTTATACACAAAATACAGCAGAAATACAAACGTGTGTATATATGCTATTATGTAGCTTAGATAAGTCATATCATTATAATGCTACAAAGTATTGACATGCAAAAAAACCCTGTAAAGCTATTATGGTTTTGGGGACTGAGCAGAATTTTACATTAAGTGTACAGTTATACCTCATTATTTCTGGGATTAAGAACATTTACTGAATCATTAGATCTCTACAAGTCAAATTATTAAGTATTTGTATCGCAGACTATTTGTGCATAAACAGAATAGAATTTCATAAAAAGAACTTGCCAAAACACATAAAAGGAGATCAATATTAAAAACCTCCATATATACCAATAAAATGCAGATCACCGTGTTAGCATGCACCATACTAAATGGAGAGTGCAGTAAAAAGGGTGCTGTTACCACCAAGGTCTTGGGGACACCTGGAAATTTCCATTAAAGGTCATCTTGCATCAGAGAGGCCATCAGCATTACATTTATTCTTCTCTTGCATCACAAGTGAAGTACCATGTGATGTCCTCATCTTTTCCTATAGTAATAACTTCCTCTTCATAATTGAAAGGTGAAAAATGGTTGCCACGTTTTCCTAAGCAGCCATTTAATTGGTATACTATGCCTGTAATACAGAATCATTTAAACTACAGATTTATTTTTTTCTCAAAACCCCACAATATCAGTTTTAGTAAGGTTCTAACTTGGAGACATATCTCTACTACCTGTGGGCTTCATAAATACTTTATTTCTCCTAGAAAGTGTCTGTCTCTGTATTTTACTGAAGCACTCTAACTTAAAGTAGAAATCAAATTCCCAAGGTAGCATTTGAAACCAAAACATGAACTGTGTGGAAGGGAAGTTTTAGACTTTTATGGGTGTATTTTTTAAAATTTAGCAAGGCGGAATTGGGACTCAGTATCTTTGGTTTTGCTATCTAGTGTGGGAACATCTGCTTGTTGCTGTGAGCTATGAGTGCCCTTGGTCTAGTTTAAACCATGTCTCACTTGAAGAGAGAAACCCCTTACCAGTGTCTAATAGAAACACTGTAAAAGCAAAATAAAGTATCAGAAGGAAATATGAAACAGTATAATCAAACATATATACCAAAGAGTAAATAATCAACCTTTCAAATCTCAGGCATGGGAGTGGACTGAGTTCTTGGAGACAAACTGAGATCAAAGCTCTTGGTGTTAGCTGCATACTCACTTTCTGCCTGAAAATCAGGGGAAAGCCACCCAGTAAAATGGCCAGCACATCCTGATACAGAGCAGTGTGCTTAAAGTTCTTTAGAAAGGAATCAGGAGAGGTCATCTACCTGTTTGCCTAAAAAAAACCACAACCAGATAACACTAAAAATCACAGATTATTCTTCAGTTGTTTGGCTTTCCATGATGACCTCTCTAAGCAGGGGTGTTACAAAATAAATCTCTCCTGCTTGTCTATGGGATTTGGCAAGGAGGTCGCTGTGGATCACATAGGATTTCTTAGTTCCCAGCTGGGATTCCTCTGTCATGCTTCCAAACCACAGCTCTTGTAATGACTGTCAGAGCATTACTGCCTTCCCATCCTATACCTCTGCATCCGCTCCCAGTAATGTTCCTACCAGGGGTTTGCAGGTGCTGTGCCATGCAGGGAGGTTGCCCTACACAAGGTGCCAAGGGTGTTTCTCCTGTGCGGTCCTGACTGCCAATGACCCTGAGCTTCTGTGGAGATGGCCCTGCTTTCCAATTCCAGTGAACTGGGAGAGGAGCCTCCTGCTTCTGTTGCTGCACAGAAGACAGCAGCCCAGCTCTGCCTAAATCTGGCACAGCACAGTGTTAGTCAGCAGGTGTTTT
Source organism: Xenops minutus (assembly GCA_035221455.1). NCBI lineage: Eukaryota > Metazoa > Chordata > Aves > Passeriformes > Furnariidae > Xenops > Xenops minutus. The sequence goes on from JAWWEE010000040.1 coordinate 34,698,847, forward strand.
CAGAGGAGCGTTGGGATGACGGTCCTGTATGGGGGGCTGTATGGGCCACCATCCCAAGAGCACCCTTTGTCAAAGGCATGAGAACCCAGGTGCAAGAAATTTTTACTTTGTTACCAGTTAAAACAAACTTTTGATCATTGATGTGTATTGAGATAAAGGAAATATATGCAATTAAAACACTTGGGAAACATCCTTCCTCCCTCATCCTTTTTGAGGCTCCATTTAAGCTGAGTGCTTCTCCCTCCTTCCTGATCGCCACGTGCCTGCCACTCCTCATTGTCAGCCCCTCCTACTGCTCACTGATAAACTCAGCACTACAAATAGTGGGTCAGCAATGGTGTTTGGGTTAAAACATAAATGAATGGCTTCTCTTCTGTTAGGAATTGAGGGGGTTTTTTAGGATTTGTTTGGATTTTGAAGCTTTTTTGAGGAGGCTGTTGGGATGTACCTGTTAGTACTCCTTATTTTCAATGCTTTTATGGTTTAGAGGTAAAAGCTATTAGTTATTGGTCCCTTGCTATGTTCTTCCAAACAAAATAAAACTGGACAATTATGTAGAGCTGACAAGAAGGAAGGCAGCTCATTGCCCATGGAAAACCCATGATAAGCTTCTGGACTTTTTTGATGAGCTCATAAAAGGTTGTATTTCAAACTGGGCACATAAGTTTCCCACTAGTGTGTCAGCCACCTCTTCCCTCCATACTTGGGCTGCCTCTCATGGTTAGCAAGGTGCTAAAATGGAACCTACTACCATCTGACAGAGAGGGACTGAGTGTACTTTGGCCAAACATCGGTCTTAAGAAATTGGCTCCTGATAAAGATGCTACAGATCTTTAACCTAGGAGAATGGGCCTTAAATCCCCTCTGAGCTCCATACATTCAGAGTCACTGGTCTGCCCAGGGGTAACTGCAGAATTGCTCATGAAAGGAAGGATGATTGAAGTCAGTGGGTTGTGAAGGTGGGGTTTGGACAGGAACTGGTGTGGATGGGGCCTCCCTGCATGGCAGAGAGGTCGGAGGGCTGTAGGAGGTGGTCTGCTGAAGTGCAAGTGATGTTGCTCCTATGAGAAGGGTCAGCAAACACGGTGAGCAATGCTTTCCCAAGACCCTTGTCAGAACCTGGTGGTCCCCCATCTGTTTTCATCATTGGCTGTTGTTGTCCTCCATGTCTTGTTCCAATAGAAATGAAAATATCTTTTTTTTTTACATCCGTAGGCAAAGCAATTTGCCAGACTCCCCACCGGACTCTGGATCAGAACCATGTTCTCCACCACAGCTACAGAGTAGGTGACATGAATTCAGCTTCTCCCAAGCTCATAAGGTCTCCAGCTCCTCTTCCTTGTTCTTATTGTCCATTTATTTCCTGCAGCCCCATGGTGTGATACCACATGGCCCAGTGGGCTGCAGCCTCTGGTCCCATGCCCATCTGCTGTGGCACCCAGCAAGCTTCCCTGCAGGTTCATGGAGGCTTACTCTGACCCCAGTGCCATTGGGCATTCTTGCACCGCCTCCCAAGGCTGCTGCCGGAAGACAGAAAATGCTGTGGCTCATTGGAATCAGTCTACATCCTCCAGCTGTTTGGGGTTTAATTATTCATACTTTCAGCCTAATGCATCTCAGATTTCTGGGTAAATGACAAAGCTTTTATGCAAAGGATGAGACAGATGAAAATAAGGTAGAGCTGCTAGAAGACATGGTTTCAGACTGGTTGTAAATCTCTGTTTTCCACAGGATGGCAGTATTTAGATGTTTTTGAGATGCTTGTGTTTGAGGGTTCTTTACAATAACTTAATTGATATTCACATTGGAAGTAGGAATGGATTTCAATTTTTAAAACATTAGAAGGCTAAGGAGGGCTCAAGATGTGCTTCAAACTGGATGATAAAAATATTCATGTGTTTTGCATTACCTGTTGTAGGGATTTGTCCATAAGGGTCTTGTAAGTGTTCCAGCAAGTGACATAAGAGAAAACAATTGTCATATCAATGTAAGCAAGTGAAATGGTATTCATATAGTATGTACCATATTAAGCCATCACTGTGTTGTGGATGCTTAATTGTTTAAAATACACCAGTATTCTAACATTAACTGGTAAAATACACTTACTAGTGCAAGCATGCAACCATGATAATCACTAAGAATGCACGGAGAAATGACATGGAGAAACCTTAGTTTGAGTTCCTACTGGCCCTGACTGAGACCTGGAGTTTTTGGTTTTTTCCCCCACCCAGAAGGTGTGATCATCTGTTAGGATATTCTAGTTTACACTCTGTAATATGAAAACTTTGGAATAAGTTTTTTTTCTTTTGCACAAAGGAGCATTTTTTGAAATCGCACTCTCTGGCAAAGGGGAAAGCTGTTATCTGCTACTGGTGTTTTCTCTGCAAGAACAAAAGTGCATTTATGCTCAGTTCAGTATAATTATTCAAGATAAAAGCTGTGATTTTAATGCAGATGTCAGGAAACAGTAAACCCCTGCCACTTATGCACTGTGCAAATTTTTTAAAAGAGATCAACGTTTTTATTTATATGAAATTTAAAAAAAAGGTTATGTTTTGGAAGGAAAAAATTGAATAATTAAGTTTTAAAAAGCCAACAAAAATCTTCTCCCCCTGACAAATTAGAATTTGCATGATAATGCAGTTAAAATGGGATCATAGATACCTGGGTGTTCTCTTTTTATGATTCTGTAATGGCTGTATTTAAACTTGTAAATGAGTAATGCAATATGTGTTTTTAAAAAAGTATTTCTGGAGCATCAGGCCAAAAAAGGAAGCTTTCCCAATTACTGGGAGATGTCACTGATTCTCCAGTGCAGTCTCAGGATTCCAGACAAGGTAAGAAACTCTGTGAAGATGAAATTTAATGTTTTAAGCCATAGACAAGCAAATAGTTTAAGAAAACAGCTCCTGCTGGCTCTGAAAAGGTAGTGGTATTAATGATCTGTACTCCACTACCAGATTTGGAGGAATTTATCTTTTCAGTGTTATGGAAAACAAGGACCTATTTATATTTGGTAAGAGAGAGGAAACATTAGAGGTTCATGTTTCCTGAGGATTCTCTGGACAGAATATTCTGTCCTTTCCTATGCGTGAGTGAGCCTCCAGTACACAGATGATACCATACTCTGCTGACCTTGCTTGGCGCAAAATTAACTGGGCAGAGAAACCATTTTATGTCTGCTTAACAGGGAATTAATATGGTGGATGACTAAAGAGATTTTGGCTTCCCTTTATCACCTCCACTCCATATTTTTTCTACGAAGCGTATCTGTGCACAAGCTTGGTGAAAGCTGTATGTTCTTTCCCACCTCTCCCCCAAATTAATTTTGTTCATTGTTTTATCAAGATAAGAATGCTAAGCTTATACCAATTGATAAAATAAAGCTTATCAGGCATGTACAGAAATGAATCAGCGTCTGTGAAGTGTGAGGCTCTCTACAAATGAACAGTTTGTAATGAACAGTTTATCTGAGGAATTTTCACCCATGTCTGTTAGTGAAAAATCTGAGAGCTGTTTGTTATTTCTTCAGAGTAAGTTATTTTTCAGCATTAAATCTTTTGGAACACTTCTAATAAGTAGCAACTGGATTTAGTAGGTTACTTTTCCTTTGGTATCTATTATTTGATCAGTGTTTCTGGATTGTGAGTAGTCCTCTAAGTCAACCACTGCTGGAAGGAGAAGACAAGCAGACACTTCTGTAGCTAAAATTTTTATTGCTGTTGGGTGTCACTGTTAATAAAATCTCACTGACATGTGCATTGGAAAAAGAACACAGACATTGGTAAAAATGGCTTGGGGATCATTTAGAAATGAGGTGTGAATTTCTTTATCGTGGTGTTTTATATATATATGTATATCTTTATTCTGCTGCATGCCAGAAGCAGAGTCTCGCTAAAGAAGCTTGGGGCCTGAAATGATTCAGTAGGTTCTATCTTCCTGTGCTGTCACTGGCTGTGGGTGGATCTACTATAAACATTAGTTTATATGTTCAATGACATAATTTCTCCTATCCTTACTGTACTATTTATCAGTGTCCCTTATTACATTCTTCTCTGTCTTCATAAACTGTATAATATCTCAGAGAATTGTGGTTGGCCCTGTCTGTTTCACAAATCTATAATGTATACTATGAAGTCAGTAACCAGATCAAACAGCTGTAGTGGTGAATGTGCTTGCTATTGCAAAACTGTGCCTCCTGCTGTTTATTTTCCAGTTTCTATCTGTAGTAGAGAGAATGGGAAACAAATGTAATTATTTTGCTTAATTGCTTCTTGCACTGTTGCAGAGGTACAGTAAAATGCTTTGTTTTCCTTTCCCCAACTCCCCAAAGGAAACTATCCATCCTTTTGGAGAGAATAGAAATTAAGAAGTGCTACATGTGTAATATTTTGCAAATCAGGAGAGCTGAAAAGTTTATTTTCTGGAGCAAGGGAATATAACATAATCTTTTGGAATGACTGCAAAGGGCAATCAGATTTAAATATACGTGCAATGCATTTTTGATTTATATATATGTAAATATATTTATAAAAATATTTATGCAGGATTTTTGGCTAGTTCCAAAAGTAATAACTGAATTGTCGCTACCTCTCTACAGCCACTGTTAAGGACTGTGCTGCTGAAGTGCAAGAATATGACAGTGATGGACAGAATGCGGCTCTGGAAAAATGCTGTCAAGTTCTAACATGGCACCCCTATCAAACTTCTCAGTGGAACAGCTTATTTAACTCTAATTATGAAAAACTGTAAGCATTGATGTTTGCACTTCAAAAAGTGGTTTCTCATGGGGTTTTCCTCCTTGAGTTTGTTTTTTCTTCGCCCGAGTTATTGTAGTTTTGTAGGAATAAACAATACATTTGCCACCCCTTGTTCTTATAAAAATAAGATCGAAGAAGGAAATATAACAGGCTTGATGAAGTATGAACTTGCAGATGTATCAGATAAGTAGAACTTTAAACACTGGTTGAAATTCATGCCAGGTTTTCTGATTTCCCTTCAGGGATCTAGGGGCAAAAGAAAAGTGAGTTAAAATGCCTGTTAACTTTTTGTTTATTTTGTCAAGCACGTTGGGGCAAGCAATCACTTAGCGTATGACACCTTTCCTTCTAGTGGCCTAAAACATTTAAAGTAAATGAAATTGGAAGATAACTGTATTACTTCTGGGCTCATATAACCCAACTCTTAAAAACTATAAAAGCCTAAAAACTTTGTATGGCATGCAATTGTTTAGTCAAAGATCTAGAGTTTGCCTGTGTATATATTTTTTTCCCCACATGATCTGGGAAAAAGTCATTCCAAATTTACTTTACATCCCTGATTTTCTCCCTTTTAGTATTTAGTGAATGACCCTTTTTAACAAATTAACCCTTTTCTACAGCATCTGGTTAGTTCTTCGTGATTGGTACACAAAATTTGTCACAGTCTCCACAGGAATTATATAGCATAGTAAATGTCAATGTTCCTCTAGCCCAACTTGCCAGAAACTCTGACAGGAGTTGGGGGTAATAGGGCATAACACATCTAAATGGAAGTGGCTTCTAACTCTTGTTATGCTTTCAGTCAATGACTACATGAGAACTGTGTGCTGATGGTGGGAGATTGCTCTCCTGCTGCTGCCCAACTGCTTGTTGGTTTCCTGTACACTTGAAATTGAGGTTCCAGACTCGCATTTCTTTGTGGCTTCGGTCAACAAAGACAATGGGATGCTGAGCATTAAAGTCTCCAAAAACACGCACTGTTGCCGTTACTGTGGAAGGGTACTGAGATGTTACTTGCAGAGGAAGGTCAGTATTACTTTTAAGTGAAATCAACAGCAATGCTCTTGTTCCAAGATGCACGGCAGTTACAACACATTGCACAGATTTGCTGAGTAGTGATCCTGTATTCTCTTAGCCTCAGAAAGTTCACATGCTTATCATTGCTCAGCGTAGATGGCTTGAATCCTGTATCTTCAAATTGCTGTGCCCAGTTTAGGGGCATTTCTCAGGTTAATCATTATTTTCCGTGTTATTCATACAGTATTTTAACCTTTGGGATATTTAATTTGCATAAACAAAATGCTGTTAGCTGAGGTAGATTCATTAGGAAAGGTTACTCTGCTATTAATTATGCTCTACATTGTGTCTGATGGCACTGTCTTGGCCCCTTGCCCTGTATTGGTGGGGCTCTGTTCCAAAGATGATGTCTGAAGGTTTAAATTCTGAATAGAAAAAGGAATTTGAAGCATATTTCCAGTAGGGACACTTGCGTGACTGGAGTATCCCTTGCCACCTAAAAGCTATTTACTGTAAGACTCACCGCCCTTTGTGTACAAAGAACAAAATAGGTGTTTGCTCTTAATTACTGTAACTGACATACTCAGAAAATTATAACATGAAATTGCTTTTTGGGAATAATTGTTCCAGACACTTCAACTTGGAGACGTGGAAATTTGTCATTTTGCTTCTCAAGCTGCTTGTCCACATGCAAGCAAATAGTCTGAAATTGCTTTAAGAATATGGGTTAGTGAACTTGCTGCACACCTAAATCTGAAAAATTACTTCTTTCCCTACTATGAAATACATACATTTCCTACATAAATAAAAAATCACCGATTGAAGGAAGAAACTGAAGACGTTTTACTTCCTTAATAATGATGGTTTGAGGAGGTGGTAGACAGTTCAGTATAATTTTAAATATGAAGTAACACATGAGTTAATATTTTTGAAATAATTACAAAATAATTTTCTCTTTTTTTTTCCTGTCCCAGATAATCAGTGATTGTTTGAAAGGGGACTTTTGTTCATAATTTATAAAAAGATAATAAAGTCTGTGCATTTGTTATGAAGTCTGTACATTTTGATTTTTCCAACTAATAATTTGCAAATGAATGGAAGAAATGAAAAGCCATCCTCAGTAATTGTGTTAATGAGAGATTCTCAGTGGCATCAGACAAGATCATCATTATCAAACTTTCATTAGCAAGAAAGGCCAATGCCTGTATAAGAGAACTTTGCCATGTAGTCCTGTTATTTCAGCATTAACCATCACTTAAAGATCTTTTGATACCTTCCCTTGTTTATTGTGAATCATAAGGACAGAATACTCTTGCTCCTTGGTTGACAAATTAACACTTTGAATAAATAAAACAGGTTTGCTTTAGTCAGAGTAGGAAGGACAACATATAAAGAAGAGGCTTTTAGTCCTCTGGCCAGAGGGTCAGTATGGATAACTCTTCTTTTAGCCTGAGTAAAGCCTTATTTGAGTCCCAGTAGCTTCTGCAGAAGAACTTGGTGTGGGAATTTGTGAACGAAACGGAGTCTTGCTGGCTCATTATCACATTGCTGCCTGCAGCACTGGCTGCAGACTGCTGTTTATAGCAATGTTATAATGAATGATTGAATACACAGAAAGGTTTGGTTGTGATTGTAGGTGCACAGAGTTCCTTTATATCAGATTTATAAGTGAGGATTATGTAAGCCTCTCCACCTCTGGTTTCCAAACATTTCATATGTGAGACTAGAATTAGAGGACACATTATATGCATTTTCATTTTTACACCTTGAGAGGCTATGAAGAAAATACTGGTAGAACTGGTGATTGTAAGGATGTATTTCAGCTCCCATTTTGCCACTAAAAATCAGATGGATTTTCAGATCACGTAAAAAAATGGAAACTCAAGACGTCACTCAAAAATGCCAGTACTTAAAGTTGCTATTCTTTCTTCTTGTTTTTGTAGACCTGCTGTGGGATATCACATTGTCACAGATAAAGGATTTAATTTTTCAACAGCAGATGATGCCTTTGTGTGCCAGAAGAAGAATCATTTCCAAATCACAGTCCATATTAGAATCACTGGACATCCAAAATATGTCAAAACTCAGCTGGGGGGGAAACCAATAGAAAAGTTTTACTTGAAAGTTTATGGAATTAAGGCAAGTGTTTCTCCTCTCTAACAAAATAGAACTCTTTCAAGCTACTAGTGACTTCTGTGTGGAACTCTTTGGGGAAAAAAAAAAAAAAAATGATGCTTTATGGAAGAACCCACTTTTGCCATTATGGGTCCAGAAATCTGAATATACAGAAGTAGTAAAAAATTGTAACCTTTCTGAAAGATTTTACCAGGCTTTCTTTAGTTGCTACAAACATTCTGTGATTTAAAAAAATTCATATAGCTGTTTTACTCCCAGTTACTACCGGTTTTGCTTAATGCATTCTAATGCAGAGGAAATTAGTAAATATTGCTGTCATTAGTTTCCATCTGAAGCAAAGTGCTGCTTGGTGCCATTCCGGAAAGGTACAGAAATTGACATTAAAATAGCTTATGGAACATGGAACTACCTTACATAGGTTCAGTTCCCATGTTGCATTTATGCTTTGGCATAGTATGAGCCAATAACAGTCTGGATTCAGACAGCATTTTTTAATTTGTGAATTAATGCATGACTACCTTCCTTTTTTTTTTTTTTTCCTTTTTCTTTGAAATTACATCCACAGAAAGATTTGGATCTTCAGACAAGCTGTCAATTATCAATCAGTCCTGAGTCTGTTCCTGTATGAATTTCTATGTAGTTCCATTAGAAATGAGGGAGATTTCACTGTTTCAGACAAAATTTGCCTATTAATTTCTATTTCAATTTTGATATGTTTGAAAATTTAATAATTCTGTAATTTTTGAAAATTATTTTCCCTTTATAGGTGGAAGCTCCAAATCAAACAATTACTATTGAACAGTCTCAGTCAGATCGAAGCAAAAAACTTTTCCATCCTGTTAAGTAAGAATTTTGAGAAAATTATTCCATTTTATTTCAGTATGTGGTTGGTTTGAAATGTGAAGTGGTTGTTTCTTGAAGATTTATAGTAGTTCTAAGCCAGTTTTTGGATTTTTGTCTAAATTCCTTTCTGGGTGCACACATGGAATCACAAAAATGTATAATAATAAGGTAATATATATAATAATATATAAAGTAATATATACCTGGTTGGCCTTCATTAAGGGAAGTTTTCAGCAGCTTTACAAATGTGTTAAGTATGTCTATCCAAAATATTTATATTCAGCTAGCAAAACTTGTATGCTGCTTAGAACTGTATGGCAGGTGCATTTCCAATCTTAAAAAATGTCAGTAATGTTTCTATCCTATATGGGCATGAGATATATTTGCAGTGTTTTTAAGGGGGAATGCCTCTGCTAGAAACATACATGCAGCATCTTCCTGGAACTCTGCCATTCTTCAGCATCTTAATTCACTGGCAGAATCAATGTTTATTCTTCTGGCATAAGTGTCTTCTGTTGGAGCTGTTCTGTTCTCTATAAATAATTAAATCAGCCTTACAACACAAAGAGATAAGACAGTGTCAAGTTAGACAGGACAGTGCTGGGATAAAGGCTGCACTGTAGTATTAGCAAAGCTGTACTGAGCTTGGGAGAAGAGCTTGATTTTCACTAAATTATCATGATATTTTTCTTCCTTTTGCATACTGACAGATAGATTCTGTGTGTATGTAAATTGTTTCCTATGTGACTGTTAGGTGAACTGTAATTTTATCCATACCGTCTCTTCATTTATCACTTACAGGAGCAGTACCACTATGTATTTGACATAGGGGTGTCTGTTTTGTACTTCCAGACACACAAATTAGATGCAGATGAGAAAAAGGGCAAGGAGTAAGATCAATTTATTTTAATGTGGAAATTCAGGTCCCATAATAAGCAAGCAGCTATTAACCTTGGCAAATAGCAAATAGCTATCCTATGGAACACATACAGTTTTATTGCGTTCAAGACTGTACAAACAGACCAAGAAACACAACACTCGTTACTAAGAACAGTTTGAACTGCTGGTGCTTTATCTTGTTTATTTCCTTGACTAGTCCCTGGTTTTAATACATTTTTAGAAACCAAGGTCACTGCATTTTTACTGGGGGTCCTCTGGTTTTTTTCATTTGTCAGTTTTTCTAAGAACTGTTTTAATGGGTTTGAGGAAATCTGGCTTGAGCAGATAGATCTCCAAATGTTTACTTCCCTGATCATCTTTCCTTTTCTATTTTAGAGTTGATCTGCCAGGAGACCAGGTAACTAGAGTAACACTGGGAAGGCTGCATTTCAGTGAAACCACAGCAAATAATATGAGAAAAAGGGGAAAACCAAATCCTGATCAAAGGTATTCAGGTATTCCTCTACCTGGTTGGCCTCTGTGTTGGAAGTGGAAAAGAGAAGGTCTGCTTTAGAATGAGGCTAATGTTTGTGGAAGATCTCAGTATTATCAAGTTTTATTTCAAATTCTGTGATACTTGGTATCTGCTTAAGGGCCTCTTTCTCTAGAATTACAGAATTATATGAGAATAAAAAAACCCCAAACCTCACCCTTATGGTTAGAGATAGTTTCAGGAAATCATAGGCACAAAGTGAGGAGGGCAAAAAAACAAATAATGATAACTTTCTTCTGAGGAAGAAAAGGTTTTCATCTTTGAATCTTCATTACTTAAATTTGTCAAAATTTCTCTAACTTTTTGTTAATTTTTAGTAATTGTAAGAGCGTATTTCTTGAGAGTGAAAAAACCCCATTTTTATTTCCTATTATAGTATTTATATTTTTAAAAAACATTCTGGCTCTCTTTTTGTTTATTAATAACAGCTGTATTTAAAACATTTTAATTTTATCCATGAGAAGGCATTACTTCAATTATTGTCTTCAATAAATCAATCTCAAATTAGATACTTCATGCTGGTAGTTGGACTGTATGCTGTCTCCCAGGATCAACTTTACCTACTATCTGCAAATGTCTCTGAAAAGATCATTGTGAGGGTAGGTATAAATTTATTTTGCTTTCATGTGAAAGTATTTACTGTTTTGTTATTCATGGGAGATTTTGAGGGGGTGTGATTCTTGGGCATAGAATTACCACTGACGCAAAAAGATTGCAGGAAAAAAATTACAATAGTATGTTATCTTTTAATTATCAGAATTTAAAAATATTAAAAGTAGAGGTATGGAAGAATTTAAAAAGAAAGCTGTTGTGAATTCCAATACAAAATACGTTGATTTTCCCTTTTTTTTTTTTTTTTTGTTGGAGGTGAAAGAATTTCCTGCACTTGCCAGGAATTTGGTAGGTGCTTTCATTGGCTAGAGGCTTCATTTTCAAAGGAGGATGAGAAGGAAAAAAGAATATAAGGAAAGGTCAAGCAGCTCTGGGAAAATTAAGAGCCATAGCTGTCCCTTTCCAGTGTTTCCAGAGAGTCCCACCTCTTAATTTGGTCACAGTAATATGGATTTCAAACTTGAAATAGGAAGAATTAGACTCTTTTCCTCATAACCATTACTTTTCAGTCCCCTGATCCACGTAATGCTTTTCTTTTAGTACTCAGCTTTAGCCTGTAGACTTGGAAAAGAGAAAAACTGCAGAGCTGTAGTGTAATGGGAGCTCTGGATGATTAGTTAGGAGAGAGAAAAAGCACAGAGGCCCAGCATGAGTGGGATTGCAAGGGACCTGCCAAGGGAAGGCGGGGGCTGCCAAAAGGTTTCAGTCTCAGCCCCCTTCTTGATGTGATCCATAGTTGGTGGTTAATGTTGGAGCTGGGCATAGTCTAGGGTTTTGGTTATTGCTGGGGTGAATGTTATGGTTAGGGCTTGGAAAGGTGGGAAATACGTAGGTGCCATGTGGTGGGGCTGCAAAGGATGGAGAGGGCCTCTGGAAGATTGCAGTTCTGTGAACTTTTTCTTGTGGATCAGTTAAGAGCTGCTTCTTTTTGCATGGGCTCCTTCTGGCCCTTGGGTTATGGAGAGGAATAGGTTTAGCATTTTGTTTTAGAGTCAAATAAGACCAAGAGCTCTAGTGTATTAAGTGGGGCTGGGAAGGGGCTTCTAAAGTAAGGTGAGAGCTGTCAAAAGCTATTAGTTTTTGCATCCGTTTTGCAGGCCATTGCTTGCGTCTTTTTTGGCATCCCATCATCTCCCTAGGCTTACTACTATGGCCTGGTTTAGCATTTGGGATTGGAGAGAGCCAAAGGGCAAATCTCCAGCATGTGGGGTGTTGCACAGGGATTTCCAAAGCAAGATGAAGGCTTTCAGATGGTTTCAGTCCTGACTCCTTTTTTTGTCTGGGCATCCTCTTGTGCCATAAATCCTCTTCCTGCAGTTATGGTTAGGTTTTTGGAGGGCAGTGTGGCTGAGAATTGCTTTCTGGGTAGAGCTGTGAAAGGGCTTTGGAAGCAATGTCTGGAATTCAGCAGTTCTCTGCCCTGTTGAGAAGTTTTATCATCCTGGCCATTGCTATTATTTCTTTTTATTTCAGGACACTGAAGCACTGTGTTTGCATCATTCTTGCATACATAGTTCTTTAGCTTTTTTTGTCCATTAATTTCCACAATACTGCTATCATCTGAATTTCTTTGTCTGGATCTTAGTGCTGCAGATAGTACCTCTCCACTAATTTGGGAAAGCTGTTCCATTTTCACATTTGACTCGTTCTTTTTACCTTACAAGATACATATTTTTATGTAAGATTTAGAAATTTACATTTTCCTATTACTTTTAATATTAGGTTCTTTCAAATTTTCAAAGAAGAGGGCTCCTTCAATGTCTGTGAGATAGTTTTTTAATAGGAATCCATGGAACGAGATTTTGCAGACATGGCCAGTATTTCAGACAAAGGAAAAAGGGCAGAAAAGCAGAAAGATCAAGTAGCTGTGGTCTGAAGTGGTGAAAATATCAACAGGAAAACTGGAAAGAAAAAAAAGTCATTTTCCAGATGTCTAACAGGGCTTCAGTGGCAGGGTAAAATGACTCAGCCATTGGCTACCCTGAAGTGGCAAAGCTGTACAAATGCACTGCAAGAGAAAGCAACTCACATTCTGGCCCTTTCTACACTCGAGCACAACAAAACTAGCAGCTGAGTAGTGCTTGTCAGGCATATCAGATCATGCTCTAATTGTGACTAACAGTGGTGAGTTCACAGCACTATGCCTTGTAGATGGCAAAGCCTTGTGAAAGCCTGGCTTCTTTAAATGACTGCAAACTTTTTATCATGATCATACTTTTGTTCAGACTCAAATTTTAAAGCCTGAATTCAGAGTTAAAAGAACAAACCAAAACCAAAGCAAAATTAACTACTGAAATCAAATGCTGCTTCTAGTTATACACATTTGGTTGTTTTATTGGTGTTCTTTGAAAGACCCCATTTCCTTAACATTAAATTTTTAATATGAGTTAATTTAGAACATTACAAGGGATTTTATGAACCTCATATATTTAATATCTGCCTTGTTTATTCTTTTCTGATTTCCAGTCTCAGCTAAATTTACTGGAAAATAAAGAATGGTTATATGGCAAAGATAAAATTTTGAAAGCTTTAGACATTGACAATTTAGCTTAAGGTGATAACAAAGTAGAATGCAAAGGAAAAAGCAATGTGGCCAGTGCTGTGTGAGCAGAAACACTTAGAAGTGACTCCACTCTGTTTTTTATTGTTGCTGTGTTAGAAAAACTGTTGAATACAATTTGAATATTAAAGAGCTGGCATTTAATTTTCCCTGACTTTCTAATGGAATAAGCAATAGTACATCCATGCTATACTATATCTATAAAGAAAAATTTTTCTTCCAGGCATCTAATCCAGGGCAGTTTGAGAATGACAGTGATGTGCTGTGGCAGCGAGGACACGTTCCAGAGACGATAGTCTGTCATGGTCGAGTAGGAATTAACACAGATGCACCCGACGAAGCACTGGTTGTCTGTGGAAATGCCAAAGTCATGGGCAGAGTCATGCACCCGTCTGACAGCCGAGCAAAGCAGAATATCCGGGAGGTGAGGGCTGGGGAGTATTTAGGGCATTTGTGTTTGCACCACAGCACATGTGTGGATCATTGTTCTGACACGTGAAGCAGATTCTTTGTCCTGGGTATGCTGAAATGCAGGCCTAAAGAAACCAGAGGGACTGCTGTGCTCTGTCGAATCGCTGCCTCTGGACTTGGGAAGAGGCTGTCTGTGGAAGCTCAGAGTTGTCAGATTAAGGGGTAACTGGCATTACAAATACAAACAGCACTCTGATAATGAGAATGGGAAGGTTGTTCACCATTTTCAATGTGAAGATCAGCCAGATGATTGGGTCAGGCTGGTTGCTGTCTCAGTGATGTCCTAGATGCCCTTCTTAGTGTTTCAATATGTAAATCTTGGTATTTGTCCAAATAGGTCGATACGAATGAGCAGTTGAGAAGAATAACACAAATGAGGCTGGTGGAATATGACTACAAGCCTGAATTTGCATCTGTTATGGGAATAAAAGATACCCATGAAACAGGTATTCAGGCTTCTCTGTTCCCATTTTTCATGAACATCCACTGTTATTCATTGTGCCACAGTGCCTTTTAACACCCTGCTATTTCATCCTCATTTCTTATGATACTACAATTGCACGTTCTGCTGTGTATCTCTTGTGATACAAAAATGCTAAAAACAAGTATTTCTAGTAATTCTACAACTTCTGTTTCAATTTTTAAAGATGGGAGGTTATTTTTCCAGAGGTTTAATGATAATGAAGTATGTGATTACAATTTTGTTCTTATTGCAGAGAAATGAGAATTCTAAAGGTTTCTGTTTGTTTTTTTGTGAAATGAAAAAAAAAAAAAAAAGGAGTGAAATCTTGGGGTTTTCTACCAGAGAGAAATTCTAGTTTATCTTTGGCTCTGCCTGTAACTTTCAGAATGGTCAACAGAAAGCACATAACCCTGGTCAATGGCATGCCACTGTACTTCCTGACATTATTTTTTGTTATCTCATGAACAGGAATAATAGCCCAGGAAGTGAAGGATCTTTTACCTGAAGCTGTCAGAGAAGTTGGAGATGTTGCTTGTGATCATGGAGAAAAAATAGAAAACTTCCTCATGGTTGACAAGGTATGGTCTTGAATTAAAAAAAAACCTGATGACAATACTATATAAACATACAATAAAAGAGAAAAGGAAAAAACACTAACTTTTCTGAATGAAAGTGGATAGTAATTTCATAGCATTGGTTCAACAAGTAGGTCTCCAAAACATTCTTTTGTGTTTAAGTGTTTCAGTAAATAAAGTGTTTCAGAAGTGAATTAAGCAATGATGGCATTCTATTTTTATATAAAAACTTCCTTATTCTAATCCTGGTAATAACCTCTACATACCAAATACAAATGCTAGCTCTCTGTGGTCTGTGTGCAGGGGTTTTTTTGGCAATCTGCATCCTTATTATAGCTTCAAAATCATATACTAGAAAATGTTTATGGCACACCAAGTAATTACCATGCTCATAGGTGGGAAATAATGCCTTAGTCTATTGCCTGTGCTCTCTTCCCCTCCTTTTCCTCAAGAAATAGGACTGCAAGGGATTGTCAACCACAGAGTCCAGTCACACAGGACTGCAGACAGTGCATGTCCAGAAGAGAGCAGTCCCTCTGCTGAGCTCTGCTTCACTGCAGTATTGTTGTTCTTCTCTTTGTCGGTTACCTATTTGGAGATGTTGAACTCTGTAAAATTATTTGATTGCCTTGCACATTTAAAGCAGGCTCTGTTACTTTCTAGAGAAATGTCTCAACTGTGTGAAATTTGCTATTTTGAGACAAGAATCTTTTCAGTTGCACTGTGCTCAGTACTTTGTCACCAGTGAGGCAGTAAAACTCTAATCAGTCCTTTTTGTCCCAAAGAAAGTATTGCTTCATTTTACCATATGAGTCATTTTCTCAGCTAGTTGAGGCCACGTAGAAGTGATTCATGCATGATTTTTGAGGAGTATGGAAAGGGCAGCTACTGCATATCATTGATAGGAGGAAAAGTGACCATATAAGTAATTTCACAGTTCTAGGCTCAAGGGATTATTTTGAAGTCACTTTTTAGTTAAACAACCTGTTAGTCTTCTGACAACAGGGAAGTTTGCAAGTTACTACTTACAACTATGCTCTAATTCTGCTTGTACAAAATGCTGTCTGCTTTTGTGGAATGCAGTCACCTTTAAAAGAAAGGTGTGCTTGGCATTTAAAATGTGAAAGGCGAAACTGCTTTTACCTTCCTTCTGCATAACTTGACTGAAACACTTAGTAATATTAACTGCAGTAATAGGTTCATCCAAGGTTTAATGGCATCAGTCTGGTTTTACATTAGTATGAGAAAGCCATTCTTTCAAACGCAGCGAAGAAAGTACATTGCTACCATTCTCCTATAATGGATCGGTAACCATTTTTGTCTCAGAAATGGATAAAATACTTAGAACCTGTATGGTTTTACAGAGTACTTCTCCAGCAGCAGATTGATACTCAGATGATAAGCAGGCATAGGAGAATAGAAGGCTTTACTTGGGTTAAATATTCAGGAGTAAGTGGAAGATGTTTTAACTGTGTTAGTTGCAGAGGTAATTGCAGTAATAGAACTTATAAGACTCCTGTAAGAGACTGGATAGGCTGAAAGGGAGAACAAAATATTATGCCATCACAACTTGACCTCTGGTTTGGTTTTTTCGCTTCTCACTGATCCCTGTGTGCTTAACATTATGTGTATAATGTGGATAGAAACTCTGGCTTATCTGATCCTACTTAATACCTGTGGGTAGATGGTTGGATGGTTCTGAAATCTATGTTCAGCTGCAGCACTGAAAATCAAATAGCAGGTGCCTGTTGTGACAGTGTTAAGGTTTAAAATTGAACAAAGTATGAAGGCAAAATACAGTTTAAATACTTGGTCTAAAAAGCCCTTTATCTTCTTCAAATTTTTCTGCAAGTCCTCATTTTCAATTTACTGCAAATTGAACATCTAGCAAAAGGTTTTATAGTCATATGTGCATCCCATTTACAGTGAGATAACTTGTGTTTGCATTTTAAATATTCAATGTATCCTTACATAGGTGAATTCTGTACTCATTTCTGCTTGCTATATCTCATTGATGAATACACTGTGTCTACATTTGTCATTATTTTGTTTCTTAGGATCAGATCTTTATGGAGAATGTTGGTGCTGTAAAGCAGCTTTGTAAAGTAACAAACAACCTTGAAGTCAGAATAGAAGAATTGGAACAGTGGAACAGGAAACTGGCCAGGCTGAAACGGCTGAGTAGTTTAAAGTCAACAGTGAGTGAAGAGAGCAAAGCCAGGTACCTCTGTCTAGGATGTTTTGTCACACAAATTGGTAAACTGATCTCTGTGATAGAAGTGAAAACCAATTTTGCTTGACAGTCGAGTTCAGCTCATTTCCAACATTTAAGTTGTGCAAAACCCCACAAATTTCTCATATTTTTTTAAGTCACTGACAAAATTAATATTTGAAATGGCTGCTAAATTGCAGTAATTTTTGTAATTACTGCAGTTGCATAAAGCAAGGGTAGACTATGTCCAGTTACAGCTCTGGATTTGGAAATTGCTTCTAAGACAAATCTGCAGGGCTTCTGCTAGAAAAGGTCTTCATTGGTGCTTCAGTGGAAATGATGAGCATTTCCTGTTTCTAAGCCATTCCCCCAAATTTTCTTTGAAATCAAATTTGGCATTTATTAGCGTTCCCCTGAACGAGTTAACTGGAAACCTTTGTACTTGAAAATGAATCTGATGACACTTCTGCCTTTCCCTTTGTAAATGTTAAAATTGCAAATGCAAGTGGCATTAATACTTTACTGAAAATGTCTTTTTTTAATTTATTAGTTGCTGAAGCATTTGAATGTTAAACAGATCTTGTATCTTACAGCAGGTATAGTCGAGTTACTAGTTTTTTGCCATCAAAAAAGTCAGTTCCTCTGAAATCCAGCAAGGTGAGTGAAATTAAATATATGAAATGTGTTTATGAAAAAGTAAGTGCTGAAATATTGGTGAATGCTTTCACATTTGTAAATATATAATCAAACTGCTTATTCAGGATTATTTAGTATCATGCTAGAAGCTTAAAAATGAACTGCACTGAGGCAGAAATTACGTATGAGACACTTCTACTTCTTGTCTATACATAGTCTGTGTGAGAGTAGATCCTTGCTGCATAATGGTGGGAAGGAGGAGGGAGACAAATGGGCCAGGAATGTTCAGCCTGTGGTTGTGCTCCCGTGATATAGTGCAGCCTTACACGGAAATGCTCATTTTGATTTGGAATTCTACACAGTGATGCTGATTTTTCCTTAGCTTTCATTCTTGTATGAATCTTTCACTGTGTTTTGCAGCTATCAGCTCCTGTTTTGTACTGGATAGTGATGCCTTTCAGGTGGTTAAGACCTAGCTAAGATGTTGCTATGGCTGAATGACTTCCTTCTGCCCATATCATGGTACAGAAAGCAGACACCCCTTTTCACAGGGATTGGATGAGTTAGGAAATATATGTTGACCTTATAAAAGACAGTCTTCCTAGTCCGCCAAGTCCTATTTTTTAAGATGAACCCATGCTTTTGCCAGTGAGAAAGAGCAAGAGAAAATTGTAGATCAGATGTTATTTGTTTCATAATGACAAGCAAATGCTCCATCATCTAAGATCATCCTATTTGTTTGGAAAGTGCCTTTTTTCTATATTTATACCAGCCCTGGTTTAACATGGTCGGAGCATACGCTGAAAGCTGTGACCTTTTACTTCTGGCCACTGCTGGCCACTGCTTACTGACTTCTTCATTTGATTCTGAAATCCTTCAAGAGTATGAAAAAAGGCAGGAAGAATGGACAAGAAGCTCTTATTTTTAACTATACTTTCTTCCTTTGTAACATTTGTGCCCTCAGACTGTCAACAGTTCACAGTGCACTGACAGTCTTAGGGAGCCTTTCATTACTGAAGTTTCTCTCTAGACATGTACGACTATATAAGAATGACTTGTATGGTTCCCATGAAAGAAACAAGGGTGACTTAAAATCAGGCTAGTGTAGTAATTTTTAATCTACTAGTAGTGGTAGCTTAGTTATGTGCTGCTTAAATTAACCAAACCTTTTCTTTTCTAGGTTGGTTTGTCAAAGACCAAAGAATCTTGCTCCATGAAGATTTTCCGGGTGACTATAGTAGCTTTGATTGCTATTATGGCACTATGGTAACAATTAATTATCAACAAATTGACTTGTTTCTCCCTTCCCCTTTCTACTTATCTCACCAGAAAGAAGATAGCACTGTTTTATTTCTTTTCACCCTTCCTACTCAGAGAACACAATGTATTAAAATTAACAGTGAATATGCCTGGTGATTTGGAGAGATTAAATAATTTTATAAAAGTGAGGTACTCGTGTGATGGACACACAACTAATCTCTGTTCATGTCACATTGTATAGTGCACACTGAATGTACCCCAGTGGCTTGTACTACAAGTGCAAAGCTGGACTCTGCAGGTTTTATGCCATCATCCTGTGCCAAAGAACAATTTCTCATGTACAGAGTGATTGCATTGTGTGAAATGGAGCTGAACTCTTTAACAATGCGGTGGGCAAGTCTGGGACTTTCTCTTTAATCCAATGTCTTGTGACATTGGACTTGTGGAAAGGAAAGTCTGCTCTGGACTTCTGAATTTGCCATTTTCTATTTCCAGTCCAAGATCCTGTGGCTTACAATCTTTTTGTGAACTGAGTACTTTGAACTGGTGATCTGATTCTGTTTATGTTGGAAAGTGACCATATTTTGTGTTGAATACAAGTATATGAACACAATACTGAATACAAGTAACTGATCTAAACCCCATTAAATTAAGCTGGAATTTTTACCACTAAAGGGAAAGCGATCAGATATTTAGCTTATGCATTACTACATGGGGACAAGGTGCTGCCAAGGTATTATTCATATTATAGAAGAGGTGGATCTAAATCTACAGAATAATTCTCTTTCTACAGTGCTTTGACAATATGGAGCTTATATTTACTTAGCATTCATGACACACGTTTTGAAAAACATCCAGTTTACAGGCAAGTAGTTGAATTTGCATTAGTGAATTTGAATTAGTAGACTTAGATTGTGGACCAATCTGTTTTGGTCCTCAACTCTGATATCCATTTCTTAATGAATTATTTTTCTTCATCTGCAGTACCCCAAGTTCTGTTCTACTCTCCTCCACTGCTACAACAGGTACTGTGTCTCTGCTGGTCTACATACATGTAATGAACTTTCAATTTCTGTGCTCTTATAAAATGCCAATAGACATGCAGCATTTTGAGAATCTTTTTTTTTTCCTTTAGCATTTCATAGGGAAAGCACAATTTCTCAGAGTACACAGCCTACCATTAGGATCCCTGAAGTGAATTTCTGTGACATTTTGCCTTGTGACAAGGTCTATTGTTGTCCAATTCATCAACCAAAAGTCAAATCTCTAAGTTATGAAGAAAACAATGCAAAGCAGAAACGTAAGTTGAAAAATTAATTTCTGTTATTTACCATTTGAGTAGAGACTATATGGAGAGTGTGGGGGAAGGGGCAAGAATCTTTAAAGGTAGTTAGTTTCTTACAAAAGAGCCTAGTCCTGAGGATTAAAAATATCCTGATACAACTAATCATCACTGCAGTCAATATGTTTTTGAAAAATCTAGCCTGGTTACCTTTAAGAATTCAGGGTCCTAAGATGTTTTGTCAGGTGTCACTGTTCTTCCTGGCCGTTTATAGTAAACGATTTCATGTGAACTGGAAAGTCACTAATCCCTTTAATTAACCTTTGGCTACAGTTGAACAGGAGTTGATTGGGGATAGTAGAGAGTGAATTAGCAGATGTTAAAAAACAGGGTAGAATACTTAATTGTATTACAGTGTAGTGATACTACCGCTTTTCTGTGGGCACAGACAGAATTCCGACTTCCTGAAAGCATAAAACTTACAATTAAAACTCTGATTGTTCATGCATGGTTTTTGAGTAGCATTATTTGAAGGCAGAGCTCTATAAAATAAAATACTTTTACTGGAATGAATTCTCTTTCAAATATTGTCTGCCAGATATTACATGTGTAATGTATGAGAAGGTGTGTCTTTTACAGCTTTTATATTTACAAGAAAGGGTTAATACATAAAGGTATGCATAAGTTGTTGGAATCTGTATTCCTGTTTGCCAGTCCTTAACATTGTTGGTGTTTGGAAGCATGTGTTAATATTACTAGACCAGCATTCATACTCTTCCTTTCTTGGCCTTGGGAGCAATTCTTGCCCCACAGTTCACAAACTGAGGTGAAATTGGGGATGGATACACTTCAGCCTCTGAAGTACAAATGTCTGCCAGAGCAGGCATTACCAATGGCTATGACACTGTTAGCACAAACTGTTTCAGTGGGATTCACCCACTGGTCATTCTTCAGACTGCAGACAAGCTGCATGTAAGTGGTCCTTGTGATTTTTGTGATCAGTGCTGCAGTAAGCCCTGTGGCAGATATATCTCAATACTGTGCTTTCAAGAGGTCATACCTAAGTGATTTGTATTGCTCTGAAGCATCAAAGATTGTTGATTAATTAAAAAGACATTTATCTCATTTATAAATGAGAGAATTGCAGATGGATGAAAATGAAATATGAAAACCTTCTGTCCCCAGCTGGCTGCTTTTGATAATAGGTGTAAAGAGAAGATAAGGGTAAACACAAAGCATTACCTTCTCAAGGTCTTATGCTCCAAATGGCATTAAGTGTGGATCCAAGAGTGAAAAATCAGCACAGTACACAAGCTACTGAAAGATTTCAGTTCTGCACAAGTTTAATGAAGCTGAATGTATCCCCAGATGGAAGGTAACAATGTCAATATGAAAGCCAAACAGAAGGAAAACCAACAAGCTGTTTAATGTAACTGCAGCCAAGATAAATGAAAAGGAAAATGTTTTCAGAACAAAAAGCTAAGAGTTACGTATGGGGAATAAGTAATGTAAACAGGGAATATTTTAGAAGCATCTGACAGTCTGACTCGTGGAAAGGTGCAACTGTTTGAAATTACAGTTGAATTAAATACTAATTTAGGAGTTCACATTTAACAGACCTTTTGCAATTCCACAGTGCAATACCTGAATTCTGTGGGTGCAGACTACTACTGAGTTCATGCATTGGAGCTCCTAATCCCTTGCACCTCAGATTTGCTGAGGAGAAGGCTGTCAGGAAAATTCAAGTAGAAACAAAAGCATTCATAAGCAAGACAAAATTTATTAAACAAAAATTCAGCATATCTTTATGTAGTCTACCTTAGTGTGGCCTTTCCGCCCCAGTACATTATTTGTTTTAATTGAATTCTCTGGAGGATTTCGAATTTTGAACTTCCCTTGATTTCTGTGGAACTAAGGAGTGTGAATACCCTGCAGCATTTGGGCCTTTTCTGCTCTCTGCTTCCATGCCATTAGTGCTCATTGCTCTCCCCATAATGTTAAGTGTTACCAATCACTAGGGGCTGTCCTTACTTTCTCTTACAATGTTGTTTCTCCCTGATATCTTCCCCCTCACAATAAAAGGTTGGTGAGGGCTCCTGCTGGGTTTTGGTCAACCTCATGCATTCACATTTATTGCCTTCAGATGGTAGTTAATTGATTCATAGCAAGGTGGTACCACCACAAGAAATCACCCACAAATTTTTTCCATACTGCTTATAGAATATTACAACTCACGCGAATTAAAACCAGAAAGTGTTTGAGGGGAAAAACAAATGGCTACCACATTTATCAGATGAGTTTATCTTAAGCTTATCTGAAGATAGTAGCTGTCCTTATTACATTCTTGGCATGCTTGTTCTTTTTTATTTGTTATTGAATTGGATCTTCACACCCCACACAGGCCTTTAAGAAAGGCCTAAGAGTTACTATATATGAAAGAGTGGAAGTTTACCACAATTTATTTAAGGCTGCTACAATGCTTTTTGATAGTTCTTGGTGTTCTCAATTGGCACCTTGCACTCCAAATTTAGGCTGCATCAGCTTAAAGGACGAGGAAATGGTAATTTTATGATGAGTAAAAACCCAAGTGAAAATAAAGTTCTGTAGTGGTTACTGACTCAGTCTAAATAGTTGAAATCTTAGTGAAGTAAATATGTCTTTTGCCTGTTTTTTGTACAAAATTCTGATGCCTTGCATCATCTGCAAAACAATCAGAGTTTTAAGTGTTTAGGAATTCAGAGTATTTAATAAATATTCCCGCCAACAGTTGCATGGCTGAAATAATTTATCTGCAGGGAGCAATCTTTTACCTTTACTGGGGGATACAGGTTTTCCTCTGTTAATGAAAATGCAAAATGATGGTGTTTAATGCCTTGCTAGCATATCTAGACTATTAAGGGAAATCGGAAGAAAATGGAGGAGAAATGAGAGAATGAACAGACTTTTTCTAGATCTGCCTCGAGACTGACTGTACATGTATAAGTGATTATTCAGTAGCCAGTTTTTCAGGTGTGTGGAACAGTATAATGCAAAGGGACAGCAGATGACTACTAAATGCAGCAGTTACTACCAAAGCTGGCAGAACTGATAGGTCTGTACAAAATGGATTCAAGGAATAACTGGCATCAGTACGACAGATTCAGAGCAAAACACAAAGCAGATTAAAATCTTGAAGGTGATTTTGTATTACATTGCTTCTGGGCCCTTGGATTCCAGTTGTTAATGTTGTTCCATGCTCTTGGTCACCCACTAGCATGAGAAAAAGTCTGGATTTTCTTATTGCCCAATAGTGAAATGAAAACCAAATCTGGGATGAATAAGAAAACAGTAAAGTCAATACAGCTGTCTTGTTTCAATCTCATTAATAATGAATTTTGATCCTTTCTTCTGTAAAATAAATTTTTATATCATGAAACAGTAACTTCTGTTCTAAACAGCCATTCTGAAATCAGAATGTTTCCTTTGGAAAACATGAGAATGGAGTATTTTGGTATTTTATAAATGGTATTTGATGAAACACATTAGCTTAGGGAAGATAAACATTTTCCAGTGCCATCTTACTGGTTACATGTCTCTGAACAGATTCTTAGCTGGCAATTAATGTAAAAGCACAGGAATAGCATTAAACCATTTCCTATGGGCTTGAAGGGCTTTTTGCCTTCCTCAGGTTTACTACATGATGATTATTCAAAGATCTTAAAACTTCACTTTTCTAGAGAAGTTTTGAGAAAGTGAATAGAATAATTTAAAAAATCATCAGCTTATATTACCCAGCCTAGTTCAATGTTTGAAGTTACAGAGGTGACATCAGTGAACATGGAGATTGTGTTGCTTAGAGATATTTATTAGTTTCTTTAATTTAGTTAGGCATCTTCTCTCTGAAGTACTGGGTCAGTCCTCAGTATTTTAACATATCATTCAAAAACCTAAGTTGTTCCCCCAGCCTGTGTTTTCATGCCAGATGCCCGTTATAACTAATGCCATTTTCTCACTAATAAGAAAGATGTGCCTTTATGATCAGATTTGTGCTGAAGTGCCTGACTGCATATTGACTTTCACGTTTGCTCTCTTGTTACAAAAACTGGTGATGTTCTTTGTGTGTGATCAAAATCTTTTCTATTAGACTATTTTTTTGGAAATGTTTTAGATATCTTGTACATTTCAAAAGGTTGTTTCTTATTATCTGCAAACTTCTTTTGACTGTGTATATCTTCTTCTGAATAGAGGGGCTTTGTATTTTAAAGATTTATCTTGTGGTTATGCATGCCTTTATCCAAGAGATAATTAAACCATTGCTGTTACATTTGTGCAAAGCTAATTTGAGGGATGTTTGTACACACATCCTTTCACAGGAAACAAAGATGACATATTACCTGAGCAAGATCCAGTCAAAAAACCTAACGGAAGATCTGATCTTGGAAATGACTGTAAGTCCTATATTTAAAGTAAATCAAGTAAAAATGTATACTTGTATAACTTTCAAGAGCTACTTTTAGGCTTGAAATTCTACTTCTGGAATTTAGAGAAGTTTCATTTATAACTGATCATTATAGAGAATTAGCACCTGGGAATCTATTCCCTGTGAACCACAGGAAACCTGTGATTCACTGTAATTTTCAGCTTATTCTTACATCTTCATTTGGTTTTTATAGACCTTCTGACTGCCCACTCTAGAGAGTTCTCTGGCTTGGCTTCAGATACAATGAAATGACAAGTGACATTTTCTTTGACAGGGGCTAAAATCTTACAAGGTGCTCAACTGTGCTAACCCTTTTACAGCAAAATGCTTAAGGATATGAGTGTGACATTTGTGTGCATGAAATGCATGATACAGTGTAAAGGAAGTGTTTGGGGATTGGCTCATGTCACCTAAGGGATTAAAAGTGTCAGCTGCTGAAAGGGGCCATCCCTGCCTTAGGATCCTGACACTGCCTTCTTTGAAGGAGATCAAATGAAGTTCCTAGACACAAGACTTTTGGCTTGATTTGAGGCTCCCCTTTTAGTGACTGTGCACTGCTGTCAGAGCCAGTCTGGGCTGAAAATATTGATTCTTTTATGTAAAGATGAGTATCTGCTGATTACATATGTTATAACACTATGCTCTGGCATTCACTCAGTATGGGCAGGATTATGCCTTCTGTCTTTTCTGTTTATGTGGATCCTCTGTTTTAAGGATTGGGTTTTTTTAATAAATATTTGATTAAAGATTAGGCAATGTTTGGATGGTAAAATATCTATACACTAGCATGCACTTCAAGCAGGTTGCTACCCAGGGCCATGTGAGGAATAGAACGCAGGTTCTGCTTGTTGCCTTGGTGTGCCCCAGTGGGATGATCTGGTCGTTCCCCTTCTGGTTTGTTTTTTGTTTTTTTTTTTTACAGGGGTACACATCTCAGAAAAGGTCCTCTGAGGCATCACCATGATACATGTTGTAATGAGATGTTGTGTCATAGGGAAGTGTTCTTCTGTGCTAGTTCTTTGAGATGAACATGCTTAATTTCCCTCTGTCACTTAAGCATATATGTGGATATTTGAATGCTGGAATTTAAGTATATACTACTACACAAATGTTTTATAATCAGAGAATATGTCAGCCTATAATCCAGTTTGTCTGCAAAAGAGGGAACAGTTGCTGTAGAACAGTGGAACATAAACACAAAACCATTGTGCACAGTGCAGTGTGAAGAGTAGGCTTGGCCCTGCTGAACCAGGTCCTCCTTGTGCTTTCTGCACCACTTTGCAAGACTTGGTGAAGGGTCTAGAGTGGAAGCCTTATGAGGAGAAGCTGAGGTCACTTTGTTCAGCCTGGAGAAGAGGAGACTGAGGGGAGACTTCCGAGTGGTCTACAGCTTCCTCACAATGGGAAATGGAGGGGCAGGCACTGATCTCTTTGCGCTGGTGATCAGTGATAGAATCCAAGGGAACAGCATGAAGCTGTGTCAGGAGAGGTTTAGGCCAGATATTAGGAAAAGGTTCTTCACCCAGAGGATGGTTGGGCACGGGAACAGGCTCCCCAGAGAAGTGGTCACAGCACCAAGGGTGACAGAGTTCAAGAAGTGTTTGGACAGCACTCTTAGACACATGGTGTCCTGTGCAGGGCTAAGAGTTGGACTGTATGATTCTTGTGGGTCTCTCCCACTCAGGATTTTCTATAATTTTATGATTTAAAATATCAGCAGCTTGATGCTGTAGGCAACAGCTGGAGTGCAGCTGTCTGCTGATGGCTCACATGCTCCCTCCACACCTGGGCCTTCCCCAGACCATTGGCGTGTCAGCCTAATTCCACTAAAAGGGATTAAATCTCTTCAGCCCCTTCTAAGGATCATCTGCAGTTCAGACTGAAATGGGCTGGCTTATGGGTCTGAGGTGCTGAAGGTTCTAACTGTGGACCTGCACTGATTGAATGCTGTAGATGGATCCAGAAGAAATAAGCCTTTCAGAATGCAGCACAGTGCATTCCTAGGCCAGGAGGGAAAGCAGAAGCTGTGCTGCTGTTTCAGCACACGGTTTCTTGCTGCTTAACCCTCTGAAGGGCTAATCTGCTAATCTTGGGGAAAAGCAATGCCATTGTGGCTATACTCTTCATCTCTCTGTTATAAAATTCTTGCAAGTTCAAGGCAACATTTTATGAAGAAACTATAATATTCCTTAAAATTGGGTAGTCTTGCACACAGGATTAGAAACAAGTTTTGTTGCATTCCATATTGTTTCTCTCAATAAAGATGAAGCTTTTCAAATTAATGGTTACTGTCATGATCATGGCTTTTAGTACATTAAAATGAATATTGACACATTTGTGTTCTACTTGGGCTGCCATCAAAATTACCTTCCATGTCTGCCCAAATGAAAATGGTACAATCTTATGTTCCCAGAATATTTGTCCTTGCAAATGGAACAAGGATCTTGTCTCTCCTGTGATGGCAGAATGAAGGTAATCAATCCGAGGCTTTTAACTGGGTGCTAATTTAGACCTGCAGCAAGTCCCACAGTGGAAAATTAGGGAGTAGATGCCACCATATTAACTGCAGTTTTATTATGCTCTTATCTAAGATTTCTGAAATAATCAAGAGTAAACCATTATTGTTAATATTTTTAGGGATTGATACAACAATCAGTTCCATACAGATCTTGGAAACTCAGCAAAGCATTGACAATCGCTACTGTGGTAAAAATCTGCAGTGCAGGTAGGTAAATTACTTTCTTATGCTGTGGTGAAATAAAATACTGTTAATGTGGCGTGGTTGCTTGGCTGGCTCCTGCTTACAGTTTTTTCCTCTAGCATGCAGGAGTCTTTGGTACCTTTTTCTGTTTAAATTTACATGCAAATCCTTTGTGTATTATTGCAACCTTTTTCAGCTCCGGTAATTACAGCTATGTTATTCCTGTTAACAAATACACACCCATGGATGTAGAAATCTCACTGGAAATAAAGTAAGTACAATTAAAAAGAACACATACTAAAGTGGTTCATTATTTAATAGAAATTCTTGCCTGATGTCTGTGACACGAATTTGTCCTGTTCAGAGGAGTGGGATAATCTAAGTACAAATAAGTTCTTAATGTAGACCTTTGGGTAGATCCGTTGCTGTAGCAAAGGCCCAATAACAATTTCTCCCATTGTTACAGATATTAAAAGTCAGAAGTCTTAAGGTTTTATTCTAGTAATCATTTGAGCAGATATATATGCATATATTGTCAAGATTGTAGCCTTTGGCGTAGGGATTTGGGTTTTTGGTGGTTTTTGGCAGGGTTTGGTTTTTTTTTTTTGGTGTGGTTTGGGGTTTGGGTTTATGGGTTTTTTTGGGGTTTTTTTGGTGGGTTTTTTTTTTTTTTTACATGTAGAGGAATACTATTAGGAACATACATAAGTAACTCCAGAGAGTACCATTTTTAGACCTGTTGTGCCAAGCCCCGTAAAAGGGGATTCTTCTGCAGGAACTTGTGGTAATGCATAAAACTGTGACTTACAGCAGGAACAAACAGCAGACTTATTCCTCAGCAGCAGGTATTTTCTCCTCAAAAGCCTCCCTCCACAGGGTTCTCCCAGAAGTAACAAGCCCTTTCTTTAGGAATTCTTCTCTGAGAAAGGCCAGCGATAGCCAGAAAAGCTGCCAAACAACCTGCTTGATGACACTTCATGGCTCCTGTCTCTCCAAGAAAGGGCTTGTGCAGTCTTTTGATTCTAAATACTACCCTTGTAAACATCTCCCTTTTTTAGATAAGAGGAAATATAACAATACTCCTGAAGTGTCTACTTGTTTTCTACAAGTTCTGAAAATTTGTCTTTTAAATGTATGCCAGTATAAATTAGTAGTAGAGCCCTCCCATGTAGGGATTAATACATCATACTCAGAGTTTCAAAGAGTATGAATTTATTTTGAATACTGGTTTGTGGTTTGGGGTAAACTGATTTTATTTTTAATAAAGTAATTTTTATCTTTATTTTTTTCTTTCCTGAAGCACCACAGAGCCATTAATTGTATTTCTCTGCAAAGTCACATTTGGAAATTATTGTTCCCGTTATTCTTCAAGCCAAAACAGTAGGAAGGATTTCCTAGAAACCACACAGGTAAGATTTTTGGAGCAATACTCTGATTTCTGGGGATAATTTTTATAAAATTGATGGCTGCAAAATTCTGGTCGTGGTTAAGGTAGTAGAAATCCAGTGATACTTTGAGTCTGTCAGTCAGAGTTGGTTTTGGCATGACCCTAATGAGATGAAATATTTTTGTTGGAGTCAATTTTCTGCTGACTTTCATAAAAATTTGTCCAGCGTTTCTCTGGAAGGATATTTTTGGGTCTGCTTCAGCCTAAGTCACCACTAGAAATCATAACTCCAGAGATCACTCAGGGCTTTAGGAGACAGGTTCCTCCAAACTCTCATCTAATACAAGCTTTCCATTATTATCTTCTGGGTAATGAATTCCAGTTTTAAAGTCTTGAATTTACTGGAAACAGTGGTAGTATCCCCCTTTATATCTGTGTGAACAGGAGTTTGCCAATAAATCCCTCTAGGAAAAACTCTTCATTTTTAAAGCAAGAGTTGTTTACATGCCATTTTCTAGATTTCCTCAATGCAAAAAAAAGCTGTTAAAACATGTTAGCTTTTCCCAGTTAAAAAAAAATAAAATATTTAGTGACCAGATCTTGCAAACTTTTGAGCATCTCCAGTAAACTGATGAAGGCTTTAAGATCTCTTCAAATTTCCTGGAAATATAAGACTCTTTTAAGGCCCCCATTTGTCAGTGTTTGCTTGGAAATGTTTATTTTGGCTAAAACAGTAGGAAAGGTGTAAACAAGGATAATAGCATTTCTGAACACACTGTAGGAGAAACATCCCTGAATTTGGCAGTAATTTCAGCATCTTCTTTAGATTTCTGATTTATGGTGCCATGCATAATATATTCTTAATTGATTTTAAATTTTATTTTAGTGCCTTGTCAAATCAGAGCAGTTGAGGTACTTCTAATCTTAAGCTGACTTTCTGATCAACCTTTCAATTGTCTTTGCAAAAAGTTACAGTCTTCTCTGCAACTGCGGCAAAGCCAACAGAAAGCCAAAATTTTCCAAATTTTGACCTCTTTGCTGTAATTCCAACAGAACTGAAGTTAAGTCAGACATAGAGAGTTTCGCAATGCATAAATGTCCTTGAAGCTTAGTGACAGAACTGGTCAAAGAGATTTCCTGTGTCAAGCTGAAATCCACATCAAAAGACTAAAGCTAACAAGCCTCCAGCAGCAGTGAGCATTCAGATTTGATGTGACTCAGAATAGAAATGCTGCCGAGTTGAAGAGGTTTCTTTCAAGGGGATTTTCCTAGGGATTGGAAGGCTTATTCCCTACCAAAAGGCAGGGCAGTAATCATTTGGACTCAGCAGTCTCCTGTAAGTTTTATCCTGTGAACATATCATCTCCAGCAGAGGGGATGTGTCAGAAGGTGCAAGGAGGAAAGACGGAGCTGAGACACTAGAAACTGATGAAATAAAAGTTACCATGGATCATTAGGTTAAAGAGAGCTGAGGTTTCAATTTTGTTTTATTCAGTGTAACATAAACATTTCAGATACAAAATAAATGGTTTAATTTGTACATGGCAGAACCCTGTAATGAAAAATAGCGTGAAACCTTGTCCATATCTGTTTTTGAAATATTAAGTGAAGACATTACCCATATCTTTAGAATGTATAGAGGAACTTTCCTATTTCTGGGGACTACTAAAGTTGCTGTTCCAGAATCAACAGAACTGCCATTTGCTACTGTTATAACTTAAAGCTCTCAGGCCACCTGGCACATCAGGAACAATCCCTTTTTGTTTGGGGATTTGCTAAGGGAACGAA
This sequence comes from Xenops minutus, assembly GCA_035221455.1. Taxonomy (NCBI): domain Eukaryota; kingdom Metazoa; phylum Chordata; class Aves; order Passeriformes; family Furnariidae; genus Xenops; species Xenops minutus. The sequence goes on from JAWWEE010000040.1 coordinate 34,729,441, forward strand.
TGAGGGAGTTCAGTTATTCACAGCCAGCTGAGTGTCACTGTGAGGCAGATGCCTTTGAGTTCCCGTGCAGAGCTGGTCAGAGCAAACCCACACTGGCAGGGTTTGAAGTCAGCACTTGCTCTTTAAATACTTTGACTGTAGCTATCAAGGCTTGTTATCGTAATTACTTTACACTACATTTGTCAGTGGTTTCCAGAGCCTAACCTTCTGTCCAGTTTCATGGGAAATAAGGTTATCTAATTTCTCTCTCATTTATCATCTAGGGACGTCAGCATATTTGGACTCTCCCTGTAGCTAAGTTGTATGACAGTGCATACTATTTCCGTGTAGCTGTCCCGGTAAGCCTTTTCAAATGGAAACACAGCAAAAGACAAATAGCCTTTGAACTGAAGGAATATCATATATGAATCTCCTTTATTTTTCTTCTGCAGGGTTTTGCTGGCTGTTCAACAGACCCTTATTTTGCTGGAATGTTTTTTACTGATTACTACTTCTACTTTTATCGGCAGTGTAACTAAAATGTTGCCAAATATTCTGTACTTTGGGGAAAGGATGAAGAAACTCTTAATATGAAAAAGAGACTTATGAATGACCCTGGATATTTTTTTAAACCTCTTGCTGAGTTACATGGCATTTTCTTGTTTGTTTCACTTTTAAATAAAAAAAAAAAAAAAAGAAAAAGAAAAAAAAAGTGTTGGATGACAACCATAGCTCTGCATTTCCAGAAAGTGTCTAAAAGGACATGAGGCAATTAAAGTATATGATGTGTAAGTAAAATAATCCTATTGATCATAGTGAAATTATATGATATTGTACATATAGCAGACAAGAACAAATGGGTAGGAGCTCTGCTCAGCTGAGATACACTCCAGTTGTCAGAAGATGGGAAGATGATAAAATGTTAGTTGCAGTCAGGAGACCTGCTTCTGTCCTACAGACATATGCCTTCTTTAAGTATCTGCTGCCCTTTTCTTATATATAAATTTATTTTTTTTACGAACAAAACCAAACCCAAACAATACTCTAAAAGATAAACATAGCACTGTGCAAATGCCCTCTAAAATAAGAGTTGTGACTTAGGGAACAACAGGTCAATTTAGCAGTCTGTGTAAGTGTTTCCATTTCAGCAAGCAGTGCCATCATTGCCGTCACAGTTGTGTGATTTAACGATGCTACTGCTGTTTGAATGAGGTGTGTTTCAGCTGTTTCAGCTACCTTGGTGTTTTTTTGTTGTTTGGTGGGTTTTTTTGTTTGTTTGTTTGTTTTTTCTGAAACTGTAGAGCTGGAATGAACGATTCATTCTTAAATTCAGGTTATTTTTTTTTTTTCTTGGTGTTTGTGATTTGTGTTTGTGTGATCAAAGAATAGAAATTTAGTATGTTAGTGTGGGAAAGACCTTTCTGTTTATATTTAGGAAATACATTTGTAAAGAAAAGCTATTTGTATGAAATATCACATTAGTTGCTCAGAAAGAAATCAGAGGTCAAGTAATAGTCAAGTACAGTATAAATAGTGTTGTGGGGTATGTTCAGGTCAATCCTTCATTTTGCATAGATGAGAGAAAATAAATATAATGGGGAGACTGTAGGCTTTTGAAGATTTATCATGTAAAAGTTACATGTGAACAACTGTTCTCTGAATTAAATTCTTTATTTAGCAGTGAAAGGGAAACACTAGGAAGAAAAATTAATGTCTAAAAAAGACCTGACTGCAGTCTTAGTAAACACCAATGTGTCTTAATTGTATATTTATTGCCTGACAATGTGACGGGAGTGTTTAATTTTGTTTCTGTGCCTTCATTTGGCATTTCTTTTGTTACTATTTTGGGATTTCCTTTAAGGATGTCTTTCTCACTGATTCTTTTTTAGATGTGTGTGCTTCAGTTGGGGTTAATTGCAATGTCTGGCTTTTTTTTCCTTAAATGACTCACTAGTTTGACCTTATAAGGGTTTTTTTGTTTGTGGTGAGGTTTTTTTGTCTGTGTGGGTTTTTTTGTTTTGTTTTGTTTTTCTTTCTCCTGGGAAGTATTTATGGTGTAAAGCACATATTCTCTAATATCCTGGAGACTAACTAGACTTGGAAATCTGAATCTAAAATCATCAGGAGTTTGTGCCTTTAGTTTTTTGTGATCCATACTTGGGGTAAGAGTCAACTGGTCACAAATGATAATGCATGTGCATTTTGAACAAAAACTATGCTTTTTTAGATCCACCTGGTTTTCATCACACTGTTCTGGATTGTAATGCTCTTCCCAGTGGCACAGAGCACTGCAGCAGGAGAATATAAGCCCCAAGTGTTTTCTGTCATCCAAAAACTTTCTGTGATTAGAGTTTTGAGTGAGATGCATGTGGGAGAGCAATTATTTTCTTTGTTTAAAAGCTTGTGGTGATTTTATTACACGTTATTTTGCCCATGGAAGAATTTTCAACTAGTTCTTTACTCCTGTTGCATGTTTGTAGTAAGATACTGTTGAAGATTTCATTCAGATTTAAGATGACATGTTGCTGTATGAAGACTGTGTTTTAATATGTCTGAGGTAACAAATATCCACCTTGGCAAAAGCTAGGTTAAAACTGGCAGAAATTAAATGCTTGGCATTAAAAGCACAGTGGCTGAGTGCTGTTTAGCTGGTTACCGGAGTTAAAGTGTAACACAGGCCCACCAGATACACAGTCAGTGACTGACATACATGCCCAGGTTTTGGTCCATTTTGGAGTGGAAATACAGAAACTTGAGGAATGATTTTTCTCACATATCTGCCGAGACTTCACTTTACTATATTTGGGGAAGTGGAACTCGTCTTGAAAACACTGGACTGGTGACATTCTTGCCCTTGTTCAATCCTTCTCCCTTGCATATTAGAACTACTGTAGAAGAATGCCACAGGGAAAACATGGCCAGCAGCATTGTCCACCCTGTACAACCAAAAGAAGTATGGATTGACTTTTCCAAATGAAAATGTTCTAAAAAGTTCAAGCATGTCAGTTAGTTTTGGGGAGGGGGTGTTGCCATTTCTGTGTCCTCAGTGATAAAGATACAACTTTTTTTAATAGTGGTCATTGTAATTTGAAACAATGTTTGTGATACTGAATAATGAATTATTGATGGATTATGTACATTCTATTTAGAACAGGAAATTCCCTTTCCCTTATCTATTTTTATCACAGTGTTTATGAATTGTATGAGATCTTCAGACATCCATCGCTGGAATATTTTCGTCTAACTTGAGAGGGAGCTGAGGCCAAGTAAACTTCGAGTCTGTGTGATAGACACAGCTGTAAATTGCAGGAGGCAAAGGTAGGGCTGAAATGGGGTCATCTAGCATCATGTGATCTGCTTTTCAAACTGTGCTGCAAATACCAAGAACGTGATGTGGCAATTAACATTTTACTTGACTGTAACACAAATTACCTCACCTTGCTTTCACTAAGTTTGAGATACTTGGTGGCAGCAGCATTTTAAGAAAGCCTGAGATTGCTTCAAAGCTCAGCACAATAAGGGAAGAGGCTGTGAAGGCTGAGAATCTTGCCTGGTCACCCCATGGAAACCAAGGACAAGGCAGAAGAGCAGAATGAGTGATTCTGAGGTGTGAGTCTGCAGCTGGAATTGCCATTAGCCTTCGGGCACAGCCCCAGCTGAAGTTGTAGACAGCTGTGAGCAAACAGGCATTTTGGTTTCTGACTGCAGCTTGGTTCAAATGACTCTAGTTTAGAAGAAGCCTGGTGGGTAGTGAGGAGGCTGTCTGGTGAGATGATGTGAGCCCACCCTGAGAAGTTAGCAAAGCTGAATTTGGAGCCCTGCACAGCACAGGTCTGAAGTGAGACCTGGAAGTGAGCTTTTGATTAAGTCCAGCTTATCTGCATTTTTCTAGGATTTTAGTTTGCTTTATAGAATTAGGAAAATACTTTCATTAAGATTTGCTATTCTGCTCACAGTGCAAGAAGTTGCTCACTCAAGAGTCACTGACTACTTAAATTACAAATCTGTTGCATAGAACCTGAGTCAATCCAGCTGCAAAATGAAAACCTGATTTATGTCAGGTTTACTCTTTCTTTTGATCTGAATGCCACAGTGTGTTTAGAATAAGCCAGCTCATTGTAGGTATAAAAACTAGTTTCAAGATACACAGAAAATTAATCATAATTTATAAATTTCAGTGCTGTAAGACTTTTATATGATATGTAGCTTTAATGAAGATATGACTTTTATATGTGACCTTATAGTATACTTGGAAGCATTGAACACAACTGATGGAAACTCATTATAGGAATCATTTACTGACCTTACCTTCTTCCTGGAATAATTCTATTAATGTCCCAGCTAAACTGCACTACAGAGAAACAACTTCTTCAGATTTGTATCCTGGCAGTCTGCCATTGCAAAAATCCTGGCTGTTCTGCTGGCTTTTGTGAATTGCTTCTCCACAAGACATTTGCTTCCTCCCATGTTCCCTATGTGTTGGACAAGGCAAAAGGCAGCACTGGTTCTAATTTGAGCTGTTCACATACTGGTGGGGAATAGCTGGTTGCTCCTTCACACAGCAATTTCCTACCTGTGTTTGGAAATATTAGATTGCTCCTGTCTCTGTGGGCACTTTTTCATTTCTTGGCTTCAGATTTTCTTGAATCTTGTAGAAACATAATGAGGCTAGGCCTCTATCAAATTTGTTTGTAATTGGTTAACACCTTAAAAACTAATAGTAAGCAGAACAGGGAGGCTGATTATATCACCTTGTAAGTTTTATTTTCTGTTTAAAGCCAGGATATAGTTCATTCCAAACAAAAGAATCTTGAGCAACATCTCTCCGATTCCTTAGGGGAGATGGTCCTTTTTGAAACAGGATATTTAGGAAGTTTTAATTTGTAGATCCAGAGCTTCTGATAACATCTGTGACACAAGGAGGCTGAGATGTAGCCTCAATCATCTGCGGACCTGGGGCCACTGATGAAGCCTTCATGTCTCCACTGCTTACTAATAAAACTTTGCTAATTGTGTTTTTCCTCATGAAGGGGAAGAGGATCTGGAAAGGGTCAGTGTTGTATGGGTAAATGTATTAAACGCACTGAGATACTCAGATGTTTCTGGTTTATGTGTTTGGGACTAATCAAAGAGGTCCTGTTTTAGTAAAACAATGTGCTCAGCACTTTTGAAAAATCAGAATCACATCATTTCGGTTGGAAAAGACCTCAGATCATTGAGCCCAACCTGTGACCAAACACCACCTTGTCAACTAGACTGTGGCACCAAGTGCCATGTCCAGTTGTTTCTTGAACGTTTCTGGGATTGGTGACCACCACCTCCCTGGGCAGCCCGTTTCAATGCTAACTCATCTTTATCATGGAAGAAATTCTTCATGATGTCCAACTTGAACCTTCCCTGGGGCATCTTGAGGCCATTTTCTCATCCTGTTGCTGGCTGCCTGGGACAAGAGCCCACTCTCCAGCTGGCTACACCCTCCTTTCAGGTAGTTGTAGAGAGTGATCAGGTCTCCCCTGAGCCTCCTTTCTCCAGACTAAACACCACCAGCTTCCTCAGCCACTCCTCACAGGACTTGTGCTCCAGACCCTTTCCCAGCTCTGTTGCCCTTCTCTGGACACGTTCCAGCACCTCAATGTTGTTCTTGCAGTGAGGGGCCCAGAACTGGACACAGGACTCGAGGTGCAGCCTCACCAGTGCTGAGTCCAGAGGGACAATCTCTTCTCTGGTCGTGCTGGCCACACTATTCCTGATACAATGGCCAGGATACCATTTGCCTTCTTGGCCACCTGTGCATACTGCTGCTCGCAGAGACCTCACGGAGAAGTCGAGGTGAGCAGCCTTGAAAAGGGACAGGTGACGCTGCTGGGTCCCAGTGAGCAGGGCTGCCAGCCCAGTGAGTAGGGTATAAGTCTAGATTTAGCTTTTCAGTTTGAATGCTTTGAACTTGGCATGTTAACTCAAAATCCTTGTTAGGCTCCAGAAATATTTCTCCAGAAAAAGTATGAATTATTTTTTTTTCTGCACAGTGGTGATAATGGGAAGAAATGGCTTTTGCTATTACATTTCCACACCCTCTCCCCTGCTCTTATGCATTGCATAATATTTGTTAAATTCTTCTGATATGGACTGAGTAATTTTAATTAACATCTACAAACCATCACATAATACCTGGATTGGCAGTTGCTGACTGTGACACATGCTCTTAAAATTGTTTAGCTGAAAGAACAATGTTTTCTAAGGAAAGACGAGGGCATATGCATGTCCCAGTCCTAGACTACATATAATTGGCCACTGACTTGCTTCCCCTCCTGCTAAGCCTTGGGGAGTGCCAGCAGGGGTCAGGAGCAGGTATCAGCAGCCTGGCTGATGCACCCAGGGCATCGTGGGTGCTGCTGGGAACCTCTGTAAGGTTCGAGACATGTTATGGCACTTTAGTTACTCCTAGTGAGTCTTGTCCAGGTACTGCGTAGGTTAAAAAAAGAAAAATTCACGCACTCACAGCACTTTGTTCAGTGATCTCTACATAAATGCAGTCTCCTCTCCCCTCTCTGGCTTCACCAAATAGCATGTCTTCTGTCAAAACAGCCCATGGACGAACATTTTCAGTGCAAACCCTAACAGGTTTTGCACTGGCAATCCTGACCCAATTTTAACCCTGGTTGCTATGGCACTCTGCAGGCTGGACGGCTGGCTGGGCAGGGCGATGTGGTGATGGCACACAAGCCTTTTGTTGCTCCTTGGCCTGGGTCCAGCCAGCTTCTTTCCCCCCTTTCTCTCCACGTCGCAGCAGCTGGCAGCAGCCTACATCTGCTGACCAGGAGCAGCAGCCGGGCTGCAGCCTCTGATGCCTTTGTGGGCCAGTGTCCTGGAGGAGACACCTCCTCCCAGGCACCCAGAGCTGCTCCTCTGCAGACCACAGCTCCCATCCTTTGGCTGCATGCCCCTCTATCGGAATAGCCTCCCTCTTCTTGCTTCCAGGCTTTGAGCAGGCTCCCTCTCCTCATCCCTCACTAGTTGCTTTCCAGACATCCTGTGCTCTACTTCACTCCCTCTAGAAAAGGAGCTCGTCACATAACTTTTAAAGGATGAGATCTAAAATAGGTCATCTTCTTAGTAACAGGTAGAAAACTACTTTTATGGACAGGATTTGAAACACAACTCATTATTTTAAAGGCAGATGTTTTAATTTCTGGTTGATGTTAAATATATCACAGTTGCCTACACACAATAATAAAAGAATAGGATTTTCAAATTTGAGTTTAATGTTAATTTAGCTGGTAGATAGTCTGCAGGGTAATCAGTGCTTTGCATTTTTCATTCAATCTCAATGTTACGCTTTGCCCTCCACAACATAATCCAAACCACAGACCAGCTGGCTGTGTTGATTAAAATCCTTTTTCTGCTTTTTATTAATCTTCATGGTTTTGCCCTAGAATTATGAAGTGGTCATGGTCTATCAGGAAGGAAATCTACTGGGCCAGAACGCAGTATTTACGAGTTGCAATTTCTGTTTAAAGCATATTATAGATTCCTAAAATAAGCTGTGTCCTGAATGCTTTGTTAGATCTGCAGAACTTTACATGAGTTTGCAACAAAGCTCTTCGGGTTAAATTACTTAAATAATTCATTATGTATTTGGCTGACACATTTCCTCACTGAAAACATAGATTAAGAGAATGTCATTAGGGGATGGGAGTGACAGAGGATTTTTGTTGTCAGTCCTGCATTTTGGAGGCATAGTGTCATGCAAGCTCTTCATGTGGACCCTCATGGCCTTTACCTTGATGGTAGAGGGAGAACAGAGAGGGTCAGGCTATTGCTGCAAGGCAAGGGGAAGCTCTGATTCAGGCACTATTTGATCACAGTGAATGGGGTTTTTTTAATTAATTTGATGTGATGATTAGGCAATCACTTTAGCATGTATTTTTTCAATTATCTCTTGTTAACAAAATGAGGCAGTAACTAAGCATAATCTATCTTTTCTGATTTCTCACAATGTTAATTAGAGACTGTGAATATTCTTGCTGAGGTGTTTGGGTATCTTTGCATCTAGTGGTGGTTAAAGTGGCTATATCCAGGAGTTATGCCATCTGTACTTTGGACAAGATCATACACTCAAGCATGGTATTCAGTGAAACTGTTACACAGATAGACAGATCTCCCTACAGGTCTTTGCTGCAATCTTCCCTTCCCTGCTCTGTGTTGCTCCATGTCAGTGAATGGCTGGCACACTGGGATCACTGCTCCCAATCCTGCCCTGGAACCCCAGAATGGCCAGGAGGCCAGAAGTCCCACCTGGGGACGGAGGGGCAGGTGGCCACATTGGGACAAAGTAAGTAAAAGCAGCAACATGTGTTCTCTGTGTTCAAATCCTGCCATCTTCCCGGACTCTGGTTGCTGGATCTAGGGGTGTTGGCTAGCATTTTCTCTTTTTCTCTCTCTTCCTTCTCCTAATTTTCTTTCTTAATATTTTGGGTGTCTTGGGACTGGATTGGTTGGATTATGCTGTTGCATGGGTTAGTATGTGCTAAGTCAATGCTTTGTGGAATGTTTTATTTTGGTTGTTACCCTTTAAACTTTTGCCAAGTTTCCTTATTTTCTAAAATTTACCAGTAAAAGTACCTCCTGAGAAAACACATGCAGCATCTTCTTTGCATTTTCTCTTCAGATTTTAAAAGAACTGAAGGCTCGTCTAATAAATTTGGCAGGAGAGTTTATGAAGCATTGTATATTTTTAAAGTAAAATCTCTTTAGTGAGTTTGTAGCTCAGGTGCTGGGGTCTTACACCCTTTCCTCAAAGTCATGATTCTCAGTTTCTAGACCGGTTTGGAATCTCCTGCAACCTTATGACTTTGCAATTTCAATCCCTAAAAAGCAGTTTCTTTTTCTTACTTAGAAGGGTCTTGGCTGCAAATAAAGTTATGACTTCCCCTCTTCACAGTTTACTTTTGTCAGCTTTTTAGGCATTGATAATAGTTTTTTAAGCTTTGATTTCTTCAGGCAAAGAAACTTTTACTTGCAGCCTGCTCTGGTAACCTCATTGCTGGTAGGGTGCTGGTGAGCATTGCGTGGCTGGCTGCTCAAGTCTCATAGGCACTACTTAGAAAAACAAAACTCAAAAGGCTGCTGGGTGGGGCAGGTTAATTGCCTTTTTTCCCTCATGACTGCACAGCTCTTGCTTTCATTGGACCTTTGCCATCTCAGGTATTTTCTTTAATACAGTGCACATAGCAGTGGGGCTCTGACTGCTGAAGTGACCAGAAGCAGCATTCTGTTGATGGTCTCCCCCTGTAGCTCCTGCATTCCCATCTAGCTTCTCCCTACAGCATCGTGGCTGAAGCAGCACAAATTATCTTCTTGGCAGTTGTCTTATCACTTTACTTTGTGATTTACTTGCTCTAAGGATCAGACTACTGCCTTGTCTCATGGTAAATATCATCCCAAAATTAAAATTCCTGTCTTCCAGAAATGTTCAACATCTTGGGATCTCTCTAATGGCTTTTGTGTTTCTCCCTCCTTCTGGCCCATCGCATTTGTCCCTTTACTTTCCCATGTAATAGTGACCTGTCTTCCAGGTCACTATTTCCTGCAAATCCTAATCTAAATCATCAGAGGCTCAGCCATGACACCATATATATGTTTCATGAGCTTTCATACCACAGTGTTGCTTCTTCAACATCTTCTGTGCTTGTGGATAATCTTACTGATGTCAGCTGGTGCTCCAGGTAGTACTGATGTTCCTCTGGGAACGTACAGCAGACCTTCAAGTGCTTTGTCCACATGTGCTCCTTGGCACAAAGCACAAGCTGAATGCTTCACAAGCAGAAAATACAAAAAATATGGATAGAAATACTTAACAAAAAGAGTGGAAACTCTGTGTTTTTGATTCACTTTACTGTCCCTTAAGGATTTATTTTTGCATTAAGTTATGTGGCTAGATGTGTTTTTTCAAGACAACAAAGAGTGACATGAAGGACGTTGTTTAATCCATCTGTCTTGGCAATATTAATCTCCTTGTTTCTGTTCAGACAGCTACCAAAAAACACATCCCCTGTGTCTATTTATTTAAACTGAATTAGGTACAATGATTACACAAATCAAACCAAAAATTATCTGTGTATACAAGAGGCAACTGATGTTCTATTTCTGGAGTAAAATATGTGTAGAAATTTTTTTCTCAATGCAGAAAGAATTAAAAAAATCTGAATCTGTCAAAGCCAAGCATACTAAAGGAGACGGTTGCAAGAAGACCCATATGCTGTACATAATATATGATTTCTTTCTCTTCCATGTCTGCCCTTTGAGAGATGAAAAACTACAAGGGCTGAAACTGAAAGCATCATTAAATGTTAATCTACTGGGGCTTCCTTAGTGCTAGTGAGGTCAAGCTCTGCTGCAGAACACAGTGACAGATGGAGCATCCTCTGTGAAATCGCGCCGTGCTGCCAAACGCCGCCAGTGTTGGCGCGGTCTGTCACCGCACACGTGCCCTGGCTGCTCGCCCCATGAGCTCCCAGGGGTGGGAGTGCTCCGAGGGACACAGCCCCCCGGGCGGGAAAACGGTGGCGTGGGCATGTGGAGCGGACACCAAGTCAGGGAGCACAGCCTTTAGATTAGGGCCACTAATGAGCTTTCTGCCTCTGTGAGCATATTGTAACCTGCAGGCAGGAAAATGCGGTTTTTGAAAATGGTTTGCCCTGGCGTAGCGCTGAGCTGAGAATCTCTAAATCACTCTGAAGGGCACTGTCCCTGCTGAGCCTGGCTCCTGTGTTTTTCATCACCTTGCATGAAAAAGGCTCAAATCATGGAGACTTACTATGTTTGCAATATTAAGTTGAAGGCTCCTGACTGACAGCCTTAAGGGCTTTTCAAATAAATGTGTAAAGCTATACTGCAGCTTAGTCTGAAGGATAGCTTTTGCTTGGTGTCTAGATACACCTGCTTGTGACCAGGCTCCCTGCATTACTGCGCTTTTGGCATCACCACTTTATAACTCACTAGCTAATTTAGTCATGAAGCTGGTGTCAGGGAAACAAATCAGTTGAGTTCCTCACTAGAGCTTCAGCTCAGCAAAACTGGGAATGATCCCCAAATCAGTGCCTGCCCCAGCTTTTCTCCAAAGTCTTTTGCAGTGGAGGAGCTGAGGCTGTTCCCCAGGGCTGCCAGAGCCAGCACTGCAGACACCATGGCCCTAGAACCTGTCTGCTCTCTTTCAGGAGGGAGATAGCACGAGCACTAGTTCAGTGTGGCCTCCCCCAGTGGCACTGCACACGGTTGGTTTGCAAGCCTCTTCCTCTATTACACTCTGTTGTAGTGTAAACCCATGCCATATGGGTGAGTGTTCAGCTACATGGTGCTTTTCAGAGAGAAGTGAGCAAGCCGCTTAGAAGTGCACCCCAAAAATGTAGGTGAGGTCTGTACAAATATTGTCCTGCAGTGGCATAACTACAGAAGGCTCTCACAACTTGCAAAAGCTCTTCTGGCATCTCAGTCACGGATTAAGGAAAAGGGAACAGCCCTCTTGGCTTTTCAGGAGGGGTCTTCTGAGATCTGCCTCAGGGTAATTGTGGTTCTTAATCACAGTTTCCGTAATTATGAATTTCACTTTAGGGAATATGGGCAGGAGAGTTTATGCCGGCTCAGGTATTGAGCGGAATCATGTTGTATAATTTGCTGGGTTATCCAGGCTAAACATCAGTTTCCACATTGCTGAGTGGCTCGCTGGAGATTTTTTTTCTCATTTTTTTCTCATTTGCATCTGAGATCTCAGCCAGAGGGTGCATCAAGGTGGCTTCTGTGGGACATGAGGGACACCAGGAGCCACCTCAAAACCCCATGAGCAAAGTCATTCCCAATACTGACCATTAGCCTTGACTGCGATGTCTCTGGACTGTGATGCGACTCTTCTCTGTTTTCCATATTGTTTGGTGATTTTTCCTTTGTAATAAGAATTGGTGGTGTACTATTTTGGCCCATTCTCTATTGTTTTTCTTAATGAGCTCCTCTAAGGTACCTTATTTAAACTAACAAAATTTGAAATGTAAACCTTGGAAATATTTAACACACATGCATGTCTTTGGTATTATTCAAGCACAGAAAAGGGGGAACAGAGAAACCAACAGATGGAAAAGCATACTCCTGAAGTAATTACTCCATGAAGAGGCCTCTTTAACAAGTGAGACTGCTTTGTACTCACTATTTTTGTTTTTATTTGTATTATAATGTCAAAGTAACTAAAATAACTGAAACACAGACAGTCATAGTTGGAGGAAATGACACAATTAAGGATTTCCCTACTTCAGGAGAAAGTAATGGACCATAGTTAGTTACCTTAGGCACAAGCTAGATGGTGCTAGAGCATACGAGTAAGATGATGTTCACCTAACAGCTGTGTGAAATTAAAATATGACGATCAAAACAAACTACTGAGGGAAACCCCACTGTGTTAGAGGCTTTTTGACACCCGGCTTTGCCTGCTGCTTTTGTTTCAACTATGTAAAAGTAGTTTCTATGTCCCTGAGTCTCTCAAAATGTCCTTTCAAATGTTTTAACTTGTGGAAACCTCTCTTTGATATTCTTATTTTGAACTGGTTAATGTAGACAACCCTGCTCTGTGACTTGAAGTAAGGTCAGTTTTGTCTCTTTCTTTCACTTCTCTATTTGCTTTACATCAGGAGAGCAGTCAAATATTCCCCATTGCCAAAGGGTAGTGCTGCTCATCATGGAGCTTGCAAAGAAAGATGTGCATTGTGGAGTAAGTGTTCAAAAGCATGTGTGGTACTGAAGGGCATAATTCCAATTGAAAACCAGTGGGAGCTGTACTTAGGAGTTTCCTATGCTGCAGAGTTTCCCCCAGCATGCTTATGTCAGTACTTCCCCTGTTCAGACTCAGGAAAAAGCACCCATGACTGATTTAAATGATTCAGTGATTTTTAAAAGTATTGACATTAAAAAATTAATTAGTTGGACCCAAGGAATGAAAGAATGTCACTCTTTCAGTTTTAACTCATTAAAACTTTGTGACCATAAATGTAGTCAGAGGATCCAGTGCCTCTGGGGCCTGGCCAGCTGCAGATCCTGTGCTACTGCTGTACATTTTGGTAGGACTTCAGGGCAATGTACATGCAACAGAGCTTAGAGTGCCATTGACTGGAAGTGCGTATTTGGTTCAGAGCAGAGAGGAAAGGGAAATAGTACATGCAAGTGGAACAATTCTTTTTTTTAATTTTTATATTTACAGATTTTGAAATGTAAGATCTTTGCAGTTTTTGAAGCATGGCCTACAAAGACTTTTATGGTGCATATAACTTCATCCATGTAAGAAGTTGAACTGAAAACAAAAAGGCTGTTCACTTAGGTAAAAAATCCTACATGCTTTAAGCTTGCATACTTAGCACCTTTGTTTGCACTTGTACAACTTAATCAGCATGTGGCAGACACAGCAGTGTCCCTGCACTGAAAGTGATGTGATGGAGCACTGTATGGTGAGTCAGATGTATCTTCTGGCTCTTGTCTTGTTATATGATCTTCTGCAGGACTTAGTGTCTGCTATTCTGCACTTACAAAATGATATAAAGATGTTTTCCTAGCCACATACAGTGCTGTGATGTGTATGGGTCACTGAGCATAGCAAAAGAAGTAAAACTGGAAAAGCTGAATATGTCCGATGTGTGTAAATGTGCCTGGAGGTTAATAATTTAATTGGCAGAGTGCCCTCTTTTTCTGGCTAATAGGCCTATTTAGTGAGCTCCTGCCATGCCTGACATATTGTCCCCACTGCTGTTCAGACACAGTTGCACATCTGGTGATTCGAGCTGTGCTGCTCCATCTCTTGCACTCTTTTGGTGGGTGTGTCAGAGCCGTGGTGACACCAAAATACTCAACCAAATGTCTGTGTTTTCATCTGAGGCTTGAGGATGTCCTGGAAGTGGTCCTTTCTGCAGTGCACCTGGTGAGTGGCGGGCTCAGTGGAAAACTGCTGTGATGTGCAGAAGGAATGGCACTTGCAGAGCACCAGTGCTGCTCTGTGAGGTGTACACATGGGAATATAGGTCAGGGAAACATCCAGAGGGGTTGCATGGCTACAAAGGGCATGTTTGCATGCACGGGGTGCACATGGCAGGCTTGAGATAGACAAGCTGCTGCTGAGCAGCCTGGTGTGCGCCTGGGGAGTGATGTGCCAACACACGTCATTTGAGCCTGGTCCTCAGAAATAGCTACAGTGCTTCCGTCCAGAGCTGCCCTCAGACTGGCATAACTATTTTGTCTCTGGAGTGAGATATCTGTGACTCAGGACTGTGGGCCATGAAGATTGCTCAGGTCCCGTGGCTCCTCTGCAAGTCCCAGCAGGACTACGTGCCTGGTTCTTGGAGCTGCGTTAGGCTTGGTCATAGTGAAGGTGAACAAGGTGACGCTTGGAGCCTGGAGCAGGCATTGTCTGTGTTTTCCAGCTGTATCAACTGATCTAACAGACATGGGTTTGGATTCACAAGCCTTTTTTCAGGCCTGAAGCAGTGGCAGCCAGTTTTGCTCTTAAGCAAGCCAAAATTGTGCAGCCTCACTTGCATCAGCTGGTGATATATTTATAGGTTTGTACTGTGAGGTGTACCAAGTTTCTTGGTCCCTTCCTGTTTACATCTGTATGCAATATGTTGTAAAACTTTTCCATTCTTTGGTGCTTCCATTTCTTTGACTGCCATGATTACCGTGGTACCAATACAGACTGAGAGACGGAGGGATTAAGAGCAGCCCTGTGGAGAAGGACTTGTGGATGCTGCTGGATGAGAGGCTGGACATGAGCTGGCAATGTGCACTTGTAGCCCAGAAAGCCATTTGTACCCTGGGTTGCATCAAAACCAGTGTGGCCAGCAGGGCAAGGGAGAGGATTCTGTCCCTCTGCTCTGTTCTGGTGGGACCCCACCTGGAGTGCTGCATTCAGCTCTGGAGTGCCCAGCACAGGAAATATATAGACCTGCTAGAGGAGGTTCAGAGCAGGGCCATGAAAATGATTAGAGGAATGGAATACCTCTCCTATGAGGAAAGGCTGAGAGAGTTGATGTTGTTCAGGTGGGACAAAAGAAGGCTCTGGGGATGCTTTGCTATGGCTCTTAAATACTTAAAGGGAGCTTATAAAGAAGATGGGGAAAAACTGTTTAGTAAGGCCTGTAGTGATAGGACAAGGGGTAATGGTTTTAAACTAAAAGAGGGGAGCTTTATTTTGTATATAAGGAAGAGGGTTTTTTTTTGTTGGGAGTGGTGAAACACTGGAACAGTGTACTTGTTCCCTGGGTTTGGGAGGCACACGCCCCTCAGCTGGGAGCTTATCCGTCTTTCAAGAGTGTTGGAAGTTTTTGGTTTGAACCAGCTGCCATTACAATCAGCTGAGGACAGCAGCTTGGTGGAGGAAGCTTTCATATCTTTTTTCTTATTACTATCTTATTATTTGTTACTCCATCATGGACATGCTGTGAGGTCCTGACTGGGAGTTCTCATTAATGAAAGACTGGGATCTTTGAACACTTTGTGCTCCTGCCTACAGACTTTTTTTGCGATCCTCTCCTGAGGCCAGCAAGAAACACCCAATTCCCAAACTTCCAGTGAATACTTCTTTTCCCTTTTTTCTCTCTACCAGCTGGATTGCCCTAAAAACTTGCATGCAGGGAAGGACTAGAGGCTTGCTTGTGAATAAAGAAAAGTAAATAAAGGTGTAAGACTTCATGAAACATTTGCTGCAACATGAAGATCAGCAAAACTTACTGTGCTGTTACTGAAGAAATAATTTTTCAGAGGAATTATTTTGACTATCTCTAATTTCCTAGGCTTCCAGAGTTCCCAGGCACCCTCTTCCCTAAGTGAGTAATGGAAATTTGCCACAATCAGTTTCCAAACCCATAACCAGACATTAATTTCTATGCATCCTACACACATTGGTTTTCACCAAAGTGATGAGCTTACTGCTATTATGTTGACTTCGGTTTCTCTTGCTAAGGGAAAGAAAGGCATTAAAAACCAGCCCTCCACTGCATATGTTGAGAAAGTTTACTGGCATTGACAACAGGCTGGCTGATATTCATAAAAATATTTTAACTGGACTCACTAGATGTGAGTATTGTATGAAAGCCGCTGTATTTCTCAAAGTCAGTTTGTAAGCTGGCATAATTTCTGGTTTTGCAGTAGAAGAGTGGAGGTTGAGAAAAATGCCGTAGATTTAAAGAAAGATGGGATTGTCCTCCTGCCACTTAGTCTACTGTGTTTGATGTGCTCAGCTATCTGCTTCTTGGAAACCAATCAAACATATTATAACAGATGTCTGACAGCCATTCAGCTTGGTATGGAAGATACAAGCAGTGGTACCACTTCACCCAAGTCCAGTGATTGCACCCCAGAGCTTATGGAGCATGAAGTGATTGTTGGGTGATGTTATCCAAGCAGATGTTCAGCTGGCAAACTTGCCTTACTCCATTGTTCTGTCCTCTGCGGAAACATGGAAAACATGCTAACGCAGGTCTTTCTGGAAGAGAAATTGAGGCTGTGAGGAGAAGAGTTTGCTGATCATGGCAGGCAGATATTCCCAGTTGGAATTCAATGTGTCTCCCTCTCCATCTTACGGTGAAGCTGCAAAGTTGGGTTCACTGGCAGCCCTTCTGAGTTCGCCACCTGGTCTGGTTTATGAAATAAGCTCAATAAAGCCTATTCCATATGTTTATTTTACCAGAAAAGCTATTGGTTTGTGGTACCACAACTGAGCATGTTCATGGATATTTAATCCCTGCCAGGACAAGGCAAAGATTTGCTCTACAAGGAATTTTAAGTCAAATGTTTTTTCTGCCTTAGCCCAGATTATGCATGCGCTGACAAAAATTAATTTGGTGGTTTATTCCTGCTGTGAGCCTTTGGGGACTCTAAGATTGTTCGTACCTAGTAATTAAATCTTAATCATGTTTTTGCCAAAAGCTGTATGTTTGGCTCACAAAGGAGGTGATCTCTCTGTGTCTCTCTGTCACTCCTTCTCCTCCCAGTTGTGTTTGCCTTGTCAGTTTTTCAATCTCTGACTCTGCAAACCGATACCTAGATCTGCCGTGCATGAAAAATCCCTGTTTCGCATCCTGCCAGGAGTCATTTCATTTTGTTCCCCTGGCATCCAGAGGAGGGTTTCCTTCCCAGGAATTACACGCTTTCTCTGCCAGGAGCCATGGATGCACAGTGTGGCTGGCACAGGGCCATCATGTGCCATACCTACCTGCTGCCAAGCGGGGACATGTGGCCGAGATCAAAGGGCTCCAGGCAGGAGGCCTCGGAGAGCTCCCGCTTTTCATCCACCCTGAGGGATTTGCTGGCAGAGTTACCTTGGGTAAACGACCTCTGTCTTTGTAATAGCCAGCCCAGAAAAGTGTATGTGCCTGATGGAGCAGGAAAGGTTGCTAGATTTAGAAAAAGATAGTATGTAGCACAGTGTGCAGATGTCTTATGTGTATTTGTATATATAGGATTTCATTCACATCAATGATTGTAGATGTTTGTCCTGTTGTATAATCAGTCCCATATGTATCCTGCCCTGGATTCTGATACCATGTTTATCTTGCCAGGAGTTCAGTCCTCTCTGTACTTCCCAAATCCAAGTCCTTTAGTGTTCTTTCCGAAGAAGATGCATTGTCCTCATATATGCACCTTTTTAGAGCTGGAATGCCATATTAGTATAGTGATATATATTGTTTCTAGAAATGCTCATAGAATCTGTGTACTTTTTCAGGAAGGGGAATGGCTGTCTTACTGGTTTTCAACACCACTGCTGTCATTAAAACAATGATCTGCATTACTGGTAGTGTTGGGATAGTCTTCAAGATCATAAAGTCATTTAGCTCTGCAAAACCTTTTGTACAAATAGTTAAATTTGTAGATGAACTAAGTACCATGAAAACAAAACAACAGCAGAGCAAGTAATAAAATTCAATCACCTTTCATGTCTCTTGCTCGGACTACTACATATATATGTCCCATTGACAACTCTTTAAAATTAAACATGGATTCACTTTTCGCTAAGGACAAATATGACAATGCAATCTATTGGAATGGTGCTTTCTCTTATGGTTTTTGTTCTGGAACCATATTCTGTGCTATAGGGCTTTTCAGTTTAATATATAAAACTATTTTTTTCCCAGTCAAGAGTCAAACTTACACTATATATATTATGAATGCTCAGCCATCTTGCCATGTAAGAAAAGCAGCCTTTCGCCTTGCATGCAGTAAGCTCCAGCAGAGGCTTCGAGACATCCAGAACAAGTGGTGGATCAACCTAGCAGAAAAGACCCAACTTTGCGCAGACTTGGGCGACCACAGAGGATTCTATGAGGCTCTGAAAGCAGTGTATGGACCCACACACCAGGTTCTAAG
>JAWWEE010000040.1:34754202-34780733 GCA_035221455.1 Xenops minutus
CAAGCTACTGTCTCTGTCTCTGTACAATCTCTTGCAGGTGTCTTGTCTTCTGTTTCTTCTAAGTTCTCTCAGTCTCTTGCAAGTAGTTTATCTTCACAGCTGCACAGCAGCAATGGCCAAGGTCAAATTCCTTTTGCTCTGTTAAGAAATTTACAGGCCTGATGCATTTTCCTACACATTGGGAATTAATTTTCTGAAGTAGAGGCTGGGGGAACATTGTTTGCCTCTGGAGAGACTGTGGTTGGTCAGCAAAGATGTCCAGCATCTCTTCATACTATGCTGGAGCAGTTTTACGCAACAGAGGTGCCCTCCTTTGTCCCTCCGGATAAATTTGACTTCTTCCAACTCATTCTCATTTTACAAGAAGCTGAGGACAGAAACTGTCCTCAAGAAATTTTATTACAAAAATATAGTTGGGGCTTTGGCTATTTTGTTTAATAGGGTTGTTAACAGATGGAATTGAGTGTCCAAAGTTCTTTTAGTTTTGATTGAATGAGACTATGGTATAAGGTTAATTAAGTGCCAATTGATTTTTGCAAACAATATTGGAGAACATGAATTATGAAACATAAAATCAGTTGCAAAGTTATCAATTGCTAAATGATTTTTAATCAAGTGCCTTTTAATTAATCTACAATTGTTGCTTTGCATTTAAACTTGTATTGAGATTGCTAAATTCTAATTAAAGAAAAATTTATTACTTAAAATAGAGGAGGGGAGAACAATCTGCTCTGATAATGTCATACTTGAAGAATAGATTTCTGCTGCCCTCCCTGCGCCCCTGCCAGCCCTGGCCCCATTTGACATCAGTAATATTTTCTGTTGGGAGAAAGACTGCTTCTCACTGAGATGTAATAAAGCAGTAAATTAGTGTTGGTCACGTGAATGACAAAGCCTCTGGAGCACTTTGCTGGTGTGTGCAGTGACACTGCTCCCACCTGACAGCCGAGGGTGTGCGTAGTTCCACCAGCCCTGCCTGGGGCGGGTGCTTGGGGTGTGAGTGTGAGATGGGGAACCCTCCTGTGCCCACCCTGCCAGAGCATCCCGCTCTCCTTCTAGGGCCGGGATGAGGATGTGCTTTGGCATTAAGGAGAACAGCATGGCTGATTTGATGTGAATGGAAAAGCAGTGCAAGTTGGTTCTGCACCCAATGGTTCTTGGTACATGTCTTTTGACATGTCTTCCTTAGGCAAGTTAATAGTTAACTTTTTGGTTTTCTTCTCATTGGTCTACTATAAGAAGAATAAGAAAGGCATACAGTGGGTGATACATTATAAACAGGAACAGAGAAATTAGTTGTATCAGTAAGGAAAGTGTCAGGTGATACAGGGATGTCCAGCAGCAGGATTTTTGGAGAGGCAAAGGATGAGAAGGCAGTGAATGAGCCTCCCTGTGCATGGGTTAGTGGCAAAGGTTGCTGCCTTTTTTAAGTTTTCACCCATAGTTGTCACAATCATGGGACATGGGATGATGTATGTTATTCTGTGTGTTATTCAGCCACCTGTCAAAGGAACCTCTTGCAAAAGCTGATATTGCAGAAACACTCTGCTGATCCCTATTTTTGTCAGAGACACCTGGGACAAGCAAGGAGAGATTTTTCTTGTGTTCTGAAAGCCACAGGTTTTCTAGTAAGATGTGGAAACACGAAGATGAGCCAGTTTGCAAGAGCTGATGCTGCACTGGTGTCTCTGTAAGGCATCTCTGAATAAAGGAGTACTGCTTCCAGCACTGTCGTTTCAGCACTTTGCCTACTTCAAACACAATGACAGGTATTGTTTTGAATTAGTGGCAAAGTAGTCATCATCAACATTACACTTACAGTATGATGAGCTTTAGCATTCACCAAGAGCTATGCATCTTCGGTATGTTTACCAGTACTTAATCTGCAGGGTTGGATTGCCTCAGCACAAAATTTGACATTGAACTGCTTCCTGGATTCTCTTAAGCACCGTAAAACACAATTATCTTTACTGAAACACTCTGCACATAAACTAGAAAATTAATTACTCTCAAATATTATCCCTTAAGAAGCTTTTAAGAGAGAAGAAAACAAGTTGTAAGCCGTGCAAGGAAGGGTAGCTGTCTTCTGTGGGGTTGGAGTACCTTACAATCTTGTAAAAGCACTGAAGTAGCTCCTGTAGCCTAAAAATCCCAGTGAAGACAGTTTTTCTTATTCTACAGTTACTTGAGGCCAATCCTATGTGATGTTTAGTGGTGCTTTCCCTCAGTGGTATCCAGGTTAAAAAAAAATTGATCAGGGTGTTTTTTCTGTCAGGTTTTGTACTCAGCTAGCCTAGCTGGATTGCTTTCCCCATGAGGATGCTGAGGCTCTGTCACGCAAAGTCAGTTCTTTGAGGCTTGAAATGAGTCCAGTGTCTCAGTGGTCACCAAGTCTTGAGTCTTCCAAAAGGAAGAGGTCCTCAGGAGCTGTGGCTGTGTCCTCTCTGTGAGCTCAGAGGGAAGAGTCTCTATTAATAAACAGAGTAGCTCTGATGCCTTGAATGAATTATGGAAATAACTTGGCTCAAATAAAGCAGGTAGGCAGTAGGCAAAGCAAACAGACTTTTGCCACCTTTTTCTCCTAATCAAGAGAGAAAGAAAATAATTGGATTTGAAATTGGCACTGTTCAGCAGGCCAGCACTTTCACTTTCTGTACTTGAGCCACAGAGTTATTTGCTCAGTGCATTAATAATCTTAAAAAGGGGTCGTAAAAAAATAGATCCATAGCTGGAAAATGCCATCAAATATTTAAGTTAGAAAAGAAAAAAGAAAAAGAAAATATGCAAATGTTCAATTTATTATTCATTGGCACTAGCTATTTCCCCTTAGAGCAGGGGCATTGGGAAAAACAATTAACTAATGGTCTTGCATTTTGGTGTGTTCAAGGGGAGCACAACCCTTTCAGGCTACAGCACGCAGTGGAGTCAAAAAGTATTTCTGTCCCTCCTGGATGATGAATGAGAGCAAGCCCTGAGCCTGCCTCTTGCTGTGAGACAAAATTCACAGTGGCTTTGTGCTGTGGGGTGGCCTGGCCCTCGCCGTGGAACAGGACTCAGCCTGGTGTGGCACCAAGCAGCTGTGTCCCCACTGAGGTGACAAGGTCTGGGATCAGTGTTTGCACTGGTGAGCCAGCCAAGACCTTTGCAAGCTGCTGACAGGAATGATTTGAACGATGAATTTACCCCAGGGGGTGCTGGATTAATTTGCAGGCAGGATGGAGAGAAAAAGCTAGATGTGACTGACAATAGAACACAGAAAACCTCTAGCTGATGTACTTAGTGATTTAAAAATAACAACTCGAGTGCCACATTGTGTAAGAGACAGAGTGGAAAAAAATTGCATGAGGTTATTATTTTTTCTTTTGAGGAATTTGCTGTCCACCTTACTAGAAACATGGCTTCTTTCTGTTCTGTTTGCCTGTTGTTTAGCAGAGCAGAGAGTGCTCTGGACCAGGCAATAAAAATTAATGAGAGCAGGAAAAGATCTCTGGGAAATGCAGCAGAAAAAATAGATTTTTTTTTCAACTAGAACAGAGATGAATGCAGAAACACGGTGGAAGGATGTATATTAACAAACAGTACGGAGATAGCAAATTGGCCCGAATGAATTTCCTTCTAATACTAGCATAAGAGGGGATTTTTTCAAATGAATGTATTAAGTAAAGTGACTTAAAAGAAAGTGTTAACAGTCTTACATAAGAGAACATACCAAATGTATTTCAAAACCTCTGCATATCCTAAATCATCCAATTTTACAGCATTTGCAGTAGTCATATCTCCATCATGGTAATACCATTTTACAAAATACCATATTGAAATACAGCTTTTCTTTGTTGTGATGACTACTGGTTTCAGTAAAGAGTAGGGTGGTTTTACAGTCAGAATAGCCTTAATGTTCACCATCTCCACATCAAATATGTAATTGTGCATTTGTTTGATAGCTAGCTTGGGGTGAACATTACAGATTTTTTTTGTCCTGCCTTATAAGTGAAAAGAAACAAAATATGTCAGAGGGATTTCATGTTGAGATGCAGGTGAGATCCAACACTCAGCTCTCAAGAAACAAAGGGGCTTTATGCGAGGGGCTGTGGGGTACACCACTGTTCTGCCAAGGCAATGCCGTGGAGAAGGGTTACAGCCCTCATGTTTCTGTGGCTGATAAGCAGCAGCTCTTTCTTCTTGATATTCACCAGAGAAATCATTTGGATCTTTGCAATGATGTGAAAGGACTAAATCTTGCTTCAGACCTGAGGAGCACTTTGGCAGCATCAGAAGAATGGGTCAAATCTGAGGCCCCTCACCCCTTGTTTTCAGTCTCAAGCATTTTACTGTGTGTCCCCTTGGTTACCATAGGGTTTCCAGTGCCTCTCAATGCCATCCAACTTTTTTGGTTTTGCTAGATGACTGATGAATATGTGGGAGAGCACATAGTGTGACATAGGTCTTGCGTCCTGCTAAATGGAGGAAAAAATGGAGCTGAGTCTCCCTATCTTTCTGATCCAACTTATCCGGTGAGTTTTTTGTGTAAAAGTAAGCAAAATCCATCCACTTTCTTTCTTCTCCTCATTATTTTCATAGATATTTCTCTAGAATTGCTCTGCTGGTCAACTAAAAAATGTTTTTATTGTCATAGTATAATGAGACTTCCCTCTGAGTTGTTTTTATGTACCTTTCAGAGTAGAACTAAACCAGCTACAGTTGGTTTCTTATCAGATTGAAATTGTACAGACTGCAGAGATTAATTTTTTCCATCTCTTTCATTTTAAATTGGTTTCTGATCTACCATTTTATATGAAACTGCTTACCTGGAACAGTAGT
This sequence comes from Xenops minutus, assembly GCA_035221455.1. Classification (NCBI taxonomy): domain Eukaryota; kingdom Metazoa; phylum Chordata; class Aves; order Passeriformes; family Furnariidae; genus Xenops; species Xenops minutus. Next base: position 34,759,021 of record JAWWEE010000040.1, read on the forward strand.
TTTTGAAGTGCCGCATGTTCTGCTATTTCCATGTTTGTTTGGTGGGGTTTTTTTCCCCTGAAATATGTCAGTAATTCCCAGTAATTAGTGCGACAGTTCATGCCAAAGCTAATAAATTAAAGGCTTCACTTTAATTTCATTAGGTTACTAAAGCATGAGCTCATCTCTCTATTTGTACTCATCTAGTAGTAAGTACAGTTGTCAAAAGTCCCCTTCTAGTTCGTGCTCCATGCGCAGAGCAGGGAGAGAGGCAGCCACAGAAGGCTATTTAACACTCAAATCTGAAACGCTTAAGGAGATATCTGCCATTTGGAGATGCTCTCTTTCCCCTTTGCCAGAGGAGGATGCCTACATGATTCGATTAGACTAGATTAATCTAGCCTACACCCAGGTAAAACAAGTGCTACCCCAATTTACCAATTTACTTAAACACTTACAAAAGGTCTTTAGACCACAAGGTCGTGCAATATCCCACTGGCCAAAGTGTTCACTGAAAATGCTCAGAATAGTCCTGGTTTGGTACCTGGACTGGAATGCAATATTTATTTATGAAAAAACCCATCTCATAGCAGTGTTAAATTGTTGCCTTATTTAAATAATACTAAATGCCATGATGCTTAAATTTAATTAAAATATCTCATTTTCATAAGCAATTGTTTAATTTTTTCCCACCTTTATTCCTATTATATATGTAATTTGTACAATGAATTAATTAGATTCAACAAACATTCTTCAAGGGAAATCAAATTTAGCTAGAAATTACATCCAAAGGCTAAACCTTAGTTGTGTCCCTCCTATAAAACAAAGATATATAGCATCTCTGGATGGGGCTGTATTTAGTATAAGAAGTAGGTTTTGAAATGTTGAGGGTTTTTTCTGCCTTGTCCTCTGGTACCTGCTGTGGGCTTTTCTTCACCTTATCTTTACTGGTGGTGGAAAGAGCCTGAGATTAAGGAACTCTGAGGTTTCATAGCATGAGAAAACCATTTTCTAGCCAGAGTTAGTTTCAGCCACAGAGTCCTTGGAGGAATTGATGAGGTGAGGTAGTTTTTGTTGTTGAGCAGCTGCTTCAGGTCAGAGCCTCCAGATGAAATGCCCCGTAGTTTTCTCCTCATTTACAATCTTCACTATATTAAATACAGCCATGACTGGTCCCAGTGGGTCACAGCCAAACCTCTTCTCAAATAGTCCAAGCTTTACCATTTTTTTCTGGCAAGAAGTGAGTTATCCACAGTTCGATAACACATTATAGATCCAAGAGTGGGGTTGTTGCAAAAGGGATTAGGTTTTTCTCATTAATTTTGTATCTCCATTGCTTGGGTTTAGATGTGTTTGTCTGAAGTGCTTTTAAAAGTTCCTATTCCTTATTTGGGCCCAGAAATCCATGTATGAAGGACTGCCCTGTCTGGTGGGCAGCAGGGACTCATTCTCTCAGCCCCTTTTCCTGTGATTTCTGATGCTGCCCAAGGCACTGCATACATCACTTATGAACAGTAGGAAACTGCCTGTGTCTTGATCTGATTCAAATTATTATGGAGTTTAGAGGAATGACATTCAGATCAAACATCTTAAAAAAAATAAAATCCCATATGCCACAAATTCCAAACAAAACTGAAGTTTGCCTGGGATGTAATGACACCAGCCTGTTGTGCTCTTCTGCAACAGCCTGTAATTATATCTCTCCTCAAACAGTGCATACATCATTGAGGAGGATGACATATAAATAAAAAGGCTGCATTAATTTCAAGCTACATTAGGAATGCACGAGTAAAAATAACCTGATAGAAAAAAGGGCAAAATTAGAATAAACTTGACTGGGAGGTTTCTAGGGGAGATATGATGAGGAAGGAAAAAAACCTTAAACCATCATAAAGCAAAAAAGTTCAATATTATTTCAGGATTGCATAAGGCGTGTGGGCTCTGAGTTCCTGCAGGTCATACACTTGTAGAACTATAGAATTGTTTAGGTTGGGAAAGACTTTTAAGATCATCAAGTCCAACAATAAACCCACCATGGCCAAGTCCACCACTAAACTATGTCACAAAGTGCCATATCCACATATCTTTTAAATACTTCCAGGGATGGTGAATCAACCACTTCTATGGGCAGCCTGTTCTAGTGCTTGACAGCCCTTTCAGTGGAGAGATTTTTCTTAATATCCAACCTAAACCTTCCCTGGTTTGATCATTGCAGGCTGGGCAAAGGCCGTCCTGCAAAGGTACAGTGTAACCCCTGATTCTTCAACTTGTCTTCTTCAAGGTCATGGGGAAAATGTGAATGCATGAAGACTGGTGGGATTTTCTAAGCTGCACTGTTTCTCCAGAAGGAGAACATGTTTAATGAAAGTAGGTAGATGAAGCTGGCAGAGACTACCAGGGAGGTGATGGATACTCTTGCTTTCCCTCTGCTATTCTGGAGCCTGCAATTCAACTTGAAAAGCTTTGGTGTGCCTGAGTGCCAGCTATTTGAAACAACAGATTATATTAGGACTGAAATTTCACATGAAGCTTGGATTTGATGTGACAAATCAAGGTATCTTCCCATCCTTCCTGTCTCATATCTGGTGAGTTCATCTTTTGCAGCTAAACACAGATATTCTCCATGTGCTACCAGGAGATGCTGTTTTAGCTGCTAAGCAGGCTCCTTCAGACTAAGTCATTCCTTTGTCATTTTTATTTTTCCACAGCTTCTGTGTATAACCAGGAAGGAAGTGGCGGTATTTTTCAAACCAGCATGTCAGAAGTTAAGCTTTTATGTCTATGATTAGGTACATAAATATGAGGGATTCATTTCCTGGAAGAGCTGAGTGTTCACATATTCTGCTGAAATCCCAAGGGTGACCATTTGGACTAGCAGATAATGTACACTGTATATAGAGAGTTTTTTAAAACAAACAAAATCAATTCTAATCTTACAAGTTTAGAAATCAAGGCCCCTGTTAGAGGAAAGGAGCATCACGTTGAGTAACCTGACATGTTTTTCCCAGAGAGCATGCTGACACCCGACCCAGATGGGCTCAGCAGTTGGTCTTGCTGCTTTATTTTTCCTGGGCTCAAACACCAGATCTAGCTTTTCTGTCTCAGAACCAAATGGTAACTCTCACCAGCATCACCCTGTTGGAAATCTCCCTCCAGCTCTCTGGTAAAGGCTTTTCCTGGAGACGCAGCCTGATGTTCCTGCCCTAAAAAGAGAGCTGGTGCCTTGAGCCAGGAGGGAGGATGGGGCTGGTGGCTGAGGGGGAGACCCTCAGAGCACTGCTGTGAATGGCAGGGTTTGCAGCACTGGGAGGGCAGTCAGGAAGGGCTGACAATGTTTGGGCAGCAAATGCTGCAGGTGAGCCAGAGAAGTGAGACCTGGCCCCGAATCTCCATCCTGCTTCATGCAGGGGGCACCTTGTTGAGGAACAGAACCCCAGGATCCAATGAAGGTGTGAGCTGGTGGCTGCCTGGTGTTTGGGGGATTTCCTGTGCCGCTTCTGAACGTGCAAAGCCTTCCTTTTAATCTGATCCCAGAATCTAGCTGGGATTCAAGATTTTATTTTCTCTCTTCTATACTTCAGGATTTGGGAAAGAGAAGTGGACTGAAAATAAACACAAATTTATGTTTAGTTTTTAAAGGGCCATGTTATTAGTTTTCTCTGTGACGCACTAATGCTTAATGAGTTACCAAGGTTTTCTATGCAAGGTGTTTTACAGAAATCTGTTAAAACCTGAGTGTTGACAAATCATACTTTCCACTGGAGTTCAGGATTATGTGGCTGCTACTTATATTATGACTAGAGTTGTAGCCTAAAATTCAATTATGGGTATTCTGTGGCAGTTTTTACTGGACTGTATATCCAAAATAATCTCTGTAGCTTGATTGAATGGCACCAGTGAGAAACCTGACTCATGCAACACAAACCAACAACTTGCTCCCCTATAAATACTTGAGAATTGGCTTTTTCTTGAGCGCTAGCAGGAGCCAATCCAAATGAATTCTTCCTCTGGCAGATGTTGCTGAAGGACATGGAAAGTTTTCTGGAGTTTTTCTGCATTTGTCTGCAGAAATACTGAAGTAAAAAGTGATTGTTTGGAAGAATGTGTCAAATTTTTTCCTCCTTTCTTTCTCTTCTCATCATTATCTGTTGCTTGCTCTTTTCCACGTCAGTCTCTTTAAATAGGGAGCTGTTCCAGCTGCGTCAAAATAATTTTCTTTTAAGGGTGCATGTTTTTCTTTTGTTGTTCAAAAGCAATTAGACAGAGAAGAGCTGACAGTTTCACTGAACTGTCAATGAAAATACTGTAATGAACAGTTCATTTTGAAATAACCAATTCTCCCATTAAATTATCTTTAGCCCTGGAGAGGGAAGAACTATGTGAGAACAAGAAGTATTGTTTGTTGCAGCATTTATGTGTTGACCTTTTGATATTTTCCAGGAACACAGTATTTTGAAAGGAACATTGGGAAGCGTGAAAGAGGCTGCAATGTATCAGGATCTGACCTCACACTGATGACTGTTTAGAAGTTTCCTTCTCACCTCAGAACATCTGGGTGTTTTGCCTCTGTCAGAGCTTTACGATAAACACAGAGCTCTGCAAACTTTTTAAAAATGGGAAAAGGGTGCCAAGTCCAGCTTAGTGGTCTTAAATAATGTTATCTGGTTCATTGCTTCTTAATCCCAGCTATACAGGTGATTAATGAACCTTTTTTTAATTTAATGTGATCACAAATGGTCTGAAGCACTGTCCTCTTCCCCTGGGAAGGGTTTTGTAGGACACCACATATCCTTGATTTTGGCTGTTAAATGTGTGAACATGTACATATCTTTACCTTATTTCATAGGCAATTGCATCCAAATAGTATCAGCAGCTGAAAATGCAACACATATCTGCACCAGGCATGGCCCATCTGAAAGACCCCAAGGTCACAATCTCACAGGCTCTTTGCCTGCCCTGCCCAGAGGAGGAGAACTGAACAGACTGAAGAATTGCTCATGAGACTGTCATGGATGCTAAAAACTCTTACTTGAATTTTCCCCATTCCCACCATGGAAGAGGGAATGGAAGTGATGGTTTGCTGCTGACTGCAAGCGGGTCCCTGAGGAAATAGCCTGCAACCAAGCCAAACAAAAGGGTAGCTGGTAGCCTCTTAAAAACCTTGGGAAAGCATTGGAGGGGGAGGTCTGAATTTGGTGGGGGAAGGCTTTGTTTTTTTTCTGGTCAATTCACTTTTCCCTGGCTTGGGAAGTGGTTGGAGAGAGGTTTCCCTGCACTCATTTTCTCTCGTGCCTGCCCCCACCCCTGCCACTTGTTCCATCTGCTTGGGTGCCCAGCTGCCACCTTGCTAGACCCACAGCAGCACTGGGAGGGACCCTGGCTCGCCCCCCACTCCACATGTCCTGTGTTCCTTCCCCAGGGATGGCCATCACTGCCTGGATTTGCTCCAGACCCATTGGGGGGCCAGTGGCATCTGCAGAGGAGTTTCTAACTTCACACCTTTGGACGAAGGATGGTGAGAGGTCCTTGCGCTGCCCACAGGGAAGTACCCAGCCCATCCCTGCAGCTGCCATTTCCACATGAGCTCTGGAATTGGCATCACTCCCATGGCTGTGCCTTTGCCTCGCTGGGGCCCAACAGTGCCTGTGTTGTTCGTGGCTAGAACTGCACCAAAGGACAAATCAGGACTGCAGCATTGGAAAGGTTCAGTTGTGGTGTTGTTGCTTGTTCTGTTTCCTTTGTTGTATATATTTTTGTTCTATATATAGTAAAGAACTGTTATCCTCTTTTCTACACTATTTTGCCTAAAGCCTCTTAATTTCAAAGGTTGTGGTGGCTTGAGGAGAGGGAGATCCTCTTTCTAATCCAAGAAGATTCCTCACTTTCTTTGACAGATGTCTTGGTTTTTTGGGTTTTTTTAAACCGAGACAGAGACATAGACACAAAACCAAATGCTAAAAGATATTAAACCCTCGCTGGAGTATCAGAGCAGTTTTCTCACCTGATGCAAGGTCCTCAATGTGCTTTAGACATTCTTGCTTAACCTAAACTCCATTAAACAAAATGTACATGTCTTTAATAGACTGTACCAGAAATAAAACTTGATTTGTGCTCTTAAATGCTTTTTCTCACTGACTTTGCCAGGACCACCCATGCCCGTACTTTTCCTGCTCTCTTCTTTCCTTTTTATGATCTTCCACATTCTATACATCTACTGCTTCTCCCCCATCCTTAGAGAAGTTCACTTCCTCTCCTCTTAGCCCCATCCTCTCTCTCCTGTTATTCCTTCCCCAGACAGCCTCTCCTCAAGCTGAGCCTGATCCTTGAGTTTGTGATAGCATGGGGGAGGAAGGTCTCCTTTGCTTTTGCAGTCTGATCCCAACTGACTCCCTGTTGTGATGGTACTTGACCTATCTCCCGGCCAAAAGCCAGCATGGGCGAGTGGCTCCTCCCTCTCTGCAGCTCACAGATACAACCTGTACTGCACTGCTTTGCAGCCACAGCAAAAGGAGACAGAGCAATCACTTCCCTCTTGATCTGCTGATGTCTCATCTACTTTCCTAAAAAAGTGGAAAGAGGATCTTATGCCTGGCATTGCAAGTCCTCTCTAGAAAGGAAGCTGTCAAGAAGCTAACGTCTGAAGCTAACCTGTTGCAGAAATGGTAGAGTTCATCATTTTCTGTAAATGTCCTCTCCTTATCCTGGAATTTGAAGGACTTCTCCCCTTTGCTCCTGGGGCACGGCCAGGAATGTGCTCACCATGACCTTCTGGCACTGTGCCAAATGGCTTCTCCCTGGTATGGTCTACTGAAGCACTTGGTCTCCATGGCACACTCAGGATGGCACAATCCTCATACTCACTTGTTTGGAACATGTTTTTTCCACAGGGTTGCACAGGTGGTGTCACACTGCTCAGCTTTATACTTCTGGTGTGACCACCCGCTCTCCCCATGTGGTGTATCTGAAGCCAAGGCAGATGTGCTGAAAATCCCAGAAGAACACTTGGTCTGCAGCAGGCACATGCAGAGCTCCAGTGGCCGGCATGAGTGAGAAGCTTGGCAGTCTGAAGCTTTTCCTCATTTCCATGTCTGTTTATTATTCATGAGACCAAATTTATGTCTTGTAGCACAAGTATCAGAAGTAGCTTGTGCACTGAAAAGACCGGCTGGCATCCATCACACAGGACATTGAGTCAAACAGTTGGTTAATACCATTATAAACATCTTTCTTGATCCTTACTGGCCTCTTCGCACTGCTTTTATAAATGTGTGTCATGGCTTCAGCTCAGACACTGATAATCTGATTCAGTCAGGCATCTGCTTGGAGAGAAGCTCCAAAAATATGGAAGAAAAACTGCCTTCCACAAGTATCTTATGGTCTACAATGTGATAGCCAGTGCTTAGACACCTCGCTGCATTTCACTGTGGGCTACTTTAAAGATATAATAATTTAGTCAATGTAATTATCAAGAGTTTCGAAATCAGCACTGAATGAAACAAAAAACGCATGATCAAGTTGGTGTCTTGTCTCCCAGAGATCTGGAAAAGAGAACTTTGTCTTTCCTACCAGACCAGCCAAATCCCCCAGCTGTTACAGCAACTCTCAGGCTACTGCTTCACATCCCCACTCTGTTAGGTTCAGCTGGGAATTCAGAACTCATGACATATTTTTCTGGTTATACCTATTAGCACAATTTCTTTTGAATACTCTTCAGTATGTGCATTTTATATTAATTTCTATGGTAATAAGAGTCTGTGAAAAGCCTTTTCAGGAGGGCAAAATGGATCCCAAATTATTAGCTCTGTTTAGTTATTGCATCTTTTTCCAATTATTGTTTCCAAATAAAACTTGCCAGTTTATGCCTCCTGACCCAGATGCAATTATGGTGTGGCTGTCTAATAAGAACTAGTTTAATGCCAGCAACCTGGGAAGCCTCCTTTGTAGAGACATAAGGAGACTGTTACTTGCAGCTTCTTTTACAGCATTTGGGTCCTATTTAAATAATGAGAACATTCTTTGTTTCCAAGAGAATACTATGAATGGCTGCCTGTTGTAGTTTTGGAGTGGGATAGAGTTAATTTTATTTCTAGTAGCTGATACAATGATCTGTTTAGGATTTAGTATGGGAATAATGTTTGTAACACACTGATGTTTCTAGTTGCTGCCAAGTAGTGCTTATACTAAACCAAGGACTTTTCAGCTTCTCCTACCCTCCCCACGAGAAGGCTAGAGAGGTGCAAGAAACTGGCAGGGGACACAGCCAGGACAGCTGACCCAGGCCGGCCAAAGGGATATCCCAGACCATGAGACATCAAGCATAGTATATAAACTGGGGGCAAACTGGTTGAGGGCTACTGCAGGGGGACTGCCTGGGCATCAGTCAGCAGGTGATGAGCAATTATATTGTGCATCACTTGTTTTATATATTATAATAGTTTTATTATTATAAAAATATATATTATTATTGCAATTATTATTATTTTCTTCCTTTTCTGTCCTATTAAACAGTCTTGTCTCAACCGACAAGTTTTTTCACTCTCACTCTTTTGATTCTCTCCCCCATCTCACTGGAGGGGACTGAGTGAGGGCTGGGTGGTGCTTGGTAGGTGGCTGACAAACCACAATAATGCTTTTGAGTGAAACATTTGGTTCTGGTTTTATGCTTTTCATGTTGCAACAGCATGCTGCCTCAGTACAGCCTGATACAACCTCGGATGTGTCCAAGTGGAGATGAAAAACACAACAATTTTACTAGGCTATTTGTTAGGATTTTCTATTGAGTTTTTCAGTGGGAACCAGTGCTGCTGGGGTCTTGTTGGCAAAAACATGAAAGTACAAATCATAGATGAAAAGTGCAACTCACCTTGCTTCAAGGTCTGTAGAACTGTTATTTTCAAGTAACTCGTATGATGTAATTTCATATTAATATCTCATGATATATAGACGGATAGATCCTTTTCTGATTTTGAGGATGTTCATGAAGAGAGGTGGGTTGCACAAAGGCTTGGATACGGTGGTCCAAACATGACTTTTTTTTTTTTTGATTGCTGCTTTGCTGCTTTTCATTTGTGATCCTGTACTGTGTGGCATGAACAGCCAGCATCTGACTGTGGTATTCTGGCATCTTATTACACATTCTCAGCAAGTCTGAAGCTAAGTGAACATCACAAGTGTGTCCTAAATTGGCAAATTGCCTCCAGGAAATGCCATCCAAATAATGAAGTTTTTCTTGCCCTAGAGGTTAAGCAACCATTTTTGGTCAATTTGCAGACTGGAGGGGATCATTCCTTTAAGGCATGTTGTGTCTCATTATTACATCCCTCCCAAAACGCAACTTCTTCAACTGACTTCTGTAGAGGTTGGTGTCTGTACAGGCAGGGGCATCATTCACTGGAAATGGTTCAGTGCTGCAGGGAGGTCTGGATGTGGCAGAATGTGAGGCTGTTTTGTTTTAAATCTAAAACAAAAATATACTGCCAGGTCTAGGGTCATGCATTGCATTTGGGATAAAGCATTTATTGGGAGTGTGTGTCCCTGTTTGGTGTCCTCAGCACTGTGGAGCAGACTGTTTCAGAAGTTATTGCCTCTTCCTGGGCAAGTTGTCCTTCATACTTAGCCTCTGGCAGGGAAAGGAGGGTCTGGGTTCCCCCTGGAGTTGGGAAAACTCATGGAAGAAAACTCCTCCTCTTCCTCTCTACCTCTGGTGGATGTCCCAGTGCTCTGGGATGGCCCAGATCTGTGAGAGGCAGGAGTGACTCCCCCCTGCTCTCCTTGAGACTGGAGCTTTGTCCCTCTGAGGAGCTATGCAAAACAAAATCTCTAGCTGCCTGCTGATCCTGGAGCTGTGCCAAGCCTTATTCTCCATGCTGAGCTCCATCAGAAAGATGATGGAGAGTAAAGTTGAAAACTATCATCTGAAGAGTCATGGGTTGTATGCAGGTTTCCAAGAAGTGACACAGCTGTCACTCCATCTATTCCATTACCTGCCCTATGGGATGGTCTCCCTGATTTTGCTTTGCTTGGCGGCACAAAGCTTATTCGTGTTATCCCTGCTGCAGCAATGCAGCAGCAGTCCTGACTTTGGTGTGTACATAATATACCTCTATCTTCCACTTTCCAGAAAGCAGCAGTAATATTAACACAAACCCTCTCTTATTAGTAGTCTCTGTGGTTAAAGCAAACAGTGACCAAAAATCATAACTTTCTATGCAGCTTTTAATGTCATTTGAAGGGCCAGGCTCTCCACTGCCCTCTCCATATGAAGGTAAGGTATTGCCAGTCATGAAAGCAACGCTGAGTTCAGCACACTGGGCCCTGTATGTGTGATGTGTTCTGGAGTGATCAGCACTATATATGTAAGAAATAGCCTTGGGATGTTACCAGTATTGATGCAACCTGTCAAAAAGAAATAGCATCAACATCTCACAAGGCAATGCAGTGCTGGGCAAGTACACAGTGACAGGTTGGACACCCTCACTTACGTGCTGCGGCATCTCCCACCTTTCCCAAGGATCTCTTCCTCTCCAGGACACATCCTTCCCACTCTGGCAATCTCCTTGTGCTGGCCCAGCTGCACATCAATGTGTATGTCCTCCTCACAGATCCAGCAGCACTCCTGCTGTTGAGCAAACCAGATGTACCACCTGTATCACCTCTGTGTGCAAGGGCTGGGACATGCGCTCTGGTAGCACCACAGCCTTTATGCTGATCCCCCATGATGGGCACAGCAAGTTGCCAGATCTCTGCTCTGACTGCATTGGGCTTATGGGGAAAGCTGCAATGGATGGATGCTGGAGCAGGGACATGACAGCTGCCAGTGCCTCCCACAGGTGTATTGCAGTGTCTATGGGAGCCCTGCATGGAAAACATGCATCCAGGGAGGACCTCATGCTGTAGCCACCTGGTCAAGCAGCGCTGCTGAGCTGGGGATGGGTGTCCAGCTGTGATGCAAAGCTCACAGCAGTGCTCTGCCAGGCAGTGCTATACAAAATACCACAGCCTGCAATCATTCAGCACAATCAAGTAATTAGCAGCTCATAAAAGACTGCATAAACCCATAAACTTGTTGGATTAATAATACAGGCACTTGTGGCTTGTAAGAACCAAGTGATGGTAAATGAGGTACCAAGGTATTATTCTCCAGTCTGTCGTTACCCTAGTTTGTAAATTTGCAGGGATTGAGCCGGATATTGATGACAATGGAGTTGACTATATTTGAGAGGCTGGACTTTAATTTTCAGTGGAGGTACAAAACGCATAAATGGAGCAAAACCAGCTGGCAATTAGGAACCTTTTTTCTGAACATCCAGATTTGCTCGCAGTAGAAAATTAAATGCCCATCACTGTGGTTTTGGCAGTCACTCAGAGCTGGATCAGTGCCTGGTGCTAAGGAACAATGTTTTGTGACACCACAGTTCCACCTTCCACATCAGGCTAGTGAAATTACTCTGAACTGGAAAAGGTGCCTTTGCAAGGAAGGAGGTTGAGAGCGCTGCAAGACTCCCTGCTTACAAACTGATAGAATATGTGTGAACTGGAGATTATGCCTATTCTATTTAATATGGGAATAATAGAATAAAGAAGATATTAGTCTTCGAGTTATGGTTGTCTTGATAAACTCTTTAACTTTTCTTAAACAGCATATTTCCTGGGTAGTGTCTGATGTCAAATATTCATATGTCAGAGATTCAGCTGCTGCTAATATAGTTGTTTTGTGTCACTGAAGTTTTATTTCACAGCAGGTATATCTACCTTGACGTCACTGGGAGCTGATTGTGTGGACACAAGAGAGTGGCCTTAAGTACTGAATCGTGCATTTGTTGTCATACGCATAAATGTACTTTCTTTTTTCTGCTTTGATGAAAACCCCAAATCCTGCCCTGAGCATGTGAAAATGGTGCTGGGTTGGAGGTGCTGAACAATTTTAAGAATAGCATACGACATATTGGAGTCCACAATAACTGTAGATAAACGCAGGCCTGCAATTGCATCTGTAATATGCTTTATGTGCTAATCATGTCCATTCCACACCTGCATCCCTAAGGGCATGAAGGCAGTTCCCATTTATTCCATTTTTTTCTTAACATTTAACAGCAACAAAAGGTAATGAAATGAAATAATACAGTGGGATCTGGAGCTGTAATTGAGGTTACTAGGTATATGGGTATACACATACCTTAATTGTGCTATTAGACCCTTTTGTGAGGAGTCATTTGACAGATGGACATCTGTCTCAGCAAACATAGTGAAAGTCCTCCTGCAGTGGTGCTCCCCTCCCTGAAGAAATCAGGGTGAAAAGCTCAAGTCAGTGGTACTTTTGGTCTGGATTCAGCAGTCAGGTCCACACAATCAGCTTCACACTATAGATGTGGTACATGAACTAGCTTCCATGCAGACCCAAGCACACTTGTCCAGACAGCTGTCAGTCAAAAGCTTGTGCGCATTGATAACCTTGGCTGAATTAACACCTTTGCTCCCCACTTCAGTAGAATAACCTGTATATTGCAGAGGAAACTCAAGTGATCTGTCTTAACGTAGCACTAGGAGTTCCTTTATTTTAAGTGGAAAGAAAGGGGCCCAAGGAAATGCAAGGAGAGGTTTTATTTCTTACTGCCTTCAGTGTTCTTCCTTCTTGGGCCACTGATTGCTTTTCTGTAGTGCCATTTGCTTCCAAGATTTATTCCCCAGTGGGTGTTTTAAGGCTTAGCCTTTTATAGCAAAAGGGGTTTTTTTCAATGCAGAAGGTCCAGGAAATTTCCTGAAGTCACTCTGGGAATTAATCCAAAGAATAGGACAAGTCCTGGCAAACGGCCAGCCCTCTCCTTGAGCCACCTGGGTTGGGGTGGTTCTCAGGGAAGCACTCTTAGCAAGGGTTTTCTCCTCAAATGGTGCTTTGTCTGCATGTAGCTATTTCAGGCTGTGGTTAAAGCTAAATTGGAAAGTTATGCTCTGAGAAACTTGGCTCCACTCTAATTACTTATTTAGTTACACCATTATTGGAGTATTAGAAAAATGTTTAAAAGTGGAACAACAGCCTGCACTTTATGTGCAGTTTAGTAGCTCCTGCCTCAGCCAACATTTGCCTCTGTGACCACATGAAACACTTCTGAAGCCCAGAGGGAGCTTCTCACAAGCAAACACAGCAAAAGGTTAAGGTTCTTTACCACAGTGTTGCTGGTGCACACAGAAGTACAGCTGCTTGTCTGCCAGTAAGCTTGGGAGTAGTCACTGCAACCCAGGTGGGTGAGCAACCCATTTATGGCAACCTTTCCTGTGAATGTCAGAAGGTTTAGAAATGGGTAGGAAAATATCCCTGTGAACTGAAGGATGGCTTTCATGAGTTCCATGGTATATAATAGTAAACCTGCCTGAGTTTTTTCACAGATTTTTTTCTGATTACTGCAGTGTGTGGGAATAGAAAACCAAAGAAGCTACAGTCTGTCCTGAAAGTGGATATTATTTACAAGATTTATTCCAACTACCACAATAGTATGGTTGCTGGTTTTCTGTAAAATAGATATAAACTGTCAGTTACAGGCTAATGGGAAGCAGATGTTGTCCAGAAAAAAAACCCAGATGCATACAACATACAACACTGGGCTTCCCGCTGCTGTGCCAGGGCTGCCACATCTGCATGGAGCAGGGCACCCTCAGTCACAGGGCAGGAAAGAAAAGACTTGTATGTTACCTCATCTTTTACTGTTTTGTGAATTTTTGACCAGGTACTTGAACTCCTTCAGCAAAGACGTTTTATTTCATTTAAATCAGAGCATTTTCAGAGCAGGCAGCAGGGTCATGGCTGGGAGCATCACACACTGGTTGAGATTCTGACCTTGGAACTGCAGGTCTCCAGAGTCCTCTATTCCCTCCAGCAACCTCCACAGCTGAGTGGGGTTCAGCTGAGAGACCAAAAGGCTTTACATGCACTAAATACAACTGTGACTTTGTGTGCAACAAACAATTTGTTTAAAAACAAAAGTGTATGGATTTTAGCTCATTCTTTGGCAACAGGGCTCTGTGGATGTGAGCTTCCATGGCCAATGTCAGGAAATGTGAGGGTTTGGGGCCGTCCCACTCTGGCAAACTACAGTCAGACTCCTTGCAGTGCAACAGGTGTACAGGTCTCTTCATGAGGACAGGGTAAAGACCACACCAAGCACTCAGAAAAATTGTTTCCCAGTGAAACCAGATCACTATTCAATGGGGCAAGCATTTTTAATTAGCAAAATATTACATCATGTGTTTCTTTTCTATGCACCTACTCATTTGCTGATGGTAGACTAAAAATGCCTTGGTGTATTTAGGTGTATTTTACCTTATTGAGGGATTTTGAACTGAAACCAGCCACCTGCCCAGGGTGGGCTGCTCTTGTGTACTCTGACTGTGCATGCTGATTTGCAGCACCCTCTGACAACTGGCACAAAAGAACTCTGTAAAAAATGGGAGGTTCGCTTTATGAGACTCCCTCTGGTGCAAAATAAACCCATAGCAATATATATCTATTTCTTTTTTTTTTTTACTTTTGTAATAAGTAGCGGGACTTCTGCACAGCAGAGCCTTGCTTCATTTCTGTAACCCAATGGGGTCTCCAAAGATTGGCACTGAAATTGTTTAGCTGCTGTAATCTTGCATCATAATGGCATCACCAGGAGGTCCTTCTGTGCATATGCAAGCTTCATTACCCAAACACCCACCTCTTTCTGCTACGGTGGTCCTACCTTATAATGACTTTTTAATGAGTTTTTCCAGAGCTGAGGGTTTTTCTTTTAAATCTAGAATTTTAATGACCTTTTTTTATGGCATGATCAGACAGTCTCCCCCAACTGTTAGGCTGTTTGTAGTGTTACAATGTCTAATTGTGAGTCTCAGTAGTGGAGAATAAGTGCTTTTCCTCTTTAGGTACCTGGTTGTAGCACTTAGAAACCCTATGAAAGACAAAGGCAAGGCTGGGCAATGGAGAGTTTGTAAAATAAGGTGATATACTGCCCAACAGAGAGGGCTTCACCCCTGTAGCATGGACCCCTGGCAGATGAGGGGAGGCAGGCAACAAAGGTCTCTGTGCTGCCACCCAGCCTGTGGCTCTGAGTGATTGAGGAGACATCTCTGCCACACAGAAGGATTTTGACTGAATGAACCACCAGACTGTCCTAAGCCATCACCAGCTGCCACTGTCTTGTTTTATAACTTGCTGAATTTCTCTTTTCCCTCACAGTTGCTTTCCTTCCCTTTCAGAGTGAGGATTAGCAAGCTGTCCACTTTCCCATTTATGAATGCGATTCTAATCACAACCTTTTTATATGAATGATAAATGCTTCTGTAGGGAGGGAGAACTGGTTTAAAATCCTTGTTTTGTACAACCTTCTGTGCAAAATAAATTTTTGCCAGTTTTTCTTCAGCTCATCTGTCCCGCCACCCCTACCCAAACCCCAATGCTTGGAGGGAGACCTCCAGTCACAATTTCAGTGACTGTTTCCAGACATTGCAGGTTATTGGTGCCTGGTTGTGGTAGCTCAGATTTACAGGGGAACACTATGAGACGCTGAACAGCCAGGCTTAAACTCTGGCTCTTGGTGGGACAGACAATTGCTTAGAAACACCTCCCCGTGGGCCCACAAGAGGCAGGACAAAGGGGCTCCCTCGGCTCTAGCCCTGACCATTTGGCCCAGGGCACCCCTGTCTGCTGTTGAGTGCAGGACACCTGCTGACAACACTCCCATTTACCTCCACCTCTCAGTCCCATTGGGAGGTCCTCAGGTGAATTTGCTGCCAACAGTTCCAGCCCCTGACTTTTCTTTATGTGTCAGTAGCATTGCCTTTCTGTGTTTGATTTCTTTTCTTTCCTAGGTCTGGTTTGATTCTTTAATACAAGGCTTTGTGGCTGGCTCAGCACAGCAAACATCCAGCCTTTTGCTGGTCCAGTTATTTTATCTGCTGCTGAATCTGCATCTGCTGCTTTCTTTGCTCAGGAGCCCACCACTTAGCTGCTCTTTGCCTGGGTCAAATAGGAGTTCTGCCACCTCCAGCCTATGCAACAGCATTTGAAACCCTCTCTGAGCACAGATTAACTTTCATTTCTCTGATGTGATTGTTCATAGCTCTGACAGGCTCTTCAGCACTCTGGCCTGTGGCACATATGGAACAACCTTTACAGGTCTCGGAGAGTTTCTCCCTCAGAGAGCTGTGCAAAGGACGTGCAGTGCAGCACAGTGCTCGTACATCCCTGCTCCCTGTCTGCTGCAGGCTCAGCACTGAGTATTTGCAGCAAAGGGTGGCTCTGTGGTGGTGCCTTCACAGTGGTTGCTCCCTCCCAATGAGGTGGTCGCTCTGCACACAGGGACTGCCATGCCCCTGCCTTTCTGGGGTGGCATCTTCTCTCATGACATGGAGCTCTGGTCATGCTCCCAAAAGGGTCCCAAAAGACCTGTGTCTCTTTACCAGCTTCCCCCAGGCACTGTGGGCACTGGGCTGTGGGAGGAACAGGGATGTCTGCCAAGGACTCTGGTGGGCAGACAGCACCTTTTTCATCCACAGGCTGTGTCATTGGCATAGGCACCCAAAATTCTTTTTCACAGAGGGGAAATAGCTTCAGTAGGATAAATGGTGAGAGCAGGAGAGCTCTCTGGTAGCAGGCAAGGTGCTGTAGAGTTCAGCTGAGCAGATCTGAGTTTGATATTGAGGTACTATATTCCTTTTCAGGCAGTAAGATCTCCTTTAGGATCTGTTCCAACATCCCATTATGGGTTTGGCCCTTCACATTTGTGGCTTTTTCAAAACCATAGTGCAGCCTTCCCTGGTGTTTTGATGAAGGTCTTATTTTCTATACTAAGACCAAATTGAACCACTCTTTATAAACTAAATTCCCATTCTTGACAAGTACACTAAGATAAGAGATTTGCGTTGGCCATTGGTTCTGAAAACTTTCATAGTTCAGCTTAGCAAAATGAGGATTGTTTGGGTTAGAACTGCCCCAAATGTGCTTTTCCAGCTGTCTTGAAGAGAATACTTTTAGTAATGCTTTCCTTTTGCCTTGACATCTGCTCAGCTCTCAGCTTTAATCACAAACGGGACTTCTCATGAAAGAAAAGCACATACACACAAAAAGCAGACCTTCATTTTTAAACTCATCTTCAGACAGGTTTTGGCAATGAGGAGCCAGCTGGTTTCCTCAGAAGGGAAGACTGCTTCACTGCAGTGAGGCCATCACTTGATGATGTCTTTGCAGGCTGAGCAGAGTCAACTGTTTGTCATCGGGGGGTTGTCCTCACTGCAGGAAGAGGACTACAGTCTATCTCCAGCAGTTAATCCCTGTCTTCTCACATCCCCTTGCTCCTGCTCCTTGTCTCTTTTCTTTTTCCAACTGTGTACAAAAGCATGTTTTCTGTGCCCTGACCCCCTGCACAGAACCCCTCTTCTCCCATTTGCCCCCTTGTCGCTCTGTCACTGGCTGGCAGTTCCTTCACCCACTTGTCTCCTCACAGTACTCCTCACACACCACTGCACCCCCTGGCTCCCCCTGCAGCCCCTGTGCTCCCCACAGAATGTGGCTGAGTATGTCCTGGCTTTGTGGAGAATCACTTCAGCACAAGAGCGGATGTGAATAGATCTGCACTGGAATCATCTGCAGCAGTGACAGCACCTTTTGTTTCTCCTGTGTGCACATTAACTTTATCAGCCGTTAGACCTTGAAATTACATTCTACCCTTAAATATACTGTTGGGAAATGAATTCAGCTGAGTAAACTGCAGCTCCCTTCAAATGTGTATAGGCTTGAGCCAGCTGATATTTAAATTTCTTTTTAGCATACACTTTCTGATGGGCCACAAAATGGGTATGTGCAGTTCAGAAAGAAAAAAAGAGGATTCTGCTGCAAGGAGATAATTTGCAAATATTGAATGAGTGCATATGAATTTTAAAGTGTAATTAATATGATGAAGTTGGTGTTTACACAAGGAAGTTCATTTGACAAACCTCTGTTTGAGAGATGTGTCTATAGGAATTGTATTGAAAGACCCAGGTTACGTCTGTCTTCTGAAATGAATCCTCTGCTCCATCCATCCTGATGAAGATCCCTGAGGTGCAGAACTCCTTCCAGTACAAAGTAATTAATCTTTCAATATTAGCTTCCTGAGTGCATCTATTCAAAGCCTATCACCCATGTCACAAGTGTGCTATAAAATCCACTAAGACTATGTTCTTCAAAGAAGATAAATCTGAAGGTCTTGACATAAATGTCACAGGTAAAAAACACAAAAGAAATAAAGGGAGACAGTTTAAACAGCAGAGAACAAAATTTGTGTGCAAAAAGAAGTCAGGTGTCTTATTAGGATGTTCATGAAGAGGGAGAGAATCACATTATGCAATGTCAGACAACAAATGTAGGTGCTGCAACAGAGGTGCTTCCCATATAGTCATGGAGAAGATGGATTTGCCTCCTTCCCTATTGACTCTTGAGGACACTCAAGAAGTGGCCCAGCACTCTGAGACTGAAACTGGCACCCTGAGAAGCTTCTGGGAGTGTAAGTGTCTCAGACCATCTGCCCTCTGTAATCCTTTCTTCTACTTACTGGGAGTATTTGCTGCCTATGTTGGCATCTGCTGAGGTTGCCGTAGAAGTGAAGCATCCTGCAGAGTGTGATCTGGCTATTCTCACAGCAGGGCTCACTGAGAAGCCTTGAAGGGCTGGACTCAGATAGCCACATTTTAGATGGCTGTAGTCAGTCTAAATGTGTATTTCTCCAAAGACATAGGGTGCAGATGGAAAGCACATGTTACTGAACACATGTATGGAGGGAATCAACCTGGTGTGTCCCATTTAAGTGTAAATGTTTCCTAGCTTTTTTTTTTTTCCCTGCCACCATAACTGGACACCCACCAGTTCACTTGTAGTTGTGGCAATTGCTGATGTATGGGGCTCAAAATGAACCAGATCCAAGAGGAAGCCTGCCTGCCTTGTGGCTCGTGCTGCAGGAAGAGGCAGTGTCATGGATTGCCGCTCTGAGCAGCGCTGGCCCAGCAGACCAGCTGTCCTGACCACTGCCTGTGTGAACACATCTCCTCAGCGTGGCATGGCATTGGGGTGACTCCCTCATCTGAAAATCCACTGCCTACTTTTCTTTCTACTCTTCTTTTTTTTCTGCTTCTCAACTCCTATCTCCTGTTCACCCATATATGAAGCTCTGACAGCAGCTTTTTCCTGAAAGTGCAAGGCTTTTCTTTTCACACGTATTCTGCCATTTAAAATACTGATGTGCATCAGCATTAGAGAATTAGAAATATGGTTGCACATCGCCCTTCATGACCACAAGATAATAACTTAGGGTCCCACACTGAGCAGATCTTAGACTCACACCCTCCTGCTGTGCCTGTTATATGAACTGAGGAATTTGATGCTAAATACTTTTGATTAGTAAAAATCAGGGGGAATTTTAAGAAACTCGTTAAAAGAATTTAAATAGATTTCTATATTGGGCAATGTCCTGGGTTACACAAAAGTCCTGGTATCCACCTTTTAATTTCTTTTTTCTCCAAATATGCCTTTTGGGCTTTTTGGTATTTTGACTTCTTTAACTGGACTGCTAGTGATTAATGACTCAAACATTCTGCCACCTGCAGTGACTGCCCAGGTGCTGTAAGAGACTGGACTATTGGTGTTCATGGCTCAGTCAGCAGAGCTCTTTGCTAAGAATATGCAGAATGACCACCCAGGCCAAGGACTGAAGGCCTGCACATCTGACACTTCAGGCTGCAAGTTGGGTGTCAAGCAGGATAAGGAGAGAGAAAAGCCCTACTAGATGGGGTAGTTTCTTTTTCCTTACACAGATGACTCAGCTGTGATAACTCCCAGGAACATTCACACCTGGCCTGAAGGTATTCATCTCTTGTTGATGAGCCATAATGGGCCCTGATGGACTCAGCTGTACTGATGTAAGAGACAGCTGCAACATCTTAGAAGGTGTCAAAAATTTCCCAAGGACCTAGTGTAAAACTCCCAGCCCCAGAGGAGGTACCAGAGACATTCCCACCTGAATCTGAGCATATACAATTCTGATTTTTTTGTGCTTTTCCTACCACCTTGGATGGTCTGGACTGTGACCAACCACATTGAAATAGTGATGACCAAGTCTCATCACTGGATCCAACAGGTGTCTTGTGGTCCTTCCAGTCACCTGGGGGGTCTGCAGCCCTGCTCGGACTGCCTGTGCCAGCACCACAGCCTCACTCCAGCATCACGTGTCTGCCAGTATCACATCCCAGCTATCTGCCATTTTCTGCCAGGTTCTTGAGGTATGGGGGAGGTGAAACATATGGAAAGGTGGGCATCTTGTCTCTGTTCTGTGGCCATGTGTGTGGGGTTTTTTTAGGCTAGGCGAGGCTGGGCTGCTGTCTGGGTTTGGTCTGGTTGGCAGAGCTTGGGAAGTTGGTTTAATTCAGTTTAACTGGTATTATTATTGGCATTCTTCTTGGTAAAGAGTTATTTTTTCACTTATATACAGGCAGATATCTCTCTCTGTATTAGAGAAACCAAGGTTATTGAATCCAAAGGAGGAGACTTCTGTCTGAGGTCTTTGCTGATTCAAATTGTCTCAAACTGAGACAGGCAATAGATATGTAATTGAAGTCATGTTTTTATCTGATTAAATATAATGGATATGAATATTAGAAAAAAGTAATATATTCACATATTACTGTCTTCTAATCTGGGTCTATAAGTGTGTGTGGATAACAGTGAACAGCAGCAGTGAAAAATCATGAATTAATGTTCAATGAGTGCCCATGAAAGCTTATTTAGTAGACAGAAATTACTGCACTGTGTTGTACAAACAGAATGTCTGGGTATATATACAGAAATAATCTATCTGGAAGATTTTCTGCAGTGCTGTTTCTCATCTCAAGAAAGAACATAACTGAGAAAAGATTCAAGGAAAAGTAACAAAGTTAGAGATTTGGTTAGACTTATATTTAACAAGGACAATATAAAACCAAGGAATGATTATCTTCAGGGGGAAGACAAGGTAGTGAGAACTTCATTGATTATGATGGGTATAACACAGATAAATCACTTCTCTTGACTATATTTTACAATAAAGGATCAGAATGATGCTTACATGACAGAACAGTAAAACTGTAAGCATTAAAAAGGCTTAGTCCCCCAGTAATTTTGTGGTGGACAATGCTGAAAGAGGTCATCTGAATGGGCATTGGGACAGGATTTAAACAGACATGTGTTACACAGAAAGAACAGGTGATGTGTTCTCAGACAGCATCATTGGGACACTCAATCTCCCAAAAAGGGGCCCAGAAATAAGCCAAAGAGGAGTGAAAGCATCACTAGAATGACTTTTGAGGCCTATCATGCCCATGGCATCATAGATTGAAAAAAAAAATAAAAAATATTGTTAATGTATTTCAGGATGGGATGCCAAAGGGAATGAAATGAAGTATTGTGGTAATGATGGAATGCCAAAGGGAGTGAAACAAAACATTGAGGTAACAGAACCAGATTTGCTGAAAGCGAATTCCTCCACTCCTTGTCCACACAGGATTTAGCTCTGTGATG
Source organism: Xenops minutus (assembly GCA_035221455.1). Taxonomy (NCBI): domain Eukaryota; kingdom Metazoa; phylum Chordata; class Aves; order Passeriformes; family Furnariidae; genus Xenops; species Xenops minutus. The sequence goes on from JAWWEE010000040.1 coordinate 34,780,556, forward strand.
CCTCTCATTTGAAACCACTGGAGTCAGTAGCAATTCTAGCTATGTCACATACACATCACTTTAAGATTACTGAAAATACATGAGGTGCACAATGATTATTATGTGTCCTAGTTCAGCAGGAGGGACCAGTTATCACTGGGTGGGAGTGATAAAAAGCTATGTATTCTACCCCCTCTAT
>JAWWEE010000040.1:34780833-34825350 GCA_035221455.1 Xenops minutus
TTGTAACTCTGACTCATAATCTCTCTGGTAGTGGGTCCATTTCTTCTGCTGGTTTACCTTCAAACCAGCACATTATGTTAATGTATTTTCATAGTGTATATGTGATATGCCCTCCTTTCATACTACTTAAAGTCTCTGCCATATCTGTTCACCAGCAGTTGCAGTGTTGTGGTTTACCACTAACTTAACAGAATATTTGTGACATAGTTCCTCTGATTAATGACCTTAACAGACAGTCAAAACTTTTTCACAAAGTTATTTTTACCATGTTTGTTTTGTGTAGTTGTGTTGTTATGGTAACAAATTTCTTAATTATCATACAATGTGCAAATTTAAACAAGACTCTGTTTGTCTGTGGGAATAAGGTTCTTAATCTATAACTAGCTTAAACAACACTTTATTTAGCTGCGGTTTTCTGACTGTACTATAGTTTTAAATATGCCTTCATCAGGATGGTGTTTTATTTTTCCCTGGTGGTGTTGGTTCCACTCCAGTGGCTGCCAGGGCATCCCCTTTTTGTGATTGATCTCAGGGCACCAATAAACCTCACATCCACCTGTGACCCTAATTTTCTCCCCATCCAGACAATGGAAGACCCACTGCAGCTCTTTCTGGCAAAGCCTGAAACTGTATTTCTTCTTGTTTTACCCTTGTTCCTGCTTCTGCCCTTGATTTGCTCCAGCACCTGGTCCAGCACGAGCTTCTTGTCTTCCCTACCTCTAATGTCTGACCACGCTCTTGATCTGTCCTCTGCTGTTCTCTCTGTTCCTCTTGCCCAATGCCTGACCATGCTTCCTGCCCATACCTCTACTCAGCGCAGCTTTTGCCGTGACTTTGATTGGCCCACTGTAGAACGCTGTCCCAAGTCTCAGGCATGATCCCCATGTGCTGCCATTTGTAGTGATATTAACATGCCCATATTATTCTGTCAGTGACAAGAGGAGAAAGTACCCATCGTTATAGCTACAGCTGTGGAAGGTACCAATATTGCATCTGCTGTTATTTCTTGGGGATGATTAATTCTGTACATAAAAGCTTGTGGAAAACAGAGGTTCACATCAGATCTATCCATAAAAATCAAGATATTTAGCAATCCCTCTATCCTCAATTAATCCTTAGCTTATACCAGGCCTAGGAGCCCTTTGACAGATATAAGAATGTTCTCTGAAAGCAAGGAAGAAAATTGTGTGGGCTGAATGGCTTGTTCCATGAAGTCTCTTTGTCAGGAGGCAATTAATTAGGCTATTTAGATGTCTAACTCTTAAATATCTTATTCCCATTGGGATTGATGCAAGTTGAATGCTTAGGTAACTTATGTCAATTGTTTTCAACAGGTTTAGGGAAAAGGAATAAAAAACTATACAATTTTTTTTTAAGAATATCATCCCCAAATCCATGCTTGTTAATGGAAGCATTTCATTTTCAAGTGATAAAACCCAGAAAATTTTCCAAAAGAGAAAATTATTTGCAAAAGTGTGGTTGTGTGAGAAAAATTTTTCTACGTTAATTTTAGTGACCTTTTCCCACTGCATCTATGATCCTTCCTGCGCTAATTTCTGAAATACAAGAAATCCTAAACTGGGTAGCCAATGCATGATGATTTGACAAAGGGAGAAGAGATATGCTAATGCAAAATAAATAGATGTAATTAAATTTATGCAGGTCTTTGCAGTACCAAGGAAAGAAAGGATAAAGTTCTTATATTGGAACAATGATGGAATGAGTTTTGTAGAATGTTGGCTCTCTAGTTTTTATCCCTTTTGAGCAATAAAGCTCGAAACAAAGCCCAGAATTTGAAAAAAACCCGAAACAAACCTAAAGGATACAAGCATGTAATCTGATAAATCCAATGAGTTTGCAGGACCTTCCTTTCCTCCTACAAGCGCTGTCTGAAGATGTCCTCTTTGTGCATGCTGCACTTTTTCTAGCATCATTTTCACATATTATTAAATAGTCTTTGGTCTCTCTGTGTTACATCTCCAGTTGTACCAAAACTCTGTGCCCAGCAGGGCAGGAGACCCAGAATTGCCCTCCATTGGCAAAGCACCTCAGGCACCCCAGGTATCTCCCTGCCTTGGGGCAGCTTCTCTAGTGAGTCCCCTGCTCCTGCAGTCTGGCTGGCTGCCTGGAAATCATACCTAAGTGAAAAGAAAATTGGAAAGGACAGAGAATTGGGCTGAGGTCCAGGATACCTATTTGTGGAGCTGCTGCCCCATTAATCTCCCTCAGAAACCAGGAGTTTGCTTCCTCTCGTTTTACCCAAAGTAATTCATGAGGCTCTTAAAACATATCCTTCATGTACCAAACAAGGAAGCCCATACAGCGCACCGGAAAGATGGTATGAGAAAATAGGATATCTGAGGAGGTGCTAACATTTTTATTGAGTCTTGATGACTGGGGTAAAATTTTAAAGGCTGCTGGAAGACAGAGCTTTCTTTTTTCCTAGGTATAACAACATGCTCCTCCCAGGCACAGCATGGAGGTGTACAGCCCTTGGCTGGTCTGCACACAAAAATGGTACTGAAAACCCTCCGGTGGGGCAACACAGGAGAAACTCAGGCAGCAATTTGGTGTGCTCCTACTGTCCCACATGCAGTGGCATGTGTGACAACACCCATGCCCACTTGGCTACATGCTGCCTCAGTGCAAGCAAAGTGCCCCACATAGAAGTACTGCAGGTTCCTCCTAATTGCCTGTAGACTGGCTGTCTTCTGGGAATTCTTGTTTCACAAGTTTTAAAAAAACAAACCCTCCACCAACCAGCTCTCTGGAGAATCTGGCATGCTGTCAATCCTGAAATGTCTGCAGGCTTTTAATCTTGCTTGAAAGTGTGTGTGTAGATGATTATTCTGTATTTCAAGTTTACAAGCATGCGCATGCATGCCTCTCTTTTGACATGTAAGTTAGTCACATCAGTTCATCTCCTCCTTTGTAGAAGCACAGGAACTCAGAGTCAACACTTCCATCTGCAAAAAACAGGCTTTATAATATTATACACGATATACAGACACATGCATATACACACAGTGGATAGCCTGTTGCTTTTCATCATTCAGAACTGATCCATATTTTCCTAGAGAGACATCTGACCTGCACATGATATAATCCTGAATGCATCCTTGGTGCAGCAAGTCTAACAGATATAGTTATCTTGAGGCTCAATAATAAAAGGCTTGAAGTACAACAAAACATGAACATGCTCTTTATAGCGTATACCTGCTTATGGCATGGCCCTTCATCAGACACAGACACAGCTGTCTGACTCTGTACCTTATGCATTAACAAACTGAACAATGACCTTCCAGCTGCTAAAGAGAATGAAATACTACACTGTGAAGGAACTCAGAGGTTTCTGAAGGCGCAACAGATGAAAGAAATAATTCCAGGGACAGTAAAAAGTTTGGTTTTTTTTTCCCTTCTGGTTACAGTAACCCCTGTAAACTTGCTGGTTAAAAAGGTTATTTCTTCTAATATGCAATTAATGGTCATCTGCTTGGCATGCTCTTGCACTGCCTTATGATTTATGAACCATTTTAGGCAATGAAATTTTCACGTATGACACAAGATGTATAAAGCTGCTCTCAACTGCCCTTGGGGCTAATTTTAAGAAAGTCAGTTTGGAGTTTAGCTGTTGCCAGTAGCTTCAAATGGGTGCATCCTCTTCCTTGCCAAACCCTTTTATGCTATGTGGTCTATTTATGGGCATTAGGTACTTGGGATGCATACAACTTCTGTTTATTATTTTCAGTAGTAACTGATATTTTCAAAGAACTAGATCATTAGTTCTGTAGTGATATGAGTGAATGACATGCAAATAAGCCCTTAACATCGTTCATCTGCCTCTCTGAAGATTTCTCCAGCATCAGAAAGCCCCCAGGGGACACACAGCTACTGCATCTGCCTCTGTACAGCCCCACAGACCAGGGGCTGGCATTTTGGCATTCAGTCCAAGGTGACAGTGCCTCGACACTGCTGGAACAGCCCCCAGAGTTGGCAATGTAATTTATGGCAACCATCAAATTTCCTCATTTACAGCTAAGATGTGGGCAGCGTGGTTCTGCAGCAGCAGGGTAGTGGTGCAGGCAGCCGAACCATGTACCACTTCACCTCCTGTCACTCACCATCTGTGCCCCTGAGGTCTGCTGTGCTGTTCACAGGATCAGGAGAGGGTACAGCCAGTGTAACACTGCAGAACTAGCCTAATATGCTCTGACAAGTGAGGAATTGGGGCAGCTTTACTTCATCTACCAAGCCATCTCCATCCTTTAGAAGGACAGCTCATTTTACTATCGCCTTTTGAAGCCTAATGGATTTCTCAAGCATGGCTGGTGACTCTGGATGCACTGATTGTGAAAGATTTACACAGCTGACCTGATTTTCCAAATTAGTCAAAGTTAACATTAGTATCTGCAGCAGTGGCAGCTTATGGAGGTGCAATCTGGAGATACAGAAATCACTCTTCTGTCTTTGATCAGAGGTTTCACTGGGCATGAGGAGCTAACTTTAGCACCCAATAAATGGCTTGGAAACTGTTAAATTCAGTTAGTGCCAGCACAGAGCTCTTGCTCAAACACTTCTGTCTCTCTTGATGTACAATCCAGATTTGGGGATGGGTGTGTCACTTCTTTGTGTGAAACAGTCTGAACTGTTCATGAACTTAATAAATAAAGATTTTCTTTTTAAATTTCTTAAACCAAATATGTCATGGTCAGTGATATTGTTATGGAATATCCCAACAGTGCGAATTTGCAGTAGGGACCACACTAAAAATAAGGAACTCAGAAAGAAATCAGATTCTCCTGGGCTCCTGGTACAGATGAATCTTCACTTGAAGACTTTCAGAAGTTACCCAGAGGGAAGATGCCTTAGAAAGTGTGCAGATAGATATTTTGCATGGGGATGCCAGCATAGAATAGATGATAGGTGAAAGTTTCTCTCTGATGGTAAGGTTCCTTGTTCACAGGGTTTTCTTAAAACAAAATCAAGCCTCTATTTATCTTAACTTCAAAGGGCTTTATAAGCTGAGGGAGGGGCTCAGGAGGCCTGAAAACTTTCATAAATGTTCATTTAATGATCTGTAATGAGATGTATCTGCTCCGTATGAGAAGCCAGCAATTCTGCAAGTAAAATGAAATGAGTTTTGAACAACCCACCTCTTCACTAGTGGCTGACTTTGACACTTACTTTGATAAAGTATTTCCCACCCTCACTCAGAGGGTTAGGTGCAAGTAGTTCTCAATTTTAGTGAGTTTTCCTAACTTAGGTGCTATTTAAAGTCAATTCTCTGCCCAAGGATGCTCAGAGAAATGGCCCCCCTGTGCAGACGGAGAGAGTCAGGGGGTGAAGCTGCAGCACCACTGGACATCAACTCTGGTGGGGCTCACTAGACTCCATGCATCAGAGGCAAGATACTCTCAGAAGGCCCTTTGTAAATGAGAAGCCTCAAAGAGGACTTGCCTTACTGTGACACCATTTGCATAGACTCTGTCCTGGAGAGCTTGGGCTGTCCTTTAAAAAAACTTTTCCATCCTCATTCACTTGTTGTTTGGGGTCTGTTACTGAGGGAACTCAACAAGGAAAATGAGGTGAATAAATTAAGCTTCATTAATAACAGATGATCCCCATTATCTGTAGAAAATAATAAGACCAAGTTGTCTAGCTGAAGCAGTAGGTGGTGTTCAAATCACTCATTTAAGCAGCAGGGTTTAGAAAAGTGCAAGTAATGCAAGTTATTCTACATTTTAATGGTGTATCTTTTTGTGTAATTGGAAACTGGAAGGCAAAGAGCACAGCAAAACCCCAGTTTTTGCAGGGTGAGCAGTAATGAAACAAAAACAATTTCTTCAGTGTTCACAATATAAAAATTACTAGATCAAGATTTCCCAGTCTACCAGAAATAGTAAGAAATTAAGAAGTGGGGGTGGGAAACTGTCTAACTTGGAAAGAAAAGGAAACAAATGGAGAAATAGCCTCATGCTGTGGTAGAACCTGGTTTTGCATTGAGCAAGAGGCAAATTTCCTTTTGACTTCTGCAGAAGCCAAGACTTATTTCTCATCAGAGCTGCATGCGCTGGGCCTGTGACCATATGTCTTCTACCCACGTAGCCAGACTTGGGATTTCTCTCAATAGAGAGAGAAAGAGACAGCATATGTAGGCCAAACCATCTCCCATCATTACACGAGAAGGCTCCACGTCCCAGCAAAATCTTTGCCTTGGACCTTCACAGAGCCACCATCCCTCCTGTGATATGAATATAGATGGTGGCCTTGGGAATCTAGACTTCCAAACCACATTAGATTTCTGTTTAACAGGCAGTAATTCGTAATTATATAATGAGCACATGGTGCTAGGAAAAGCTGAGAAAGATGCAGCAACTTGCTCTGGGAGATCCAGTCTGTATGACAAGGGTGATGTGTGTCAATGACTCACCTGTTGGTGCTGGGAGAAGGAACCTACCCTCTGGATAAGGACTGACAGAGAGATTGTAGATTCTTCTCCATGCATTATTTATGAAGATGGATACACAGAAAATGCTGCAACACTGGAAAGCAAGGGTAGGATAACATGTGCAAAGATGATGGTTGAAAATGCAATGTCTGGAGGCGAAAGGACTTGGAAAGAGTAAAGAAAGGGAAAGTAAAGACTGAAATTGATACAGTAAAGTTGTTGTAGCGAAAGGTTTTTAAATTTCTGAAATATTAATGACCATTTTCATAATAGTTTTTTATGTTTATCAAATGGATGAATAAAAGAAGTGACTAATAAGCATGCCAACAAAGACTGATAAAAGTAAATGATTAAGGACAACATTTACAAATGCATTTTTCCATATATTTACTTGAATAACTAGAGATACAGTAGCCAAAGTTAGTGACATGACACAGAGATAATATGAAATGATTACATTCTCTCTCTCTAACAAGACAAACACTACTATGTAAGGCTAGCTGTGGATCCCTGACAACTGCATTGTTATTTTCACTAAATGATGTGATACCTGGATGCTACCAAAGTATCTTTTTCCTCTGGGAGGACTATTCTGTTGAGATACAATCCTTTTGCCTCTTTACTATGAACAAGTTTTAATTTTTACAGGGTATGTTTTCTAAATCCCTGATTCTACAAATTGAGTTAGACTAATGTAATCAAATAATAATCCAGAAGCTATGAATACAGAAACATCTGTGTATTTCTCACCATTCCTTAACTAATGTAAGTCTTTTTTACATTGCTTATGACTAATTGTTGTTGTGTCAAAAGCAGTAGACAGGAAAATTGGTGATTCTTCCAAACATATCATTACAGTCACTAAAGTAATGAGAAACACATCAGATATTTTTAGGTCATAAATTTTTTTGTCAGGCAAAATAGCAACCTTTTTGAATAAACTGGAAATCATTATTGCTTCCACTGGGATTCACACTGAATGCCCTAATTATGGTGAATTAATTTGGTACTGACAAAGTTACAACAAAGTAATTCCTCCATGATAAATTGCAGGGCCATGTTGTTCCTGGGTCAGAAACTTGTCTTTTGGCTGTGCCAGGCAACAGAGGGAGAACAAACTGAGCTGAGGGGCTGTAAATCCCAATCCCCAGCAATCCCCTGGCATTGCCCTCCTGACTTCTGTGTCCATGGGCCCCACGACAGGAGAAGGATGGGCATCTTGGGGCAGGGGGAGAGGCTGGGAACAGGCCTTGCCCCACTGCAGGCTTTTTGGGCATCTTCAGGAGCAGCATGGCACACACAGGAGTGCTATGGGGCTGCCTTTTCAAAATAACTTCAGGTATGGATACATCCTCAGAGAATTAATCTTCATTAACTAGAGGTAAGTGCGTAAAATACCTCATTAAACCACAGAAGGCTGCAGTACACAGATGTCCACCAGACTTTCAATGAACCAAAGTAAGGCTATCTCACTTCCAGCCAGAAGAGTCCCAGTGCAGTCAAAAACGTTGACATCAAGCACAGTGTTTTATTCTTTCTTCACATTCCTCAGCCACAATGTCAGCACGAGGCTCTCCTTCCCCTTCTCCTTCCACTGCCTCCAGTGTTTGTGGGGCTGAGCAATGAGTCCTGCCAGGGAACTGCTCCATGTAGAAAACAAAGCCTTCTCTCTTTTCATATGGGCTTACTTTTGTTACGGATCAATTGGCTGATATAATTTTACATGTGGCCCTAAAAGCAGCTGGGGAGGCACAGCTGAGAAGGTGATGGGGAACACGAGTGGGAAGCTGAAGTCTGATGGAAAGGTTTGAGCCACTATTAGCACAGAAAAAAAATTCTGTGGAACTTGGCTATCACTTTCCTGTTAGCATCTTCTCCTTCACAGTGGTCTTGTGATCCTCTGTACTTTGAAAATGCCAAAATGCTCGGATACTGTCCTAGTATGGACACTAGACCTAATTTACGCAGTGAGAAATATCCACACAAGCAAGAGCTTTGATGCCTTCCCATAACTATGAGTCACAGAACCACCAGAAAAGACTTCCTTTTGTTTTTTAAATGTGGAAATTCAAGGGCAAGGGCAGGGAAGGGGAAAGGGAAGAGAAAGGGAAGGTCCTAACACCACCTTTCACTTTCCTGGGTTAAAAGGATCATTTGCACAAACACACCTGATTTGCTAGGAATAGAGTTACCACTGCAATCACTTCCCTGCTTGAGCCCTTCTCATTGTTATTTTTTTATTTGTGCTGAAATCTGTTTGTTTTGTACAGAATTCCGTAAAGGCAGTTCTGCTCCTCACAACATCCTGAGGTGACTACTGTGTGGAACATCGCCTGTGGGAGTGAGCAGTGTTGCCAGTCAAAAGCAGCCAAATGTTCAAACCCAGGAATATTTAATGTTAGATACAATTTCCATAGTCTTAGGAGAACAAACATTTTCTGTTATTCTCCATATATGAAATTACTATTTTTAACTTTTTAACAACTATTTTTACAGCCTAAACTAGAAACTACTCATCTGAACTGGAGCAATAGTTTTGGTTTTGGGGTTTTTTTTAGTAGAAAGCATTAAAAATATAAATCAATTTGGCTCAATATTTATTAAGAATAAATATCTTTGCATTCATTGCAAAGTCTCTCAGATGTATATACGGATGATACACTCAGGCACACTGTGTGACTCTTGGAGATGGTCCTGTGCAGGTCTAAGGATTGGACTAGATGATTCCTGTGGGTCCCTTCCAACTCAGCATATTATGTAAATTTGTGATTTAATTCATATCACAGCCTTATATTTTATTACTTTCAAAGCTTAATGGGCTGAGATGAGGCTAATAAGTATTGTTAAACTTTGTCCATTAACTGATAGGTAACTCTGGAAGAAAAAAAAAAAGCTATGAGATATGTTAAGAAAATCCTGCAAGGTTTCTGATTAAAAAAAAACAACAACAAAAAACCCCAAAAAACAACAACAAAAAAGGAAAATAAAAAAAAAGTTTTTTTCCTCTTTTTAAAAATGAAAAGAAAAAAAAAAGAACCAATTGAGCTGTATTAAAGAGGAAAATGTCTCCAAAATCAATGTGCCTGTGTAATTTATTCCACAGGTGCAAACCATTAGCATGAATTTATCATCCTGATCCTCAAATGTATCATGGATCAAAACTCAGTGTTACTTTTCAGAAGGCACTGAGTTTCTAAATGAAACAGTCATAACAAAAGTATTTATATTTACTTACTTTTTTTAAACCAACTATTTGCATCATGGAATGGTTCCCATTGCAGGGTGGGAGAGTGATCAGAAAATGAGGATGGATTTCACTGTAGCAGACAGAATTAAACTGAGCTTCTGATTCAACTTAATTTAGCAGAAAGAGAATTAATTTTTTAAATAATGAAATGTATTGCAAATTGATTAATGCTCACTTCCATGAAGCCCTCTCTTAGTTCAGTAGTTGGAAGCTCAGGACTTTTTCTTTCTCTCCCATGAAAGTAAAAAAGTCCATAGTAAAGATTTCCTTTGTGATCATTAATGATTGTGTTTTGCACATTTGTCTCCTCTGCTGCAGTAGCTGCTACACCTCTATGATCATTGGAGACTGGAGGAGCTTTCCCATCACTAGACCCAACATAAAACCTCTAAATTCTTCAGTCCACATTGGGCTGCAGGAACCCTGTTGACTGGCTCTGTAGGCACACTGGGATGCACAGGGGATCCTGCAGATACAGCATCTGGATATTGCAGAACTGTGAAAAGCTCTTTGAAAGGCAATCTAGCAATTTTTTTTGTTTATTTTGTCTTGTTTTATACAAAACTGCCTGTATTTTCATGTTTCATAGGCTCAGACAGGACAATTGTGTTGCCAGAAGTCTGTCGGCATCAGCCAGCCCTAGCCAAAAGGCATTGCTAAAGGATCAGCATCAACCTATGAGTGTCAGATATCGGTTCAGACATTTTTAAATATGTGAATAATTTGAGCTTCAATATTCCTTTGATGCACTAAATTCTGGCAACTAATTGGGAAAAATTTCCATACAATGCTTGGAGATGTTTCAAGACTTCTAGGAGTGAAACCTAGGGAGACTTAGACTCTTAAACGACATTGTGGCTTCTGAAAATGCCACAGTCACATACTGGGAAATAGCAATATAGAATGACTGGAAAAGATAGCTCCACATAACTTTCTGTGGTGTCCAAAGACTGTTCTCAGAACTTTGTAGCTGCACACCGCCAATTCTTGCCATTTGCAGAACCTGCTGACCAGATATGGGTCTATACCATTCCAGTGGGGACTAGGCTTTTGGTCTTCTGTCCACCGGTACCTATGGATAAAAAGACAACCACGGAATGCAAACCTATTGCCAACAGGCTGAAATCCACTGTGCAAGGATTGGCATCTCAGCCGGAGATCGTCAGCATGTAACTTTTCTACCTGTAACCAAGTGCCTCTGTATCTTCACAAAGGCACGTATTAGAAAACATCTGGAGGAAACCTTGGCCCTGCTGCAGTCAACAAGAGCTTTAACTGTGACTTTCTAGGTCTTTATCTACAATACTGCTTCATTTTTTGAAGGTCAGCTAAAAGGGCTGAGTAGTTTTATGCTTAAATGATAACACAAAGAATGACAAGGCTGAAAAGCTTAATGATAGTTAATTCAAGAGCACTATTAAGGCTGAGTAAAAGTCAGTATTTAGAGATATAAGTGGATGAATTAATTTCTTGGAAATGCTAGGACTATTACAATGTCAGAATAGGTGTATTTTTGAATAGTTTTTCAGAAAATGTCTCTTCTGAAACAAAAAGAACATTTATGTGTTGTTTTTAAGCTTTCATATATTTTATATTACAAACTGCTCTCTATTTAGTTTTCTTGCAATTGCATTTAGCAGCTTCTCTTTTTTTTTGTATCATGCATAATAAACCCTCTCAAAATTCTTCATACTTTTGCTGGACATAAGGACACAGTTAAAGCCTTTTTGCTGTCTATGGCTGAGAATATTTTTTTAATGCCTCTTGCTCCGTGACTGGTGTACCATTATACAACAGGATAGTAAACTAGGATTTATCATCCCAGGTATTGTCTTTGCAAAGAAAATGGAAATTACTGAGTTTCCTGACATTCATGAGGGACTGCAGAGAAGTATATGCATACCCTGGCCTACTTTTGTGTGTACATTTAAAGAGAGGAGACATACATGTTGCCAGATTTGCTGAAACTATAGAAAGGGCGACTCGCACAGCCTGAACCAGGCTGGAAGTCCCAAGTCCTCAGTCTTTACCTAACAACCAGAATATAACCTACACCATAGCCATGGGACTTTATTTCTCTGGATAGATGTAGCTATTTGAAATAATTACATGAAGAGTTTAAAGACCACGTTCACATCAGATTAAACACAGACAAATGGAGACTCACTTTGGTGGGACGACTCCATGCCTGTGCCATCAGAGGGTACTTCCCTCATGGCATTGCACAGTTCTCTGAAATACAGCTCCTGAATCAATTTAGCTTAGTGTTATACATAAAAAGATGTGTGATTTTGGCTTTGCTAGCTAGCTGCAAGAACAGCATCACCTATTATAATAAATGAACTGTCTTGCCCAGCTTAAAGATGCTATTGCATTTTTTCTCTATTGCTGCTAAAAGTGGAGGGAAAACAGGAAGGCCTGAAGTCTGAAAAGGCACAGAGGCAGCAAGAAGAATAAATCTCTCCTAGAGGTAAATCAGGCAATGTAAATTGCACCTTTTCAGTTTTTTAAGTACTAATTAAGGGTGGCAAGCCTGGCATTCCTTTACCAGATGTGTGGTGCCAGGAAAGCGGCCACTTGTGTGTTCATAGGCTGATTGCTATCCTGCGATTATACAGAATCCAAGTGTGGCTTTTTCTTTTTTGGGTATTGCTGCTATTTGAATAATAGATCATCAGCATGCTTTGCTGCAGCAATCCATTATTCACATGCAGTTATAGTCTGAGAGGTCTGTGAGACTGCTCAGAGAGTTCATGTGATGCCCAGGCAGCACGCCTATGCACTGGGAGCCTTGTAAAGGTCTGACTGACCTCAGGACATGGAAGAAAGGGTCCCTGGCCAACCCCTAGAAGGAGTCGGAATGAGCTGATCCCTGGTATTCATAGGCAGGATATTCCTGACTCCCAAAGGAGGCATCACCACTGAATATAGTATAAATCTTCATGCAGATCCAGGTGAAAAACGCATGTTCTCCAAAACCCTCCTCTGTGGGGAATGTTTATTCTGCGGAACATTTGCAACCTGGCTGCCACCAAGTCTCTTCCTGCTATCAAAGGGGGAGGGTGAAGGAAAAACCCTAAAAGGACTGCAAGGTAGCTCTATAGGTGGTTAAAGGGAGCATCCTCCAAGCAGGAAAGTGCATCTGAAGGACCTGGTTTGCAAATCAGTGACAGAGGTTAACATCATGGGCAAAGATGAAGCAGAAAGTCCTCTCCTGATACCTAAGGAGAGAGGAAAGTTTGTCATGGGGTGGGGAACAGTAGAGATAGAGAAGGGGAATGAACACCGTGGTACTGCACCAGTGAGGACAAGCTGGGGAATGAGAACAATCCTGTGCTGGGGAAGAGGGAGGAAAAGGAGATGCCATTGAGGAGAACAGCAAGGAGAGTGCCCTCTGCAGCCCTGCTCTGCCCAGGTTTGCCAAGAACAAACAGAAACATGCTATGAAACCTCAGCCTTGATATCATGAGAACCCAAAGAGGAGTGTCATCTGAGAGTCCAGCTTAGCTGTCTGGAATCAATCTAATCGTGTGCTAAAATGTTTCCCTCCCACATGCGAGCCAGCAGAAAACAATAGTAACTTAGCCGAAGAGTTTTAGTGGCAGCAGAGCCAATCTGAGATCAAGGGTAGCTAATTGGGTCATGCACCATATGATCTGCAAGCTTCAAACACAGAAGCTGACTTGCACTTGGCTGTTCCCACCATGCCTTTCTTTGTGCAGTTGCTTTGTGTTGCTCTGCAAAGGCAGCTTAGTTTAAGCCATATTTCATCCATGCTCTGTGAGTGTTTACAGGAAGCATCTCCTAGACAGGGAAAGAAGCATGAGGGAGGTTCCTGCTAAATTCCATACCAGCTAAACCTCAGCTATCTGAGCATCTCCAGCATAATTCCCAATAATCCACTTGACTGAACTACAGATAAATAGAAAAAAGATTAAGCTTACTGGTTTTCTTTCAGTGTTTCAGATATTTTGCTTTCCCTCCCTTAAGATGCATTAACAAATGCTAAAACTATTCCTTCTTTTACAACTTATGGCAACAGTTGTATGACAGTTTTTTCAGTTTAGTGGCAAAACCATTTAAAAAAATGCAGTAACCCATCTCCCTGTTCATTTTTAAGATGCTTCAAATTGTTTTTCCTTTTTTACCAAGCTGAAAGCATTTGGAAAAAAAAGTTTGAGGACAGATGAAATTGGCTTTTAGTTTTATGCTTGTGTAATAAGCAGAACAGTTAGGCTGAAAAGCTTAGCAGCAGTTCATTTAGGATTACTATTTAACCAAAGTATAAGGTAGTATTTAGAGATAAAAGAAAATGCAAGTTTTCAGAAAAGGTATGTTCTGGAAAAATAACAGCAGGGAATGCAAAATCTCAGTGCGTGCTTCCCTCAACAGCTGAATGGCAAAAAATACATCTCACGACACCACAGACCCCAAAGCAGGACCCGCAGACCTCTGCATTATCTTTACAATTAACCGAGTAATAGTGATGAATATCATCATAAAGGTGTTCTTTGGGCTGACTGCATCTAAGCCAGTGTGTGTAAAACAGTATCACGTGGCACAAATAGGAGAGGGTGTGATTTCAGAGCAATCCCTCCCAAGGTGGCATTCCTTAATATTGTAACCACTTTGCTTAATAACGCAAATGCTACTGAGAGTATTAAAGGAAAAGCTGGAATCTCTAATTGTGTGGACCTCCTTGTCTATATTCTGGATATATCCTACCATTCAGCCAAAATGCTTTTAACAGTATTTGTTGTAGCAATAACTTTGTGCTAACTGCACAAAGGAATTACTGAGTCTTTCTAATTTTGGAAAAGACTACCCCATTTTTGGCAATTGTAGTTCAAACTATGTACATAAATAATTAGTCCTTAGATATGTATTTTACTCTACTCAGATATTAGTTCTACAATGATTTCTGCTAAAATGCATAGAAACAAAACTTTGATTTCTGACTTAAAAATAGTACAAATGAAATAAATCTGTGGACCAAATCAATTTTTTTCCATAGATTTGTAATAGACTTTCTTTCAAAAAAATATTTCCCACCTCAGTTTACAAAAAAGCAACCAAATAAATAATGTCAAGGTAACAAATTCCCAATCCTATAGAATTGCTAGGATAGCAATAAATATTGTATATATATATATATATATATACACACACATAAATAATGCATATATAATATAGCAAGAAATAAGTATAGAGAACCTCAAATATTGTAAAAATTGTCTTTGTATCTCACATCTGTGGAGCAGATAGCTTACCTGGAATAAAAAACATAAGCAACATCAATTTAAATCTGAATTATTTTAAGGTATGTAGGTGAAGGGTTGGATCCAAACCCACTTTCCACCATCACATGTGCCTGAATGTAAGAAATATTTATTCATCTGAATGAAAACAAGGAGAAAGTCAAGTACTTTGTGACTATGGAGTCTCTCACACCATAGGTTTTTTAAAGACTGCTGTAGTAATGTGCCTGTATACTTCATCTTTTTGTCTAATGTATCAATATAGCATGGGATACAGAAACAAATTATATAATCTCTAACAGATTTTTACAGCTGGATGATTATAGATTTACCTTATTCAATAGTTACCTCTGGGGTAGTATTTGAATTTCCACTACCACTTTTGCTCCTTGCATCAGGAGGAGAGAAAGAGGAGTGTGAGTAGCAGAAAGCCCCAACAAAGGTTGGCTGCACCATCAAAGATGGCTGGAAAAACTTGTGTTAAATTGTAGGGAACCAGTTCCTCAGCAAGAAAAGGGATTAATTGCTGCATACATGTATGCAGTGAGTAATGGCAAATAATTTGCAATGAAGATTAATTGTTTCCTTAATACATTATGTTTGTTGGCCAGACTCTGCTTGCCTGGCTGCCAGTCTTGTGGGAACCCAGCCAAACAGTCTTTTAGGACCATGTGAAAAAACAAGGGATTATCCCTTCATGTTCCCTTTACGGTGACTTCCAAATATTTTAGTTAAATTGTGCTCATGTCACCATACCAAGCTAAGACTGTCCCTGAGGCTGACCCATGCTATAAAACTCCCTATTTCCCCAGGCAGAAAGTTTTTGGATTGGAAAGGTCTGGGAAAATGGAAAAGCTGGCAAATAAATAAGAAATATAATGTCTAGGGAAGATCAGTATTTATTATATAAGGATCACTTTTCTTTAGGGAGACTTGGCTTTAGTGAAGCTGTCATTCTGAAACACCTGTCTTGGCCTTGGTAGGATCCTCATCTGAGCCTGCAATGTGATGCTTGGCATCAGGGAGGCAACTTTCAGACATTTGTCACAAATAACCCTAAAAATGACTCATCTGCAGAAGCTTGGTTTCTCCACTGACTTGTATCAGTTCTGCACCTGCAGGTTTCTTCTAACGTCAAAGAAACTATTCACCAACTATATGGTGATCTTAGAGGAAAGGAGAATCAGGCCATTTGTCTTTCCAATAAAAACACTCATCCTGCAGCTAGTGGTGTCTGCTATGGCAGAAATTGTCATTACAGGACTAGGAGCTTGCTTTTACAAAAATAAAGAGTCTTCTTGAAGACATATCAGAACCTGGAGTATCAATAAGACAGATCACTAATGATAGTTTGCATTTAAAGCAAGGAAGTTGATGTTCCATACGCTTAAGCACTTGGAAAGTTTTCATTATTATATAAACAAAATTCCTCACAGTCTGGATGTCTTAGGGAATCTCTGATATTTACAGAGCCATTCAGTTCTCTGCAGGCAACTGACCAAAATTCACTCAGGTCTTTATGAATTGATGCTTGCAAGTGGCTTTGGTCCTGGAAGCATAATTCCCCAGCAACCTTTGGACACATCACAAAAATGACCAAGAACTGCATCCTTGTCCGTAATCCCACTTGAAAGACTAAAGAGTAAATGGAGGTGTAGCCTCGATTATTCCATTCTTTTTGGAGGCAGCTTGGTGGAAGACACTTTGAATTCTTCATTCAGGAATCTACATTACTTCTTGCCACCTATTTGCTTGTAATAAGCACTGCTTTGGGGTTTTTTTTTGTTTGTTTTTTTTTTTTAGCTCGAGATTTGAAATCCTGATCTTGCACTGAAAATGTAAATACCAAAATAAAAATAAAAAGTGGCAGCAAAGATGGTGGGACCTTCGAAGGACAGATCTTCCTAAACACTAATGTTGTTTTATATGAGCCAGCAATTCCTTGTTTCACTAGACTATAGAGATCTATGAAAAATTACAAAATTATTGTATGATATCCATAAACCAGGAATTTTTATGAATGTCATATGTTAATCCCTCTGATCTAGTAGCACAGTTGCAGAATATAATTAGTAGCTCTATCAGCAGGAGTCGACATTTGTCTACTTATCATTACATTAAAAATGGTTTTATGTGCACATCTTGTATAATTACAGCAGCCAAGTTCTTGCATACTATCAAACAAGTACAGCCTTCCTATAGAGGTGATCCCACTGACTTTTTTGTGTGCTCCAAGAGTTAAGGGGATATAGAGCACCTAGTTAAGGTTATATAAGGATCTGGCCCTAAGCACTGCGTAGTCCTCTCAGTTGCCTAAATAATGTGGAAGAGAGTGAATACACATTAATGTAATACCGATGTTAATACCATCTTAGCCCAAAGTATTATGGGTCTCCTCACAAGACTTATGAGAAAAAAACGTAAGGGTAAGGAGGCTAAAATAAGAAAAGAGGTATGTAGCAGAGATCAGTCATCTATAGTTCTTAGAATTTAATGAGGTACATATTTTTTATTTTTAATTCAATTTAGTTTAATTTATTTTAATTTTAAGCAAGGACTGGACAGAAGGTTGATAAGGATTGGTTGTAATTATAACTTCTTGCAAATTAGGACTTGTAAATTGAAGCTTCTAACTGTGCTACTTGCAGAGCTGTTTGATCTGTATCCAAATGTACTGCTGCTGCGGCAAGACATGGCCTTTCACTGCAGTGAGTGGTCTGGTAACTCACTAGGTTTAATGTTGCAACAAAAAGTCACTGGTTTTTAGTGTCACTTGTTACTTATGATTATTAATGAATCCTATATATAAGGCTGTCTATACTTAGCAGACCTCATAGAACAACATTATATACATTTCCCTTGTAGTGGTAAAGATATGTTACTTCCATGTAATTTAATTAGCACTTTAAGTAATGTGAGGTTTTCTGCTGGACGAATTTGGATGCCTGTCCTATGGTTTAATACCATAACCATGCAGTGCCAAATTCTGCTCTTGTGTTTATAACTTCAAGGTTGCTGGCACTTACTACATCTTGCTGAAATGAGGCACCTAAAGAAGTGAAGCATGTATTCGGCTTGCTTTCCTTTCCAGTCAATGGAGAGATTTCAGCGGACTAACTAGCCAACTGGAAGATGCCTATGTCCCTTACTGATGAGTGAGCACCAAACACTAAAATAGGTAAGATGAATCTGAGCCATTGGACTAGGACATCCTTACATGCCTTTAGGGTAGATCTCAGACCTTAATATTTTGATCTGTTCATTTGCAGAATATGCATATACTCAATAAATTAACTCACAGAATATTCATCCCCATCCTAAATAATCTCAAAGGTGTTTTACAAAAAAAAATTTCCAACAAAGTGTTGAGAAAATCCTTTAGAAGTTTGAGAAAATACATACGTGTAGATGAAACAGCTAATATTTTTTCTTTCCATGGCCCTTGGCTATTCAGCTACGTTGGAAATATTACCATGTGTATCTACTGTTACTAGAGAATTAAGAGAATGAAAAATATAAGACACTGAAGATGGTAAAAGGAAATAAAGATTGACTGGTTAAAATACTAATTTGGACCTGGACCACTCTCATAGTTTTGTCTTTCAATGAAAAATATTCACTCTACTTCTAACCATAGTGATGCTATATGGAGATCTGTTATATTTACAAAAAAAGCCCCCCCCCCATATTTTTGCATAGGTGCATACACAATTTCATGAATATTCATGTGACAGTCTGCTATGTGGAAATATATTGTTTGCTGTTAATAGGAGCTACATTTATAAATCCCACAAAATGTAACGTTTTCATCTTCAGATATTTGAAAGTAAGGCTCACTTTCTTCCCCAAAATTGTGAGACTGGAGCATCCTTCTGGACAAATGAAGCAGAACCCCAGAATGAACTCACTTATAAATGAATAAGAAAACAAAAAAGTTGCTCGTAGAAGAAAGAGGCCTAAACCTAGCTGATGCAGAAGGACAGAGAAATACTTCTCCTAATATGGACTTCCAGCCTCTGGCAATATTTGCATTATTCTTGGAGCTGCTCCTGACCATGACGTATTGGATTACTTGTAGCAGCTGGAATCAACTAGTATACAATGGTATTTTAACCAGCATTTAGGACAGCATATATGTCAGCCAGTATTATGAAAGAAGTTTTACAGCAGGAACTACTGCATTCTTTTCCTGTAATATTAAATTTCTATTTCAATCGCTAGCAGCATGAAGGTGATCAGATAATATCTTTGTACAGGCTGGACTTGGATCGTGGGAACTCCCTGCAATGACATGGTATTCCAAGAAGATAAACTGGGGTACATGAATACAAGCATAGAAACTATTCTATTTATTAATGGTGCCAGGAAATTTTCAATTATAGTAATAAGCCTCTATACATAAACTTGAAAAATAATTCTCTGTAAACTTTCCTTTTTTAAAGGGATACTTGGTGAGGACTAACTAACAGGAGATGAGGTAGTTTCTTCCAGTGGGAAAAATCAACATAGAGCAACCCAGAGAGTAAAACTCTGAAAAGCAAAGCATGTGGTTTTTTTCTGTTTTACTGTATTGATACAAAGAAATAGAACCATTTGATGTGCACGGTCTGTACATTGCCTGGGCTAGTCTAGGATAGGCTTTGACTTATCCATTTTGAAGTTTGCAACAAGATGCTGGAAACTGTACCTTTTTCTTCAACCTCCAGCTGTTCCTGCAGCTCTGCTCCCTGATTTCCTCCCTGCACCCAGGCACCTGGCTTCCTACCACTGCATCCACCCTGCTTCTGACCAAGTCTCAAGGTCCCTGTGCCAGAATGTCTCCATTGCATGCTCACCATCAAGCATATGGAGACTTCCATACCTCCACTTTAAGGCAAATTACAGCAAAACAGGCTTCAGGCAGACTGCCAGGGCAGTACATTTTGCACTCCTCACACAGGGTTTATTCCTGAGCAATACTGGTTGTCAGTACCTTAACCCTCATGAGAACAAATGTCATGTGGAAAAGGAAGTATGTGTGTTTAACTTGAACTAAAGGCTTACGGAGACAATCTCTCAGGGCTGGACACAACTCTTTCACTTGTGCTTAGTCCTGTAGGCTGGCCTGCAGACGTCTGCGAGCCTGGCATCCCTTCTTCATTAATACTGAATTAACATTGAAGCCTGGAGAAGAGCAACTGCAGTCCTGCCCAGGCATGTCCATGGACTGCAGGAAGGTTAACACAGTCACATGACAGAAAGTTCCTATTTCCAGCCTGGCTGTGGGAACACAGGCATTACCTGATCCCATAGGAACTAGAAGAAGCACAGAGATACATGATTGGACCCAAACACTGTTGGTGCAAAGTTAATTTGTTAATACAAGATTGAACGAGTGAGTGTGTTATACAGGACTCATACTGGTGCCCAGTGCGGTTTTGATCTGGCTCCAGGAACCTGAGCAACAGCTGGGTCTCATGGTCCAGCCAAAGCCTGAGCTTTGCTTGCACAGGTTGCACATCTCATTTCCCAAAGATGTGTCAGGCAGCTCAGAAGGGAGAGAAGCCAAAGTATGCAAACACTGAAAAGTCTCAAAAATGGTTACACTTCAAATCTGCTTGAATGTTTTTGTTCTCAGTTATACAAATGCAGCAGTGTTATTGTTGTAGGACAGGCTATTTAAAAACAGACCAACTAGCAGAGTCAGATTTCAGCATTTATTTAGATTCTTAGTTTCTGTCATTGCATATGTTCAACTCTTTTTTTTTTTTTCTTTTCCCCCCAAATGGCTCAATTAGACCTAACGTCTAGCACGTATTCCCTGAGGAAGGATGCCAAGCTGAACTGTGCCATCCACTTTTTATTTCATGCTCTTCTACTGTTATTTGGAGTGAATTTGTTCACACCAGTCTTGCTCATGCTCTTCCAAAACAAATTAATCAAATGGAGTCTGTGGTCCTCCACAATTTTTGAACCACGGTGCAGAGATGTGAAACTGGGCATAGAAAACTAGTGATCACGTGCTCAAATACTTTTCAGCTATTCAATTTTTTCAGCCTCCTCCTCAGTAAAATAGGGGAACTTACGAACCTTGGTAAAGCAAGGTAAAGTCCAACTGGAGAACAAGGTTTTGGTGTTATAAGACTTAGCTCTCAATAAAGAATTTTCTTTCAGTGAGATTGCTGTGCTATCCCATAGATTGCAGTCATTATTTGGTTCTCCGGTACCTTCTTGCATTTCACATGGTTTTCACTATTTTTTTAGTAGAAAAGACCTTACAGTGACCTCTTTACAAGGACATTAATAATTGAAACTCCCTGAGAATAAAACTCCTTTTGTCACTTATCCTCAGCCTCACATAGAGGACTTTCTTAGGATATGCAATTTGATCTCCCATTATTCTCTTCTTGTAGCCTGAATTTCCTCTTTCATGTCCTCTCTTGCATTTTAACACTGAAGATTTTTTGAAGCCAGCAGCAAGCTACAGAAGTTTTTCACTGCTAGCATTTCTTTTTCAAAGAAGCCTTGCTATGGCCACTCCAGTCTCTATTAGCAGAGCAAGCCTTTGAAGTGCATGAGACTCCACAGCATGGTCACAGTAATGATGAGCATACAAAAAACCCCGCACCAAACCCCAAACCAAACCACACACACACAAAGGGAGTTGTTTGTTTAAACTGTCGGTGGCCACCATACAATTAAAGAAATGAGGTGTGGAGTCCGTTTGCCTTTTAGAGGAAGGTTACCCTCACACTGGCTTCTGCTTTGCTAGAGGTCGGGTCATCTATAGCCCTGTGACTCACCCTGTGACTGCCTTGTTATTGTTTCCCAGATGGATTTAGCTCTTGCATCTTGTCACAGCCTCAGGATGCCCCTGCTAACCTGTGACTGTCTGCTGCAGAGTAAATATGAGCTTACCCATGCAGGGCAATGCCTCCCAGAGCAGCTGCAGGACGTCCAGGCTGGGATGCTGCCCACTGACCTTAGAGCCTGACAGAGACAGGGCAAACCAAAAGCTTGGTAGGGGGGCTACTGTCATTCAGCAAAGCAGGTAAAAGCTAAAAATACCCACTTCTGGGTGCTCAGAAGCCATGTGATGAGCCCAGAGTGGGGAGGGCACTGTCTTCTAGGCAAGGTCCTGGAAAAGTGCTTCAGCACCTTCCTGGTGTCCTGCCAGTGGCCACTGTGCAGGAGCAGGCAAGTGCTGGCAGTGAGGGACTGTGCCTGGAGAAGTAGATAAAACATGTTTTGTTTGAGGATGAGCCTTCAGTTGCTGCAGCTGGCTACCAAACCCCTCCAGGTGGTGCGACCTCACCACAGCATCCTGCCAACAGGGAAGGCCCTCAGGGCCAGTCCAGGAATAAGTACTTTCCAACAAAGTAGTGCAAACAGAGTAAAGAAATGAGTCAATCAGTCTCATCCTCTCTGTAAGAAAACAAAAGTTTTCTCTCAGGTAATCCTGGCCTGGATAGAATTAAGTTTGTTAGCCCCTTCAGTAAAGCAGCATTAGCTAAAATGAGAGTGCATTATATTCAATCTATCAAGTTAATCTGCTGTGCTAATGCAATAATGTTGAAAAGGTAATTTGTGGGAGATCTCTAGGAATCTGGGGTCTACTTTTTCTTTTATTTTTGCCATTTTGGGGAGAATTCTAGGATAAATATATGAAACTTCCAAGTACTGGGAAGGTATTGGAATAAAAAAGGATTAGCATAACAATATAGCTCCAGCTGTGGAATGACAAAGAACTTCATGGTTGCAAAATAAGCATTTTTTTACTGATATGGCAATGCTTTTTTTTACCGTGCATTTCAGAATGTAGCCATGGAAGATTAGACAATTATGCCAATAAGAGAAGAAAATATGTGAGATTTTACATAAGTGTAGGAGAAAAAAGGTAATGTGGATTAAACATGCTCTTGCTTGCTCCTGCAGGTTAGCCTCTCCACAGCATCTGCACTGTCCTATCGTACCTGAGAACCTTAACAATAAAGAGGGCAAAGCTCACTTTTGGAGGTGTCAAGCTTTTAAACTTCATGGACTTTGGATGAGGCCTGGAGGATCAGAGGGCACAAACTTAGCTGTAACAAAACACTAAGGCGTTTTGAGTTTAATGGAATCTGGAGGGAACCACTTTCATGGCAAAATGAACCATGGCAATGTGGATACCTCCCTGACTGGGCTTTGCCACAGACAGCCAAATACCGATTTACTTGGCAAACTCAAGGTCTTACCAATTTCTTCTCATGACCAGGTGAACTGCAGCAATCAATCACAACATGTCACTCATGCTAGCCTTAGTTGTTACCCATAAACTCTCTTTATCCATCCCTAGGCAGTGCTCTTCACATTCCAATTGCTCTCCCACGTAAAGCATAGCTTCACCACTTTGCCTTGCTGGCCTGTCTTTCCTAAAAAGCCCATAGACATTCATGACAGCACTCCCGTCCTGTGAGCTACCCCACCATGTCTCTGGAATTACAATGAGGTCGTGGCCCTGTGACCATACACAGATCTCTATTTTTTCCTGTTTATTTTTCCCTGTGCTGCATGTGTTGGTGTACAGGCATTGCAGAGAAGGAATCAAGCATCTGGACTTCCCAGGAGTGGTGCAAGAGGATCCACCATAGCCATACACACCCTGGAGGTGTTTGGCCTTCTGGTTCTCATCTTGGGAGGTAGCTAAGGAATATTTGCTGCTTCTTTGATTGGCCTGGTTTATTCCTCAAAAAGCCACTTCAGATTATTCCCCAAAAATTTCTCAAAGCCATTTTGGTAATGTTGTGCTTTGGTAAGCTAATGTATCCCTATTCAAAGGGATGTCTCCAATATAATGTGCTGTGTACTCTATGTAAGGGGCTGGAAAAGCCTGTCTGTGCTGTAATCGCCTTGGACATCATACAATAGTAGAGCTATAGGTGCTCTGTATGTGTAACCTATAGCTTTCATGAATCTGACTGGATGGATGTGTGAAAATAGTTATATTTTATTCACCAGTGGTATCTGGAACTTGTTGAAATTTTTATTTTCATTAAACATGCAAGAACACTATGTACTGTGGTGTGATTTGAATGCATAATTTAGAGGCGAAAATATTTTTTTATATTTTATGAGAGTTGTTTGCTGCCATTTCTGCCTAGAGTTTATTAAATGAGACTTTTTTTGTAAAACCAGTTACGTCTAATGTGAGGATGCAACACTGCAGTTACAAATTCTTTTATCAAAAGCAATACTAATCATGTACTTACAAAACTTTTTAGAAGATTTTTGTCAGCTTTATGAACCAGCTAAAATCCATGTTTTTTAACCAAAAGAGCCTACAGAGTATGAAATGTTGACAATTCCCTGTATAATGTATTCAGCAGGTCAGAGTAATTATAATAAATGTGGACTGTCTGCCCAGACTTTTGCAAACAAAATCTCTGACTCACTGATACCTTTACAATTGTGAAGATTATTTGACTGGCTCCCACACTTTTAGTCTTGCCACTCATCTGAACTCCATCACTGTTCCATTGCTTTCCTCTGCAATGAAATCCAGCAGAAAATTTCCTAGGTCTGTATTGCTTTTATTATAATCTCATCAGCTGCACTCAATCACGTACTACTCCAGACACCCCATAAAAAGCCTGTTCTCCTGTACATGAGTTTTATCAGGTCACTTAGTGAAGTTTACTTTAAAATGAGCATGTTCACCATGGAGAGAGAAGATTATGAATATTAATAGCACAGTATATAATTGCAGTGTTTAGTGTGAAATTCAAAATGCAGATACAGATATGCATCATAAAGCTCTTGCTTCCACAAAGTCCACTGAAGTAGAAAATCATTTTGAAGCTAAGCAAGGCATGATCAAATAAAATCCCTTGACTGATACTCAGGGTCTTTAAACTTGCTTAAGTTTTATGTGCTTTAGTCAAGTAGTTTTCTACAGCTTACAAAATGCTAACAACAACACAGCTGAAAAATGTATCTGGTGTTTTAAAAGTCTTTCAATTTGTCAGGAAAATATGTCACTTTGTCATTTTTGTTGCAATGCATTAACATTTGTGACTGGTTTTGTTTCTGAGATGAACTACTTTATCTGAACTACATGACAACAGCAGAATTGCTGCTCTCCCGGTGAAGAACTTAAAAAATATTTATAAATTCGTTAAATTTTTATTTAAAAAACTTTACTAGAAAAAAATGGGACTTAAATTGGAGAGGAAGGGAGAAAAATATTTATTTTCTTTCTTATTTCCTTTTAAGAAGATAGAAAGAAAGAGAATAAAGTGAAAACTGTGGGAAGGTAAATAGCTTAGCTATATAGTTTTTGCTGGAAATACTGTGTGTATTACCATGAAGGGCTTGTAGTGTTCACTGTTACAAAACTTTACAAACTTAATAGGGAAAAAGAGTTCTCTGATTGATGTGCAGAGCCAGAGAGGAGAGGGAGAGCTTGACTTTATGCAATGCAGATGCTGAACTGTGGAGGGTGTGTGTCTATTTGAGAACCAAGGAGGATGTCCTGGGCCAGATGGGGATGGACATTTTGTCCCAGGACTCAGCATGGCATAGTGCCTCCCTCTCACTACAAATGCCTAGACCTAGTGGGATCAGGCAGCAGCAAGCAGGGAAGGCAGTGTCCAGGAATTTCCTCTGGTGTCCTCCCAGGATGTCACACCGCTGCTCAGTCAGCCATGCTTCATGTCCTCCCTTGGCAAATCAGCCCTTAAATCTGACATGACAGATGACATTTTCCATTTTCATACTTTCAAGCTCTGCTTCGTCTTTGCTGAACCTTCAGTGGTGCCCTGAACGTGGCTCATTAAAGGTCTTCCATGCTAGCACCAAGGTGTTGCCACCAAGCTCTGGTGCCTATATATTATGTCAGGGACAGCCAAATTTAGCTGTTTATCAAGTGTTGCATGATGACGTGTGTATATTTGCCATTCCCATGCTTTAGCATGTGGTGTCCTAGCATTAGCAAAAGCAGTATTTACTTTGTAGTGGTAACCTTCATGAGGAGATACTAGAAGATATCCGTGTGATGGGATGTAATGTGCTGTTAAGAGCTGGCTGGATGCCTGAAATTATCTCACTGATACTTCCTACTATAAAGTGGTAATCACAGTGGACTGGGACTATTTATAGATGACTGGGTGGGGAGTCTCAGATATTGTTTTACACACATGGGGAAAAGCATTCAGGCTGCTTCTAGTTTGGGAGTCTCAAGGAACATGAAACAAACTAGCTATTTGGCCAGAAATGATTAAGGACAGACAAATGAGCCATTTTGAGGCAGTTAACATGATTCAGCAGCTAGAGGCAGTGGCTATGTTCTCTCAGAACCAAGCTGGAAAGCCCAAAACCATCCCTGATTTTCTCAGCATGTACTTCCAGCCCCATGTCCTGCTATCACCAATGTGTGCCCCTCTCAGCTTCCTCCTGGAAGGGAAAGGAATGTGAATAGAGACAGTGAGGCCACCTGGATGCCTGCTCAGCATGAATGCCCACCATGATTTGAAGAATAACATGCCCATAACACCTGGAAACCCACAGATTACAGGGGCATCTGTGATGGGCGATGGCAGCATCCTCTCTGTGTGAACATGTGTGCTGTCAGGAGGGATGTAAAGAGAAAATGGCAGGAACACCTTGCTCCTATGCTTGCATCATGTAACGAGAAGGAAATAGATTTGGTTTCCCTGGCCCGGTTTACTGTGAGAAGCCCATCTCAGCATATATGTGGCACCTCTGGTGGCTAGTGAAATACCGAGAGGGCCACTAGAGGGCTCAGAAGCTGCTACTGGGGAGACATCCAAATCCCATGCATTGCTATTCACTGCAGCTCGGTCATCACTGCAGCACATACCTGTGTGATTTATTGTGGTGTTTACTTCATTGACCACTACCAGGGTTAAATGGCATTGGCAAAATACCTTCTTGTGGGTTTGATGCATCAGTCTATTTACTCAGTGATGCATGTCAGCATCATCAAGTCCTATTTGCAAGTACAGGGCAGTAGTTGTCACTGAAACTGAGCATCCAGAAGTTGAAAACAATTACTTAAGGAGTGAATAAATTCCAAATTGCCACCTAGAGGGAATTTGCCATTCTGGAAAAGTTTTTACTTTCATCTTACTGAAAAAAGAGGTAACAATATACAGAACACTTCAAAGGTAATACAATAGGGAATCATGTCACAGATTCAGGTTATAGTATGCACAGCTTATCTATGTTTCTCAGTTACTGAACAAAAAGGCAAACTGTTCCTCATGTTGAAATTACTGATTCCTTTAATTGTTTTTTTACTTAGACTGTTAAAACTGTACAAAACCATTTTGGCTGAAGTATCTTCTGTCAGAAAGTAGTTTTGTTAAAATATAAATATTTTGTAGGAGTATTTCAATTTAAACAAAGTAAGAGATGAAATAAAAGTCTGATGTAAGACTTCATCATGTCAATTTAATCAGTGACTCCAACAGAACATCTCCACTGAATAGCTAAAACTAATTACCATAACACATCTGCTTTTTCTGGGATTCTTCTTGGGCCCTAATCTGCTGAGTTCTGTGAAGTAATATACCTTTAAAATGAAAAAAAAAAAATCACATAAGAAAACAGCATGAGCTGATGTGCTCCTGTTTATTTTCGCTTTTTAAGTTGTAAGTTTAAAGTACAGAGCTCACAGTTCATGTTCTCATTGTCACCTATCCACCTACAAAACAAAGCATTTTCTAAGCATCATCAAATCACTGCTTACTTCTGTAGACAAGGTGCTTGTGTTTATTTTGATTTTTAAAATTGTACAGTTTATTTTGTTCTCTAAGAATAATTTTATCATAAAGACGGTATGCAGTTAAAGAATGTCAAGGAAACTAAGTTTACCAGCATAAATAATGTGACCTAATATTGCTGCCCTTAAAATAAACAATGAGATGGGTGACAGCTTCCATTTCACTTCTTACTATAAAGTATGAAGGTAGGCATAATATTTTTTTATTAAATTAGCTGACACAGCTGAATTAAATGAACATGCTGTCAGACAGTTATTATCTCAGTCTAACAACATTATATCAAAAGAAAATATTTCTAGCCTTGGTTTTTTGCCCCCTTTTTTGCCAGAGCTGATGGATATACTGTGTCCTTAAAAGTTTCTATAGTTTTCGCAGATGATTTAACAAAAATATCACCTCTTTCTACAAGCATTTGCTTGTACTGGATTTTGGAACGTTATGCTTAAAACACTGCTTTGATAGGTATTTGCTGAAACACTCATTCTTTGTTTCTTGACATAATTTGCTTTTCTTATTAATGTATAATAAATATTTTTGTGCACCAGTGATAATTTTTTGTTCCCTACCAGTAAAATATCCATTTCAGCACATATATCATCAAAGCAGTGTGCTGTGGAATTTTATTTTCTTAGACCTGGGAATATTCTTCTTGTATATAGAGGTCCAACTTAGAGCCCTTTATTGTTTGTACCATTGAATTACACTGTCCTTCACATTATGAAATACTTCACTGAAGCAGCTCAATCTAAAAACCTATGACACAATATGACTAAATGTCAGAGCTTCAATATTGGAAAAAAACACTCAGAGTAACATTTAGCACATGCCAGGATTTGATCCTGGTGGAAGGTGTCTTCTGTGTAACTGCGAGTTACTGCACAATGGGTGCTGACTACAAGCCCCTGCTATGACCTGCCCACTTCAGAGACCAGCAGAACCTAAGCAAGCTGCAAAGAATAAAGACAGCCTGTTCTGAGAAAGTGCTTGTCTTAGAGAAAAAATTTGCAATTTTTCTCTCTTTTCTCTCCTGGTCAGCCAGTAAGTGCTGAAAGACCGCACTGTCAACAAGTGACTTTCCAGTTGGTTTCAGGAGACAGACATCCCCTCTTGATGCCTCTCGGCATCCTGACAGGGCATTGATTCAACCATGACTCAGAAGGAAATGTGTCACTTAATGAGTCACCAGCATTGCTACTCCCAACACCTCTGCTCTAGCAATTCAGGTCTCCCATGTGAGAGCAGACAGTGACCTCATCTTACTTGTGGTTTCTTGTGACGGTGAAAGCAAAAGATGTGTTCACTATGAGGCAAAAATACAGGGGAGACCATTCAGCTGTTACTCTGGAGCTTGACAGCTGAATCCCTTCGTACTCTTCTACCTTTTAGTTCATTTTTTATAAGGATGAGCAACTGCTCAAGTTTTTGAGAAATGAAAAGCCAGAATAGCATTTACAGTACTTTGTGGCCACTATCAGGATAAAGATCAATCATATTTATGCACACCTTGGATTATGGATATCTAAGTGTCATCCACACCTGCAGAAGAGGCCTTGAGATTAACTTGGTTAGAGCACAGTGCTAATAATATCAAGGTCGTGACGTCAATCTCTGTATAGGCCATTCACTTACGAGTTGGACTCGATGATCCTTGTGGGTCCTTCCATGTAGAATATTCTGTAAAGAATTGGGAAATTGTGTAATTTTCTTTTTTCTTGTTTTTAATTTATTAAAAACATTATTCCAAAGAAGAATCTGTTCACTTACAAAGAAAACTTAAAGTTAAGAGGGTTGGGCAATTAAAGGAAGCAGAACATGGCCAAAATGAGTTATTTCTAAATGATACCAACTCTTTTGTAGGAGGTCCTAGTTCAGTAAAGAATCACCCACTTTGTTTCCATTTTCTATATAAATATTTCTCATTTGGATAAAAGTTTTGAGTTTTACTTTTTATTTTTTCTTTTAAAGTTAATGTTCAATTAAATTATTTTTAGATTTAATTAATTTTTCATTTCAGTTGTATTTTGTTTTCTGTGCTAGTATTTTAACAATCACCTCACCTTCTCTAGTCTGGCTGCTCAGAAAACACAAGAAAATACAGCAGCACACTGTCAAGGGGAAGATACTTCTCTAAAAGCTGCTATTTCTGGTAGTAAAATATCACGTTTTTGCTTCTGCATCCTTTACCAGAGCTGGATCACATTCCTCTGAAGATGTTAAATCTCTTTGTTTGAAAAGACACCAAGCCCATTAAGGGCACCTGAAAAATGAGAGCCTGCCATAAGGTGCCATGTGACTGTTGCCTTGTCACTCCAAACTCCCTCCTGGGTGCCACAGAGCAGCAATCACTGATGTCTAAAAGATGGCCAGAGCCAAAGAGCATGATGAGAGGTGCTGCTGTGCTGGCACCCTGCATTCTCACAGAATTGAATCTCACGATTAAAAACATCTCATATAATCACTGGCTTGCACTGTATGAGACAGAATTTCTGAAACCTCAGCAGTTTGGTGGCATGCTTTTATGAGACCTGTCATCAACCAATATGCATACAAAGGCTTTTGGTTTTCTAATTAAAAGAGTGAATTTATCTTGATTCCCCATATGCTAAGTGAGGTTGATTAGTGAAAGATATAAGGGATTGAAAGTTTAGCTGATTATAATTAAGACAAAATTATTCATTGCAAATAAATTATATGACAAGTTGGCCATTATTCTGTTTCTGCACTGCACAAAAACCATTGTAATGTTCTCAATGCCTATTTTTCAAGTTATTTCCAAGTATTGACAACATGAGACAAAATCGTTTCAGAAGACAACCATGGACACTTATGTTGATTGACCATCAATAGATAAGTCTAGATAATTTAGACCAGTCTTAAAAGTTCTACTGAATGTCTAAAAAATATATAGATACATCTTATGGACCTTCCAGTACAACACTCTTATGTATGCATTTTGTATATGTTTCTAAAAGATATTTAGTTGTGAAGGAACTTGTTTTCAGTTAGCAGAGGGGCACAGTGAGGCATTTACTACTGTATTTTTATGTTTCTAGATGGGTGAGCCGGAACAACTGCAGGGTGCAAAACAGTGGACAAGACCTTTTGGCCTTTTTCAGTCTTTTTATGTCAGGCAAGGCAGCAATAACCCCCCTTTCTTTCATAAAATATGCCTTATACCCAGTAATGGTGTTTTTCCTGCCTATACCATCTCAAAGCTTCTTGCTGCTTTCAAAGGATCAGTCTAGCAAAAGCTTTCTGTATTGCAAGCTGACAGGTACCTAAGAAAGCAGCATGACATACCAGCTTACCAGGGTGCCCTGTGGTGGCCAAGCCTTGGTGTTCTGGTGGGATGTGGCCCTGGCTCCACTGGCCACCACCTGTAGAGCTGGGACCAGTGCCCTCCCAACTGCTGTCCAGCTGCCCCCAGCTTCCTTCCGGGCTCAGGAGCCACTCGCTAAATAACAATGTAGGAAAGAAACCCAGGAGAGTGAGCAAAAGCTTTTGTAACCCTCAGAACTACTATTTTTTGTGGGATACCAGATATCCTGCAATGCCTGCATGTTCAAAGAGCCCCATGACCCAGCTGCCTGAATGCAGCAGTGCCTCTGCTGGGGACGGAGCTATCTGCACCCACATCACAGCACTGTTCGGTCGCTAAGCCTGGCACAAGCCCTTGCCAGTGGGCTGGGTGCCATGTGAACAGATGAAAAACAGCACAGCCATGCCAGGGATCTGGCTGACTTCATCCCAGGAGCAGCAGCACCAGGGTCAGCAGCATCACACCTGTGAGCTCTTGGTGCCGATGTTCTTGGCTAAAGATTTTAGACTGAGGTTAATAACTGGTGGGCCACATGGCTAGAGAAGCATGTTGTGTCACTCCAGGACAGAAGTAAACTATCCCTAAAATTTTAAATGAAAGTTTAGTGGCCTTATGTGAGAAACAGTTGGACTGAATTTTGAAATAGGCAAAGGGGAAACAATTATTTCCAAGGTTTGGGTGAGGGTGTTTCTTTTAGGGGTGGTTTCAGGCTGTCAGATTTTTTGCATTTCAGAGTCATGAGATTAGAAATCCTGTTTGGATTCTTCACATAGAAGATGACTAGCATGATTGGTGTCTGAATTTTGATCAGGTTTTTGAACATTTTTCTTCTTTCAAGCCAAAACAACTACATAAATGCAACCTTCAAGGAAAAATGTCACCCCGTTTGTTCATGATTAGAAAGATGTTTCAGGAAAGCAAAAGCTTTTATCTACCTTTTAAACATGAACACCATATTTCCATCTGAGTAGGAGGGTTATTAGAGTTTGAAGCTGAGGTGCATAAAATGCAATTCCAGGAAAGAAAATACCGTATTATTGAGCAAGGCTGCAGTTCCCAATCCTCCTGTCACAGTTCTTTCAGACAGAAAGATGTAAGCCGCAAGTGTAAAAGAGCCAGCTATTGTGGACTCTGTCTTTATTCTTCTCTCTTTTTCCACTCTCCTTTTTGCAAGAGGATGGGAATAAGGGTGTCTAAAGAGGGGCACATTTGCAGAGAATTGTGCTCATGTAAGTATTGCATGTCCTCGGTTGCCAGACTCATGCATACATACCTAATAATAGCAATGCCAGAATTTTGTTTAATTCAAGCACTTTTTAGCTATGCTCCTTCTCACTTCTAGGACACAACTTCATGTGTGAGACCAAAGTATGACTGTAAGCATGGCCAAGGCTGGGGAGAGCCAGAGCCAGAGCATATGATAAGTCAGCATGCTGGTGAGTCTGCACCTGCACTCCAGTCATTGTTGCCTCCCTCCACAGTGAGAGATTTCATAATGAATAGTCGTGGTTGCTACATCCTTGGCCTTGGAGGTGATCCTCCATGATGTGTCATGGTTGGAAATAAGCAGTTGCAGCTGAGGTGGGTTCCCAGATGCAACACTTTGTTTTGGCATGGTGGGAGATCAGTACAATCCCTGATGTATCAGTGTGCTTTGATGGAGCTGAAGAAATCTATGTACGATCCCTTCCCTCTGAGAGCAGCATAATAGCTAAAAGCTTCTAAGAATCCTGTCATGCAAAAGAGTAAAAAGGAGGTAAAAAGGTAATTTAAAGACTTCACAGTGAGAAGAGAGAGGGTATGCTGGATGGAGGCAAGTATAGAATACAGAGCTACAGCAAGTAGGGAACACAAAACAAAGACCCAAACAAATATCTAGGCTAGCAAAGTGCTTGCTAGAAGCTAACACATTGAGAACAGTCTAAAAGACAGAGGTTTTATGGGCAAGAATGCCCTTTTCCACTGATGGATCAAATGGACCTGAAGAAATTGTCAAAGGCTAGAGGGAGAAAGAAATAAAGAGTGCCTGATGAGATGAAGAGATTAACCTAGAGGGGAATCCTAGAAGAAGGAGGAGGAGGTATGAAGAATGGCTTCATGACCCATAAAATTTTACTGACCTAAATCCTCAAGAACACTAAAATGCATCAGGGAAACAAAGTAGATATCTATATGATAAGTTTCTTGTGCTGTTTAAATGAAATTAATTTGAAAGTATTTAATTCAGAATTAGGCTTTCCACAGGATTTGGATTCTGGGACCACACAAA
The DNA here is from genome assembly GCA_035221455.1 of Xenops minutus. Classification (NCBI taxonomy): domain Eukaryota; kingdom Metazoa; phylum Chordata; class Aves; order Passeriformes; family Furnariidae; genus Xenops; species Xenops minutus. Next base: position 34,814,136 of record JAWWEE010000040.1, read on the forward strand.
CTAAACTAATATGGTGTATTCAGTGGTTATCACTGCTCCAGAGACGTTCACCACAGCTATACTGGAGCATCCCACATGTAGTTAGTAGGTCATGATATATAGATCTACAGGCCTATGCTAGCTATACCAACACATGAATCCAGAGAGTGAGCTGAAGGGACCAGTGCCAGACGCATTGCTGTGGGTTACCCAGCCCAGGAGAGGCTTGTAACTACACAGGTCAGGGGTAGCACCCAGCACGTAGACACACCGAGAATGTTCAGCAGGGACTTTCGTCTTAGGTTATGACACTCTCCAGGCATTTCATGCAAGATCAGAATTTAATTTCACAAGGTAGCCTTAAAAACATTAAAAGCTGAATATATGATTTAGAGAGTATCAATGGTTGAAAAATGTTACTTTTATAAGATGTGAAAAGAAAATCACTATACATCACTCTGTTGAGAAGGTAAACAGGAAAATATTCCTAAATGTAAACTATAAACAATGTAGAAATGTATCTACAATAGAACTAAAGTACAGAGGTGAATATCTCTGACATTTCTGTTGTGCTATGGCATTTTGGTTCCTTTTGTATGTGAAGTGAATTTCATTTCTCTGGCAATTTTGGTTTGGTATGGAAGTAGCATTTCAATACTTCCACTGCTGACTTGCAATAATCAGGGTATATTCCCTCTGGAAGAGTTCACAGCTCAAGATAAACAAGAGTTAGGACTTAAGAAGTAATTCTGTTGGCCAATGAGTGCAAATGCCAGCTATATCTGCCAAACAAGAGCAATTAGAATATATTTTTAATATATTTTGGTTTTACTAAATTTTTCCAGTTAATTGTTACACCAGAATTTCAGGGAATCTTTGTGGGAAAACTATAACTGGGCATCTCTTTCTCTCAAGAAACCCAAAAGAAAATGAAAGTCATGTGATATGCAGCAACAGGGATGACTAGTGAGCTTTTATTTCCATCCCAGAAAATGGATTTAGAAAGTAGGATCTACAACTGCTCTGTTTCTCTCCAGAGAACTGTAACAGTACAGTACTCACACACATGACACACATGCATATGACACAGTCCCTAAAACACAAGTCTTAGTTATTTTCCTTGCTGTGGGAGGGTAAAGTCTCAGTGCTCATAAAATGTCTCTTATAAGAGTGAAAGACTGTTTGCCCAGCTTAGAGAATACAAATGAGGAATTATTCTAAACTAGTTCAATAGCTTTTTTTTTCCTCCAAACTGCCATAAAATGTAAAATATTTGATAACACTGTAAACAAAAGCATCATTGTTTGCACTTTTCCAGATGAATTTGTACAAATTACTGCTATATTATACCATAGGGATTTTAATTATATGTTACAAATGATGGATTCTTTAATGCATTAGATATGATTAAACTTATGAAAATGCTCAATGGTGAGCTTAGAAAGATATGTCTTTATCTCTAGGGCTAATCCTTCCCTCCCACATAATTTTTATCCATAGCATCAGGAAAATCTTCTACTGAAACTACCGTGAGGCCAAGACACAGAAATCACTTCAGAGTACACTTGAATTAAGGTATGTATTTCCTGATAACTAGTGAAAATTTCACAGAATCATGCATTTCTTTATTTACAATGGCAACAGATAATGGAAGGAAAAGTTGAGGCTGAACACTTGCAGTGGAGCAACCATCTGGAGAAACACAGAGAGAACAGGCTGCTTCTGGGGGCAAGGCTAAGTGGTCTGCTCCAGCTTCACTGGAAACCAATATCCTCAGGTCCACAGCAGCTGGCTATTGTTCTTGGAACATTCCAGGTCAGGTCCTGACCTAACGCAGTGCAACATGGGCTCAGCTAAACACAAATCTTCCACAGGTAATTAGCAACTATAACAATTATAATACTACTATAATAATATTGAATCGTTCCTCCCCAAATCTTTCTTATGAATGCCTATGGAAATTGCAAGGGAGTATATTGAACTACTTAGGTAAATGTGAACTCACCTATGAAAAGTTAAGCCAGCAGCAGTTAATGCCTATCAGTGTTTCAGTTTCAGTTGAGATCCAGATGATTTTGGCAATGAGCATCCTACACAGCACTCCCTTTTATTGCTTTAGTGGTTCAGCACTAGCAGTGATGACTACAGATACTGCTTTAATGGTTGACTGAAGAGCAAAAGACCCATCTGCACCAGGGAAGAGAGCAGTGCCATCTCAAGTACCTCAAAGGCAATGAATGATGACTGACTCACACACGTCACCCAAGAAAAGGGGGAAGAAGCACAAAGGCCAAACTTCCCAGTGCTTCACCACACAGCAGAGCAGTGCACAGGCTGTGCTCTCAGAGTAGGTCCAGTTGATGTTTTGCAGACAGATGTGAGGCCTCTCCCACAGCTCATCCTCCCGGAAAACAACACAACTTTGTTAGCTGAGCACAGAGACCTAATTATCAGGGTTTGTAGGCTAAGCAGCTTTTTGTCCATTTGCAATGTGACTAACTGTAAAAAAAAAAACAAAAAACCAACAACGAAAAAACAACCCAAAATACGGCTATCTACCCTCAGGCTGTGATGTCATGATGGCTCATGTCAGATTTGCATACTGCTGGGTCTGGATCACACATGCTCTGGTCCACCTCAGTATGGGCTTGCTGACCCACAAAGAGCTAGTTCAAAGCTTTTTCTGATTTTATGCTGACTGTGGAAGGATGGACAGTACATGGTCTGGTACTAAGCTAGGCTCTTGATTTGGCACAAAGTCTCCTGTTACAAAATTAATGCATTTACATTTTTTTAGACAAATATGAACCAACAGAAGAAGGGCCAGGATCTTTTAGAAACAATATTGGGATTTTTGAAGTCAGATTTCTTTTTTTACTAAATCTCGGTTAGTTTCATGGTTTAGAACACCAACTATCTTTTCACTGGATTAGCATGAAAAGTATCAATAAACATTCTCAATAAAGAAACACTGGAGACTGACTGGGGAAGTTGGCACAGGCCCAGAGTATATCTGGTCCACTGAAGAAAATGTCTCAGATTATCTCATATTTGTACACTTAAAAAACCCCCATCATACTCATCAGCCTTCAGCTAGTATTTTGCTTGAGTGCTAGTACAGATTGCTAACAAGGATGTGACAATGACAACCACCACTATTCATCACAAAATCTTTTGCCATTCTAACCATACTAAAAATAATAAAATTCTTGCTCATGTTATTCCATGTTTGAATGTAACCTGTAATTTGTCATACTGGTTTTCTCCCAAGGGAACAATTGAACTGGAAAGGCCAAGCTAACTATGGTAAGCTAGACCATCCAAAGTCCCAGTCAGCAGCTTTACTCCCTCACTGGAGCTTGGGAGAGGAGACTGTTACATGACTTTAGCAAGTCACTTCAGCTCTTTTTCATCATCTCCTCCATTATTTCTGTCTCATCTATTTTGACAGTAAGCACTCAGGAAAGGATTGTCTCCAGCTATGTATTTATAACACTAGAACCTTGATCTCTGGAGCTTGTAATTTAAAATAAATATGCCTCCATACTAAAAGAAAAAAATAATCAAAAAAACCCAAAACAAAACAAAAAAACAACAAAACAAATCAGATATAACTTAATCAATATGAAAACAGAGGATGTTAGAATTACATTTTAAGAAGTTAATAACAATTTCATATTAAGAAATTGTTTTCCTGCAGTTGATTTTTCCAGCCCTGAAAAAGGCAGGGTTCTTTTGAAATTGTTTTGAGGACAATACATTAGAATTACATTATTTTATATCTAGTATCTTCCTACTAAATTAAATCTTGCAATCGAGAGAATTCTTCCAATTTTCTTGTGCCAACATAATATTTCATTACTAGATTTACCATCTACTGCATAAAAGAGAGACCTTTTGCATCCGTCCCAAACACAGGCCCTGAGCAGCAAATCCTTATATTTGTGCACAAATTTATTTTTTAGGAAACACCTCCTGAATACTCAGAACTAATAATATTTAGGCTTCCCATTTGAGTAAACAGATTGTACAAATTTCTCCTAGCTAGAGCTAGTCATCCAAGTGCCACACAGCCCACCTACACCAGCCCTCAGCAGAGACACCCATTCTCGGGAGGCAGTAAAAGGCGTAAAAATTCCCTTTTCTCTCCACTCACTTGCAGGAAGACTGGATGAATAGCTTAGAAGCTTAGATCAGGCACCTCCTTCTCAGACAGCTGAAGGTGCCAAGATGAATCGTATCCCTAGCTTTCAAATTCATCTGACTTAACATCAAAGGAAAAAGATAAAAAGTAAAATATAAGTGTGTGTATGAGACCCATGCCTCCTGTCAGTATGTGACACTGTATCCTTTCAGTTACCAGTAGGAATCACTGTTACACCATTGCTTAAATATAAGGGAAAGTGTGAATACCCCACGGGCTTGCTGTGAACATAAGCTGCCTGAGACCACACTTAGCAAAAAAAGAATTTAAAGTGTGCAGTGCTGTCTTAGTGGGTCTGTCCTTCTGCCCAGGCATGCACCACCTGTCACAGCTTGTGCCTGAAAAAGTGCTGCAGAACTGGGGTTTCAATGCTTGCGTTTCTAGCTATCACAACACGCAAGGAAATAGGAAGCATCCTGGATGCAGAAATCATAACTGTAAGTTTTGCAGGATATAATCTGTGTGTTTCAGGCCCGTACTGAAATCTGTAGGGATCCCCAATGAACACAACAGTTTACTTTCATGGGAGCTACAGTAGGAATGGGTCTAGTCTCTTCTACTAGGACTTCCTGCTTATTGCAAGAATATTTATATCACTGTATGTGTGTGTATGTGTGTGTGTGTGTTCTCAAAAAGACAGCAAGGTGAGAGAAAGAGATAAATTGAGAGAGAAAGAGAGAGAGAGAGAGAGAGAGAGAGAGAGAGAGAGAGAGAGAGAGAGAGAGAGAAAGAGAAATGGAGGGGGGAAAGAGAGAGAAAGAAAGAAAATTCTTAGTTGTCTTCTCTGAAGAGGCTGACACTTTCTTCAGTGCCAACCCAAGCAAGAAGCAGAGCTAGACAAGGAGCAAGGCTACAATAGTAACCTTGGACTCTGCTGGAGGTGATGGGAGCATGGCAGGCCACTAAATTAAAAATCCTGTTTATTTCTGCTGAGACATGTCTGACCGAGGAAGCAGCAAACAGCTTTGGTCAGTTGATCTCTGCACACAGAGTGGCTCTGTTGCTCTCAGATGTCAGCTGTTCTTCCACTAAGAGTACTGAAAATGATGAGCAGGATTGGAGGTGGAAGAGGTGGGAGAGGTTCAAATATTTGAACATGCAATATTTACAGTTGAATTTCTGCACCATGAGCTTTCACAAACAGCTTGGCTTCATGGTAAACAGAAGTCTGAATTTATGGTCCTGACTGGGACAGGAATAGGGAACCAAGGTGGTATTCAAGGTGTTTGGGGAAGTTCTGTAATAAACCAGCATCCTATCAGCGGCAGCAAAACTGAGACTGAGGAAACTTCTGGGGGGTCCCCAGGGGTCCCGAGCTGGCATGTGCACATAGTTATATATTTTGCTGGGCTGTGTAATGAGGGTGAATAAGAGCTCAAAAGTAGCTACTGTTGCTCCATTACAGAGCACTATAATCTGTCATAGAGTGGTGATGTTGCTCAGCTGGAAAGGCTCGATTGCAGTCCTGTGATGGTAATGGCCATGGAGTTTCTCAGAAATATTGAGTGTTGGGTTTATGTAAGCCACAGTAGAAAGTAATTCAGTTCAGTGTACTGGCTGCAGACAGAGACCAACTTTGTTGCAGGAAGTTCCTTATCTCATTGACCTAGCAACGTGTTGCTGCTTGAGTTGGCTAAGGATGTAAGCAACAGCTGTGGACCTATAATCTGGGCTTGAGCCTTCACTGGAGGAACAGTCAGATACACCGGACTCTTTGCTGATGTTCAGAGTCTTCCAATATGATGATCAGAATCCCAGTGAAGCTTTCAAAGTTGCTTAACAGCTGACTCTCCCTTTCAAGCAAGCACAAGGCCCAGACAAATACTTCCACAGACAATAAGTAGTCCAGGGGTCTGTCCACATGTGAAACTATCTCCAGGCTGTGGGGCCAGCATGTGACATGGGTAGCTATGAGCGTCACTGCTGAGTTCAGGAACCCTTCTCCAGGCACTACCAATCTTCTAGTAAGGGCTTCTAACTTGGGCTGCCCAGGCAGCAGTGCTCTTGCGAGTCTCCTGTAGCTTCACATTGGCAACTTGCTTGAACAGAGCTATGTTCCTAGCATGCTGCCCAGTGGGACAGTGATACCGGAGTTCTCTGGCTTCTGGTAGGATAGCAGACTATTGTCATCTGATGTAGCCAGTGTACACTGGTTGATCTCATTAACACTTTTTCAGGGGAGAGCACATATTTGGAAATGGGTCTGTCAATCTTGAAAAACTGCCAAAAAGCAAAAATCAGAATTCAGCACTCTCCAGTCCCACAGGCTGTTCCTTTCCCCAGCTAAGACCTGTCATAAGGGAAATGAATCATCCATGGAAGTGTTCAAAGAATGCATGGATGTGGCACTTGGGGACATGGTTTAGCTGTGAACATGGCAGTACTGGGTTAATGGTTGGACTTTATAACCTTAAAGGTCTTTTCCAACGTAAAAAATTCCAGGATTCCATGATTCAATATTTTCAAATGAGAAGTGGCACTTCTGACTAGGCAGCTCTCCAATGATCACCAGTAAGTATGGTGCTGACTGCAGTCTTAAGAACTAAGATAGGAAGGGTTTATCTTTCACCACTGCCATAACTCACATCTCTCTGGGGATAATGTTGCTCAGGAATATCAGTCAGCACCTACTTTGGCACTGACTTGTGTGTCTCTAATACTTCTCTCCTCTGGAAAATGTATTTCCATCTGCAGCATTATTCTTCTCTTTGTCTGAAGAAATACTTGGAGCTGCTGCTATCTCTAATTCTTGATTTATCCTCTCATTTACTAGCACTTTGGCAGACCTCTTAGTTCCTATAGAGCAATGTGAAGCATCTTATTTTTGGAAAATTTTACATTTTATCTCCTCTTCAGGGTCATATTATTTTCCAGAATTGGCAGACTTCTTTTTAAACTTGGTATCTTTTCCCCCTGATACTCTGTTATAATTAGCACTAAATCAGACACTGAAGGCACCAGAGCAGAAGGCTGAGAAAGGGTTTCCTGATAGTAAAAATATGAAAGGCTGAGATAAAGATACTTCTGCTCCCAATATTCCCTCCTGGAAACTACAAATTCAGCAGATGAGAAGCCATCTGTGTGGATACCTTGTGATGCATTTTAACACTAAAACAGTAATTGAGCTGCACTTCTAGGGCTTCCCTTGCCAGCAGCCATCCCTGGAAATCCCCTGTAGGAGTGAAAGGATAGATAAGGACAGTGCCATGGAAACAGCTGATCCTTTCGTTACCTTTCCTAAACACACTAGCAATTGGAGACTAACTAGCAAAAGTCAAACTAATGAACAAAATCTGCACAAATCTAAATATTTTATGCTCAATTTTAGTAATTAAGAACTATGAGAAAATACAGTATGAAAATCTGAGCTCTTAGTGCTTTTATTCTTGAAAAAAATGTTTTAACACTTTTTTGTTTTGAGATCTTTAGTATTAGGTTTGGTGTACATTTTGACACCTTTATCCTTGTGTTTTAGAAATATTTAATAAATCAAAAAGGCTATACCTATGAAAAAAAAAATCTGCTTTGTTCTTCTAGGGCAAAGATTAATGTCAAGCAGCACTGTAACCCTGTAACACTCCAAAGAAAGCAACTGGGAGGCTTTTGAACACCACACAGCAAGAAAGACATCAGGGAGAAGCTGCAGCTGCATATTTGTGAATCTCCCACAGTTGTGAGTTCAGCAGAAATCAGAAAATTCTGCCTCTTGCAGATACGGTATTTCAATGTTTTAGCTGATCAAATACACCTTGTAATCGATGGGCAGTGTCTTCCGGTTCAATCTGTTTCTTCCAAGGTATTTAAACTAATCTGAGAAAGAAAAATACAGCCTGTTTCACCACCGCTGAAAAACTGCCAACACTTGCTCTAGGTAATTGCACTGTATTTGCTTTTCCTGAAGAATACTGGGACAATATGTAGGTGGGAGAAGGAAAGACCCCTGCTGTGTTCGACTGAACTTTTTTGCTCTATTTAAAAATTACTTACTAGGTTGCTTATTCATCATGTTCTGCCTCCAGTCATAACTGAGAATTGTGGTCTTACTATGATTAATTTAATGTTTTCATGAAGTGGAACAGCCTAACTCTGCACTGCACATACTCTGGGCAATTCACCTTCCTCCCACTTCTGTGATTGCATTGCCCACATCTGCTGGTGACACTTTGAGTTACCCAGCACCCACAAACTCTCTGGAGCAAGGGTCCATAACAACTGCAGAGAATTTCCAGTGAACATTGAGATCCATAAAGCATTTGGGCATTCTAAGCACACCTGATTCTCTTGATCTCTTCCCAAATTTTCCACCCAGATGCTGTAGGCTTTTAGCCCTCTGTGGGTATCAGGAGAAGCATTAGTCAGCTGAAGTCCAAACGGCTACCTGACACATGTCATGACTGCTGCAGGACATGCATGTTAAGGCCCCAGCTCTCAGGAACATTAGGTAAAAGGCTGTGTCAAGTGACTTTAACAGCACCACTTGAACTGTTGACTGCAGAGGCCTGCAGGCACAGTCACATGCAGGACTGTTTTTTTGGCAACAGGTTTTATAGTTCATTCATCTGTGCTGCCATAGACAAAAGTTTGCAAATTGACTCCAAAAGATATTCTTACACTGGTTTAAGGTGGATGTGTATCAGCCTAGCCTGTGAAGTAAGTCAAAGGAAAAAAAAAAAAAGACTATCAATTAAATGACATTTAAAATAACGAATATCCGTTCATAAACAAAGACTTATACAAGGAGGTAAAACGGTACTGTATATGGTTCAAAATGCATTAGGAGTGTCCACATACGATTAGCAGTCCCTGCATTAAATGAGCTCAGGGCGCTTTTTTAATTAAGCAGGTGCAACTACGAGGAACAGGCCTCAGCATTGTAGAAAAATGTATTGAGTCAAGACTAAAAGCAGCAAAGGTATGAACACATACTTGACAACACACCCTCTTTAGCGGATTCAGAGGTTATTTTAAAGCATTAAGATGATAGCTGCTTTCACTTTCTTTAAGAAAACAAATAAGGAAGTCAAATACACAGCTACTACAGCCAGAGTAACGAGGTTCCTCAACTAAACACAGTTTTAGGCAGGGCAGGCAGGATTTTTTTAATTAACAGAATTTAAATCACAATTCACACATACTGTGAGTGCTAGTTAGGCCATTATACTAAGCTAACCAGTCTAAAACAATAAAACATACTTTTTTTTTCCCCATTACCTAGCTCTGTTGAACTGTACAGACTTCTTGTCCTATAAATGTTAATTGATTTGCATGTAACTGTAATTTTGTCATGGACAGAGATGAGTTCATGTAGATGCAGTGACAACGTCAGGCGGTTAGTTTACTTGCAGCATATTGTTGAGTATCATCTTAAATGATTTATTTGGGAAAATGGAAAAAATTACTTTTGAAAAAGAAACAGACCATTAAAGTGCAAAATGAAACATAACGAAGCAAACTATTTATAAATGGGTATAAGATAGTCAGACTATCCAAATGCTTATTGAGCAACACTAAATATGAATAACACTGATTATTGTTTTCAGTCTAAAAGTACTGCTTTTATATTTGTCATGTGGTATGAAGGATTGATTTTTTCAGATTGAACAACAAAAGTAGTCCACAAGTTCATTGTCTACTTAAACCAGCACATCACTTTTGGTGCTTTATAAGGGTTTGTTTATAGCAAATACATGAATATTTGAGTCACAAAAGAAAGGTTTACTTATTAGAATAATAAAATGCAGGCATTTCCTGGATGATGTCTACAGACATTCATTTCAATGACGTGGCACCACAACTGTGCTGCACAAAAAGGTGGTGGCATTAAGACTGGTCTCCTGGTTTGGATTAGACTGTTCTTTCATCTTCAAAACATGTTTATGTTGACAGACATGTTACTGTAATACTAATGTTTCTATAATAGTGTTGTGCAACCTACTGAATTAATTATTTTAAATTCAGTTTGGAGGTTCAGATCCAAACCTAAGAAAGGGACACGTGAAACTACTGACAGAAAACCTACTGGTAAAGTATAATATGCTCATCTTTTTGAGTTTTTAAACTTTACGATGATTTCACAACAAAATTAAGGTAGAAGTGCCATTGTTTTTCTTGATGGAGCAGAGCAGCCAGTTTACCAATAACGGGACTTGTGCACAGGTTGAGCTTTTGTACCATTGATGGTCTCACTGAATGCAAGGGGGTTACTCTGAGTGCTTTGTGCATTGGTACTTGCTGTACTTGAGTCATTGCTGTAACACACGTACATGTTTTGAGGGTCGATAAAATGAAAAAGAAAAGTCCACTTGTGTCATCTTGGTACGGCTTTTCCCCTTTACCAACACACCAAGCGGATAGCGGGGCTCCCCGCCGCTACCACGCTGCAGCGAGCACACGAGTTTTCACACCACGTACCCCCTGGGGCCTGTCGCTCCTGACCTCCATCCCCCGCGGGACAACACACAGCCTGCGGCGAGGCCAGGCCGCTCCTCCTGCGCTCAGTAACCCACGGGGAGTGGGCAGGCCGTGGGCACGGGGTTTGGGACAGCCCCCCGGGTGCTGGGGCGCTCACCGGGACAGCGGGTGCCGCGGGGCGGGGGGCGCACCGGGAGCCCCGCTCCCCGCACGCCCCGGCCCGGCGCTCCCGGCCTGAGCACCGCCCTCTCCCCTCACGGAGCGGGATCCGGGTCGGGCGCGTCCCCGGCCAGCGGCGCCTCGGCGGGACCCGGCGGCCCCACGGCCTGCGGGCCCGGCCCCCGCGCTGGGCCGCGTCTCCCGCGGGAGGCGGAGGGAGCGCAGCCGAGGGAGCTGCTCCTGCTTCCTCTGTCTCCTCGGCGTCCCCGCGAGCCGCTCCGGAGGGCCGAGCCGAGCCAAGCCGTGCCGAGCCGAGCCGAGCCGTGCCGTGCCGGGCGGTGCCGGGCGCTGCCCCCGCCCCTCGGCGCTGGCGGCCGGGCCGGGCGGCGGCGGGGTCACGGCGGCGGCCGGGTCAGAGGGTAAAGGTTGCTCCCCCAGCATCCTCCGTGCTGGATACTCAGC
>JAWWEE010000040.1:34825898-34992590 GCA_035221455.1 Xenops minutus
AGCGGAACCTGCCGCCCACGGCCCGGCCGCGCCGGCCCCGCGCCTCGCCGTGCGGCCTGCGCCGCGGGCCCCGCGCCGGCAGCGCGCTGAGACCCGCCGCTGCGGGCTGCCTTTCTGCTGACATTTTATTTTTCTTTTCTTTTTTATTTTTTTTTTCTTATTGCCTGCGCCTGTTCCACGCTCTTCCTGGCGGCGGTTAAGGCGGTGTGTAAACAGGTTCTGGTTTTCCCTCGGACGTGTTTGTAAAACAAACTTGAAAGGGACCGAGCGCGGTCGCCGGAGGAAGGAGCCGGCTTTCCCTTGCCCGCCGGGGCGGCCGTGACAGGCTCTGGCGTGAAGCTGGCCCGTGCTGGGGAGGAGGTGACACAGGGTGACAGGTTAGGGACAAGAGGGGGACGCTAGAGTGGGGCGAAAAGATGCAGGAGTCAGTGTTGGCCACCAAGTTAGGGTTTGCGTGCTCCTGGTGAAAATAAGGTACCAGCTAATGGGTATTCTCGGGTTTGGGGTGAGTTTGTTCTTGAGAAGTTACAGGTAACTTTGTTTTGGAGGCCCTGTAATGTGGGAAAATGAAAAATGCTAAGTGTTAGTAGCTTCTGCTGCTGGTCCACATCTAACAGAAGCATGTTTTCATTTCTGCTGTCTTGTTTTATCAGGGAAAAAGTTGTTTCCAACTTTGCACTCTTGTATCCCCAGGGGAAGATAAGAACTTTCTGTGTCTCTTTCACATACATGTGTGTGTGTGTGTAACTTGATTGTGCGAAGGGGACATTACTGTGTGCGTGCACGGTGGCCACATCTGTTGCTGGTGACTGGCTCCTAGTCTTGGCTCTTCAGGTGGGGGAAGGGAGTTTAAGATGATCAGACCTGCTGTCACATCAGTTAGTCAAAACCTTTATGTTTCTGGAAACTTGGATATGTTTCAGACTCTTAAGGCTTGTGAAGACCTGCAAGAGCAAAATAATTGTTGAAGTTCATATTGCAAAGGCACATTTGTTTGTACCTGGGAGATTAGTTGTGTGTGCATTGATGTAGTTTGAGTTCTCTTGTAGTGACACCTTAATAGAGCACAATTCGTGAGATCAAGTTTTATGATCTTGAACATGATGTTATGTGTGCAGTGCTTTTTTTTCTTTTCTTTTTGCCCCCAACTTCCACTGTTGTTTATGTTGAGAATTCAGCTGGCATGCTAAACTTCAAGGCGTTGACTGCTTCTGATTTTAGAAAGGGATTTGAATACTCACTATCAAGAGCTGACTGACTTGACTTGCAAGTGTATTTCCGTTTCACTTTCAGGAAGCTGTTGATAAAGCTAAGAGTGTAGCAGTAGATAAACCTTGTCTACGCATCTCTTCTAGAAACTTAATATTGCTGTCAAAGTAGTCATTGTTATTGCAGCTTGTTCAAGTGCCAGTTCTATGAACAAATGAAAGAAAAGCCCTTGGCTAAGAACTGAAAATAAAAATCCCAGAAATTTATATAAAAAAGGAAAATTGATTTAAATTCTCCTAGCAGAATCTAATTTTAGAGAATTATTATTCAGTGGAAAAAATAGAGATGTTAATGTGTCCAGAAGCTCAGTGCTAGAAAATAGTCCCATAAATGGCTGTTTTCACCTGGAAATCGTGGTCTTTACCTCACTCACTTCATGTGAAAATTCCATGTGCCCACAGGGGACTGGTAGGTCTCAAAAAATATTTCTGCTTTATTTGCTATATTTTTGAATGCATTTCAGTCTAGATAGAGATTCGAGTTGAAATTAGGAATATTATCGGGTTTTTAGCCTTTGCTGTAGCTTTCTTTAAAATTACACTAATTTTCATATTGGTGCAAGGTCTGTCATGTAGTAATTGCAAAGTTGCAACCTCATTATAGCTTTAAAGCAGCCTTGTCATAACTTTGTTTATCCAAAAATGTCTTCCACCTCCTTCTTTTTATTGACTCAAGAAGTGAATATAACTTAAAAATACACCATAGTTGAATTAAAATAGAGGTTTCTTGCACCTGGCTTTCTGACTGGATCTGGAAACTGAAGAGAAACATCGAATGGCTTGTTTTGCTATGAGGTAGTGTAGAAAGTGCGCCGAGTGCAGAATTTTGTTCTAAAGGAAGTAGACCCTTACACTTTTTAAAATTATATCTTCTCTTAGAGCTGTAATTTGACTGAATAGAGGTTTTTAAAAGGCAACTTAAAAAAATATGTTCTTTAAAAAAAAAAGTGAGAAATTCTTAAATTCTTGGCAGAATACTTGCTGTATTTGTTGTGTGTTACTAAATGTTAGCTTAAGTAGAAAGCCCTGTACCAGTTTCTGTAGAAGTGCAGTACCTTAGTAAGCCAAACCAACATTTTTTACCACAGGTTTAAATGATTGTTCTCTAAATTATACAGCTTTTATAATTTTAAAAATTATAATTAATGCAGCGTATGTGTGAATTTAAGTGCTTGTTGTCAAAAGCTTAGAAGTTCAGATTAGGTTAACTTTGCTTCATCTGGGCTTTTGAGATATAAATAAATAAAAAATTGCATATAAACGTTCTTCTATACAAGAATATTTTTGCTTGACATTCATCCTGATGTCTCAGATGCACTGTGCTGAGCAATTCAATACAACCTGTTTCAATTGGGTTTGCTGCATAGTTGGCCTTTCTTGTTTCCCTTTGCAGAAGTGCTTTAGCGCATAGGTGCTGTGTTTGTGTGTTGGATTGGCCTCCTGACTCAGGTTCCTGTAAAAGCATCTGAACACTTGAAATTTTGTGTGTAGTTTCATTGACTTAAAATCACCTACTTCCATGTTAACTTTTTGCTGGAGAGTTTTGCATGATGGATGCTGTACGTTGACAGCTAACTATGCTTTTATTGAGCATTATAACAGTGTAGGAAGAATCATGTCAAATGAAAATACTGCACATTAGGATATTTTAAATTGTCCTTATGGAATTATTTTGGTTTTGGGGCAGGTGTGTGTACACCAGACATGATCTGTGCTAATCAGCAAGAGATTTTTACATAGGATTGAAAATATTTGTGTTTATATCTGTAAAAATGAAAAAAGCACAAAAAACTAAAATCCCAAACATAAAATGTTTAGATTGCTTTTGATTTATATTTTGTCTTTAATTTGTAATATTCTGATGAAAACAGAATATTTGTACTGTGGTGGTGTGTACTAGCTCATCTTCTGGTCTGGTGGTATAATAGACTCTGAATCAAGGTGCAAGTGGTCCTTTCCCAAAGAGGTTACTGAGACACCGTAATTTGTCTTGAGGTAACATTGGTTATCAGTGGCATTACAGAAAATGTACTTTATTGGTTCCCTCTGACTGGGTTGCTCTTTCATCTGATTGTTCTTTGCTGAGGTAATATGTTTAATTTCACAACTCTCTACATTTCCTGGTAGGACTCCTTTCATATTAGGCTGGTAGGCTAAAAAATTGATTATAATGAAGACATCTTTCTCTTGTTGAATTGCAGTGCAAGAGTTGTTGATCAGAAATTTAGTAGTACGTAAATAATTTTTCTTCCTGTTTTGCTTTTGATTTGGGATAATTGTTATGGGGGTTATTTTTAAGTATCACTTTTTACCCCATGTCACTCATTTTTTTCTGCTTTTTTTTTTTTTTTGTTTTGTTTTGTTTCATTGAGTAGTGTAATGAACTGCAGAAGCATTTTTAAAATCCTGCCTTCAGATTTTTTATGCACTTGAGATGGATCAATGATTTTTGAATATAGCTGTCTGAGGTCAAATTATTTGTCTAAAGGTATAGTTTATTTAAACTGAAAACTAGTATAAAATGTTGCTGTGTTTGTGGTCCATAAAATGGAAACTCCAACTGTATGTTACTCATGCTGAGCAGGCTACAGTAATCCAATGGGTTCGGTGGGACCATGCTTTCTGTCTTTCTGAGTTACTATGAAGTGATGGGTGACTCTGGGTAAGTCATTTAACCAATTTATAGCCAAGGTTTGATCTGTAGGAAGAGGATAATGGTTTCCGGTGTTTTACTTGCGTGGTTCAAGGCTTGTGTGGAACTAGGTACCAGTAGCAGATAATGTATATAGTTAGAGCAAACAATATTAAACTCTAAAATGGCCCTACACCAAGTTCAGTAGGTGGCCGTTGTGTTGTTTGTCCTCACGTTTCAGAATTGCATGTCCTCAACATTTTCATTAGAATCCAAATATGTCTGCATTTGGAAACAATAGCAAGGATTTTCCAGGCACCAAGAAGAAGCAGTAGGACTAATTACGACAAACTATTTTGAACTATAAAATGGTAATGTTTAGATTTGTAGGCCTCTTGTTAGCAAACAAATTTTTCTAAGTCAGTCTTTGTAACACAGGCAATGATAATATAATATATGATCTTATATATTATATGTTCCATCCAAAAGTTGTAGGAAGATGCTTGTCCTGGTATAAAATAAATAACTAATGTCAGTGGAATGTGTACTTGTCATGCAGTCTTTATGACTGTGTGAGTTTTTGCTTTGAGCTTCACTAGAGTAGTACTTTCCCTCTTCCAGCCTACTAAAACCTTGCACCATTTGAGGTAGAATGACTATTCCTTGTAAGTATTTTGAATACATTTTCTCTTCTAATTGTGAAAACTATATTCTTGCAAATTAAATGCTACCAGAGAGTTACAATGATGGAAAAAAGGTCTTCCAACCTTCCTTCTGTTGCTCTGCTGCATAGGGGACTTTTCTGAGTACACTCTTGGAGTCTTTCATCATTCAGTAGTGATGAGGTTTGTGAGAAAGTACTTGTTGCATATAAATACTTATTTTTTGGAGAAGGTATGAAGCAGGAAAATGGCTGTGAAGCAGGTATTATATGTAATGACTAAGGCTAATAAATTGTGTGGAAGAAGGTCTTCTGTCTTCTTGAGTGTTGTACTATGTGTTATGATGTGGAGAAGTGGAAATCTGAAGGGTTTTTGGAAAGAAATCGGCTGTACACAGTGTCAACTTTTGAAATACTGACGAGATGATGAGCAATTCTGAATGTTAAAGTACCTTGCAGTGCTACGTCCACCTGTAAAACTGTTGGACATAGACAATCTTTTATATGAGAAGTTGGATTACTTTATTGCAGTGTCTGTACTGTGCTTGATACTTCACTGTGTGGTGTTCCTTTTCCAACATGTCAAAAGCACCATAATAAAGTAGAAAGGTACCTTATGTTGAAATCTTAATTTGTTGACTTATTTTCTAGATGTGAATGCACATTTCTAGTAAGTCTGTATTCTGTAGAATGGCAGCTGGTCAGGCATCCTGTAGGCACATGCAGATTTCCAGTGTCTGCATCACAGCTCTCTTTTCCCCGGAGTAGGGGGAAAGTCATGAAGAGATGTGGAAAAGAAGGGCGTTGAGGGTTATGGTTTAAGTATTAAGAAACAGAAGAACAAATGTGTAAGAAACCAGTTTTTATTAGTTCTGCTGCCCATAGAAAACAATATGTCTTTATGATTAGTAGTTTGTAGTTTGGTTTGATTTTTCTTATGAATGTAAATTAACTTCCATAGTCTCAGATGGTTCAGTATTTTTGGGACTGTCAGGAGAGAACTCCAGTCTGAATCAAATCTGATATTCTGCTCCAACAGAGCAGCTGTTCTTTATGCATACTGATATAACTGTCCATTGCTCTGCAACAGATTCCAGTGCAGCACTTAATTTTGTAATGTGCTTCTAAAAATAAATGCATAGTCTTATGTAACATATCTTGTATTGTTAGCACCTAGAGGCTTCATCCCCACTGGTATGAAGTGAAACACATCCTACATAATTTTTGGTTGTGAGTATTTACATCTGGAATATTTTCCCTGTCAATGTCTGTGGCCAAAGAGTAACTTTACTTGTGTTTTAGGAATATCAAATATCTTGTTTACACAGTTAGGTATGTTACTCCTCTGCATATCTGAGCTAAACAACAGTTTGTAAGGTACTATATAGTTCAGCAGACATTTGTTTCCCTAAAGAAGCCCTGGGGATTTGTGCTCAGAGGTAAGTGCACTTTCTCAGAGACCTCTCACTTAATTTGGCTCTGTACTGTAACTGTAAGAGTTCTGTAAGTCCATGGAAGCTGCATGCAGACATGAAAATGAGATGTTAATCATATTAATGCAGCTTTGAGGGCAAACTCCTCCTTGAAAATAAACCTCGCTATTTTTTCGGCACTTTAGGTGACATTTATGATCAAATTATTCTGTTCTGCTAGTTGTTGTACACCACTTGCTGTAGTCTTAGCAATGTTTTGATCTCTTTAATGTGGCTTTTCTCATGCTTTTTGTATTCAGACTGTAAATAACATGTTAAGTGATAGAATGCATCATGTCTTGCTGATAGGATAACACCTGTACAGAACAAACTTGTCATATATTCATAATTGATGGGTCAGAAATTGAATTTATTAAGAATTATAGCTTTATTACAGACTAACTTGGTTCTCATTTTCTACCACTTCTTGAAGAAAGTGCTATGTTTCTGTGTTAGGAGCACAGCTAAAATTTCAGAGTAGAGGATTGAAAGTTTGTCTCAAAGTCCTAGGCCAACACAGAGGCAACTGTTCTTTATTCTATTACTGTCCTTCTGAAAGTTAATTTTCTGTAGTGTTGCTTACTGACATCCCTCAGGCTTCATATGACAGGGTCCTTCTCTTTCTTTGAGGGATCCAGTAGTTCAGTGAAGAATGATTTCAAAGGGATCTGTGGTCTGAAGAAGTAGATACTTGTAAAAGTAAACAGACATATATTCCCTTCATTAGGTTGCAGCTTTAACCATAAATGAGGTTTTTGTAGATGCTTTTAATGATTGTTTTATCTGAACAATTAAAATTATTTAATTTTCTAGCAGTGTCTAGTTCAGGTATCCATAACTTTGTGTCAGAGGAAGTACTGTCAGCCCTCAGACTTCACTGTCCACCATGAAGGTAATCTGGAAAGACTGAAAAAGTTGTAAAACTTGTTATTTATGGCATCAGAAGCCCATGCCTCAGTGTGAGGGTCACCCTTGGCAAAGTATAGGTTGCCTTTGTCCTTCCTGAGGCCAAAGAGCATATATACATACTCAGGTAGTTAGATATGTGCCATTTCTACATGGATAGGTTTTGTTTCTGGGTTGGATTTGGGTTGTTCTGTGGGAGAGTGGGCAACAACAGGAGGTGACAGACTGCTCTAAGGCCTGTCATCGTGTGCCTTTTTCCTGTGGTTGTGCATGTTAAGAAACCCTTTAGACCCAGCTTATATATGGGAAAGGGAAACCACAAAGCTGTGCACCACCCTTCCTAGAGGCTTGTGGATACCATCCCCTTATGCTGGTGATGGGGACACAATCCCTCTGGTTCTTGGAGAATTGCTGAGTATGCCTGTGAGGGGAGGGAGCGGGATGTCTAACACAAAATCATTGTTTCTAGGATTTGCCTTGTGACTAGGAGTGTTTTCATTTTCCTCAATTCTGGGCTCTCCAGAAAGAGCCCTGGGACACACAGCTGGAGCCCTGTGGCTCAAGAGGAAGGAAGGACATTCATTTGCTGGCACTGAGGGCCTCCTGAGTGACGTGTTCTTTGTGTAGAATGGCCAAGACTGTGCCCTAGCCACCGTGGATGGCATGCACCTTTGGTAGGCAAGTCAGGGAGCAGGAGGGCAAGGGTGGGGGAAACATCCCAGAGAGGAAGAGCCTATGCAGGCCAGGCCATATTGTTTGGTGCCTGGTATGTTAGTCTGGGTCTAGCCTGTCACCTAATACTGAGTTTGTAGAGAAGAAATGCAATGTTTTTATAGCAAATATCTTCTGTTTGGTATTATTTCCTCTTTTTCTGGGGTAGGAGTTCAGGGAGCCAAACACAAGGATAACACATCGGTTGTATATTTCAACATGTGTGCCTTTCTTTTTAATGAGTGTATTCCACAATTTCCTCACCACAGCTGTCTGTCATCTCTCTGTCCACTGGTAGGAGAAGACTGCTAATGTGAAGGAGGCCCTGGCAGTTGGCATTTTATCACTGAGCCTTCCTGGCCTGGTTTGAGCAGGGCTGTGTCAGGTATCACTAGGTTCAGGGGGGATTGTTAAGAGAGGGGAGCTTTGTGAGAAGAATTTCCCATTTATTTTTGTGTGAGTAATCAGTGCACACATTTTACTTTAAACGGTTTTCCTGTTAATATAATTTAACTTTGCATAGTGTTTATCCTGCACTCATTGTAAAATTAGATATTTATGAAAAGTTTTAGGTTTTTTGGGAAGATGATGGAACCCCCCCTTTCCTGTCTAATCAAGCAAAACTTTGAAATTTTATTTGAGGTTTATTCACAATCTGCCTTTTTGACTTGCAGCTTATAGAATGAATGGATGGTGGTTTTTATTGACTAACACAGGGTCAGAATGAGCTCACATCCCTCTTAATATTGCCCTTGACATGGTACACTCTAAAACCATGTGGGTATGTTTTGATCCTTATGAGGTATGGATATTTTCGTTGTGAACATATTTTCTGTGAAAACATTTAGTCTCTTATAATTGTAGTGACACTTACCTGTTACTGTTTTTATGGGAAAGGCAAAAGTGTGTAAAACCACAAGAGAATGACAGATTTTTGCTTAGGAGGTAAGTTTCTGAAATTGTTACGCGTAAAGAGTATTTAAAATAATCCAGTTGTCAGGGTTAAACTAATACTGAAACAGGAAAAAAAAATTGAAAATGGTCTCGCTTAATCAGTTGCTGTTATGCTTTGTAGTGTCAAACCCAGAAGACACACCAAATTCTGCCTTGGTTTACAGAAGAAAGTTCCCTTTGGTGGTGTTTCTTTTCTCTGAATGCAGCAACCACAGTTCTGCCCACATTATACTTTTTCCTTTTTTTCCTCTCTCTCTTTGTGTTTTTCTCTCAGAGGTGGGACTCCAGTGGTGTCAAGGTAAGGATACTGTCTTCGAACAAGATGGAGAGCTGCTGATAGAATGGGTTTGGTTTGGGTTCCACACAAGGCCTTGTCATTCACTGGAAACCTCGCCAGGTCCTGCTCCTGTCAGCAGTCTGACCTCTGTGGAAACTGTCAAACTGGCAAAATAAAATCAGCAAAAAATCAGAATTACAAATGGCTAGATTACTAATGGAAATATGTCCCTTGAGTAAGAATGAGACTCCTAGTGATACCTTGTAATTACACATCTATTATGAGAAACTAATTTAAATTTGAGGTTGATAGATGAAGTGAAAGTGCTAGAAAACTATGCAACGCTGGTTGGTTGGTCATATTCACTTATTCATTCTTCCATAATATCAAAAATGCTTTAACATTTTAGCTATTGAAAGTTTAATTTTTTTTTCACTTAGTGTGAGAAGCTTTGAGTTGGGTTAGTTCAGTTTTATCTGAAGACAGGGATTTAGATAAATGCAAGACACTTAAACTGGCCTATTTGGTCTCCTCTACCCCCAGAATGTCTCTCTTCTCTACCTCATGTATTCTTATGATTTGTTGGGTGGTTTGTTTTTGACCCCCTTCTCCCCGCTCCCTCCCTCTCCCCCCCCCCGCCCTGTGATTTTCTTACTCTTTCGTCCCTTCTTTTCACTGAGTTTCATTTCTTCCCCAACAATTTAAGATTGAAAAGTGAAGTTTTGGATTGCCTCATTGTTCTTTCTAATGCTTAGTCTTTGTATTGCTATGTAGTAAAGTTGTCTCATTTTCAGTTCATAAACTAAGAGGGATGTAGGTCACTGTTTATATGAGTCTTTGAAGTTTTGTTACAAATAAACCCCTCCTTCAGTACATAAACCCCTTCTTTGGTGACTTAAAATTGCAAACTCAAGGGAATCTGAATTCAAGAAATGCTGGAATGAAGGTTTTTTTTCATATCTTAAGTCAGGTTCCATCTTCGTGTCACTGTTACACAGTTTTCTTGATCATATATGTTTTCCCCAGAGCACTCTGGTCTGGTGGGTTAGAGTGGATACATGGTGTTCTCTCACTGAGGTTTTTCTTTCTTAATTCCCTTGGTCAGTTCATGCTATCCAAAATTGTAAGTAAATCCGGCATTAATGGTCTCTATTAAGTTTCTTCATTATAGTTTCATAGAAGTACTTTATAATAGTTAATGCTTCTGCACAGACTTGAAATATTTCAAGTAGAAGACACTTGTATAAATCTTTGTGTGGCTCCCCCAGCATTATTAACAAAAAAAGAAAATACAAACCTTAAGAGACAGGCATAAAATCAGTTTACGTATGTGGCATTGAAACATCTTAGCTAGGCACGATGTTTTCTTTCTATAGTCTCTGTGTCATTAATTAGAAGAGGATAGAGGTGCATCTTTAAAGTGGTCCCTAGTCCATTGGCCAAAAGAACAAGAAAATCCAGAAGGAGTGGGTCCAAGATCTGAAGTTCTGCATGCTGTAGTGGCTGAGTCTTTGGGACTCTTTACTTCATCAGCATCTTACACATCTGTCTCTTTTTTTTTTTTTTTTTTTTTTTTTTGCAATTTCTTTTTCTGTTCCTGTTCTGAACTCTAATTCCTCTTCTGGTTTCCTCCTCTCCTGTGTCCTAGCTATTCTCCTGATAGCACCCAACTGGTATTTGAGGGAATTAAAAGTACTTCTCAGTCCTAGGATGAAGTGTCCTTAGCTTTTCTGTGGCTAGGCTTACATCTATACCGTTGTGCAGAGGTCTCATGCAAGAATGTGAAACATGTTGTAGATCAGTGTAGAGCCTGTACCATCTCCCTGTAGCATGTGAGCAGGGTGGTGTTGCAGAACCTTGCAGCTAAAGCAGGTTTGAGTAGGTCTTCATTGCTACAGTGCACAGTGCTTTCCTAAAACAAGGACATTTCCTACTTGTGTTGCACAGTGTTCAAGTCCTAGAGCATCCCAACAGACTAGATTTTAAAATGTTTTCAGCTGAAAGGGGAGCAATTTTTCTGTTGAAAACATTCAGAAAAGATTGAACTATCTTAGCTACTTAAAAAAAAAAAAAGATCAGTTTGTCCTGAAAGGTAGTTAAGGGTTGTATTTGGACATAAAAAGCTTGTGTTTTCTGTAATTTGGCCAAGTGAATGAATATGGGGTCTTAAAGCAATGACTAAGATTATCCCACACAGCATTATTGCCTGTGCTTTCTGTAAACAATATAAGTTCTTAAAAGAAAACTGAATCTGTATGTTTTCATGGCTTTTCCTTCTTCCAAAGTAGTGCATTTTAAGGCAATTTTAAACAAGGTCGAGATTAAAGTGCATTGCATGTGCATTGTTGTACAGTTCTCTGAACATGGTGTATAAGAAGAGCTATAGAAAATTTCTGGAAAATTCTTAATATACAAGTGTTAGGTATACCTCAAGTTACAGGATTTTTTTTCAGAATTCCTACCTTTAAAACATAATACAGTTTCTTTGAGAATGGCCCTGGAGTTGAATGCTTAGAAAAAGTATTTTTGTGCTCTTGAATTTTATTTTTTTTCTTTTCTGAAAAGAAGCCTTGCTTGAAGAGATAAGTTGTATCCACAGGAAGATTATTGACTCTTATAAAAAAGGATTGGAAAGCAGGGGTTAGCTGTAACTTCATAGTTAAGGAATGACTACCATTGTGTGGTAAATGAAGATGCTTTAGGTGTAAAGGTATAGGAGGATTATGTAATGAGGAAAAGGGTGAAGCCATTTAAAGCACAAGTGTTACAAGAGGAGTGAATGTTCTCAGGTGAGGTGAAGGTTTCAGTTTTGTGTATTCACCTACATTAAAACTACTGTGAAAATAGTAAAGATGTTTATTTAAGTAATATATGATTAATTTTTTCCACTTTGTATTTTACAAGTCAGGCAGTTAATACCCAGAGTCAGCTATAAATCTTCATGTGTCTATTTAAGATCCAGATTTATCCCACATATCTTTCTCCACTTAATTTTAATGCTTGAGGTGAAATTTCTGTCTTCTGACGTCAGTTGGCTAAGAAGTAGGTATGTAGGCCTCTGAAGTCCAGGAAAAGGAATACAGGAACTTAAGTATCCTTGAAAACACATGAATATACCAGGTATGAGCATTTGCTCTCTGAATGAGTAAGAGTATGTGTGTTACTGTAATGTGTATAACAGATCACAGTCGTTGTAAGTGCTGCTGTAACCTATTCCTCCTTTTCACACTATGCTTTTGGCAATACACGTACAGCAAATCTCTATGTTGTGCAAACAGGCTGTGGATAATGAACATTCAGTAAGTTTCAGTAGTATGGACTTATATGTGTAATTATGACATCGTGAGTTGCTAGACTAAAGCTTTTTTTCTTTATGCTTCAATTTCCAGATAGAGGTGTTTTTTTCTTATTATGCAGGTCTCATTTTTTTCCTATAAACCAAGGTTTGGTAAAAGTCTTCCTATGTAAATAGACAGTAGTGCTAGACTTGTGCTAAAGCATGAGAACCTGAGTAAGTCTCATATTACTATAGCAATTACAATATAATATATTAATGATTGAGGAAACCTTGAAATAATTTAAAAAAAAAATCCACAAAAAACCCAAAATTGGACCTCATGCAACAATGTATAGTCAGAAGAATGCCTATGGGATTATATGGTTTTTGAAGACTGCCTGTGTGAGTAGTGATTATTGAGATCTCAAATGAGAATGTGGTTAGCGTATTTTCCTGTTAGGGATTGGTTCTGGACTCATATTTTCTTCTCTCCCTCTCTGTCATTCCTGTGTTGTGGTGCTTGTCCTTCTTGGTGAAGGGCCTGGATTGAATTATGGTTTGTTTACTGGCTCTTTCCTGTCTGCTTACTGCCTCCTTTTTAGGCACAGTGCCTCTGAGATCTTTCCTCTTAAACCTTCTTTGTCTGGGAAAGCTAGAGTTTGTAGTTTATAAATTTTATTTAGGTTATTTTGGCTGAGAAGTGTGATAATTTTTTAGTGTATCCTCTTATAATGATACGTAGTCTTACTGCAGTTTTGTTAGTTTTGCAGTCTCTTAATGTGTACTTCCTCCTTCAGATGCATATATAAATAATTGTCAGTTTTTACTAAAACGTGGTTAAGTTACAGTTTTGTGCTTATTTTTAGAGAATCAGAACAGTATAAAATGGATTGGGTGTAGAATATGCAGAATAAAAGAATATGCAGAATAAAAAGTTTGCAAGCTGTGTAATTTTTGTTTAGTAAATGACTTGGTGTCCTCTAATTGTGCACTTCTCTTGAGATCTATTGTTAGAAAGCCCTTAGTGGGCCACCATGCTGACAGTATGAAGTTAACCCAAGGTACAGACCTAGCTTATAAAAACCCTTAAAATATGAGGTATAGTACTTGCCACAAATTTCTGTGTCCTAACAAAGTTCTAATCAGGCTAGGTTGCCTTTCAGTTTCTTTAATTTTTTTTAATAATTTTTTTTTTGTGTCAAGTATGTAACATACTCAAGAATCACTGAGTTTTAATAGCATTAAAATTAATCTTTATAGTGTGTTTGTTCTTTAAATTGTCTATTAGACTTTATAACTATAGAAATGTGCTTGATGCTGATGGACTTACATAAACGGATGGACTTACTATAAACATTTACTTGCAATTTTTTTTTCCTTTTAAATTTCTGGATCAGTAAGAAATGTAATGGTAAAAGTCTAATTTCTCTGAAAAGAGATAGCTATGAACATAAAGGAGCATCCATTAGGGCAGCAGGCTTGTATTGCTCCCATCTACATCATGTAACTGACACATGTTACTCATGGTACACTTCAAAGGAGTAAACTACCAAAGCAATTTCTTTTATTTAGGCTTTTATCTTGGGATGTTTGGTCATAATTTAGAAACTCTTTACGCTGAAAGAAAAGTATGAGTGGATTAGTTTTATTTAATTGAAAACTTTTTCTTAAAGTACTTTTTTACGTTGGAGCCTTACTAAATAACATTAAATAGTAACTATGCCAATTAGAAAGGATCATGACACTCTTTCATACTTTAGTTAAAACTTTTAACTTACATTTCATGTGGTTTTGAAGATTCTTGAAGGGCCAGTTCTTTTAAAAGGTGAAATTCCTTTTGTATTAAATGTTGACCTTGCGGACACTGGATTTAATTTCAGTATTAAAACTTGCAGTTTCTCAGTATTTCAGTTAATAGATTCAATTGCGAAGATTGCTTTTGTGTGTGTGTCTTCATTGTGTTACAGAGAAGTCTGGAGATTCCTGGATTTTTTTTCTATTTTTGTTAATTCTGTAGTGAAAAGTGTGTGTTTATTCTTGATTTGCAAACATGAGCTGCGATCTCCAAACTGATATGCCATCAGGTGTGTATTCAAAATTGGTCAGTTGAGGGTTTTTTTGTTTGTTTCAGGGGTTTTTTTAATGTATAGATTTGTTTTGGGATTGTGTAACCTGAGATTGTGGCTATGATACATTTTGCATTTTTTCAGAATTTAGTAAGCAGTTCTCAAGTGAACAACTTCTTTGTATGTATTTTCATGGGAAATACACCAAAATTAAGAGCATGATACCCACTTAAAAATAACTTGTGTCCATATAGGAAACTGAAAGTACCATCTTCTGTTTTTTGAAAGTACACCTTTAAGTGGACACTTCGGATTATTGGGGTGGTTAAAACTGCCTGATGGACTTCGTAAGTAATGTCTCTAATGTCTCTGTTAGTCCTTTAAGTAAATAATATGTCTGTTAAAGGGTTCATGCAGATGTTACTTAGGCATGAAGTCTAACTCCCCTCAGCTAGCTCCAAGGATCTTGCCATAGGGTTGTTATGGAAAGCAAATCTATAGATCCAAGGATTCCACTGCTGTGGCCGAATTAGCAGAGGGAGAGCAGATTCTGAATCTCCTGTCTTTGAGATCAGTGTCGTGAAAGGTACTAGTTTTTGATAAACAGATATCATACAAGGCTGGAAGAGGGAATCTCCTGAAATACTGTTTAAGGGTTTATAAAATGGAAGCCATTAAGCTGTTCTTTGTGTGATTTCTCTGATTCCTTGCAGTTGGTTTTACAGTTCACTGTTCCAATGGCATAGAGGAATAAGCTCTGCCTCATTGAATTACTTCTCCTTACCCTCCATTTCTTGAAAATGCTGGTGTTACCATTCATAGCCTGCAAAATATGTTTTCTATAGCGGGTTGTATTGGGTCTGGCTGAGGTGGAGTTCATTTTTCCATAGCAGCCTTCACAGTTTTGTGCTTTGCATTAGTAGCTGGAAAGGTGTTGATAACACACCAATGTTGTGGCTACTGCTGAGCAGAGCTGGTACAGCATCAGCACTGTCTCTCAACATTCCTCTCTCCCTGTCAAAGCGTTGGGGGTGGTCAAGGTCCTGGGAGGGGACAAAAGTAGGCTGGCTGACCCAAACTAAGCAAAGGGGTATTCATTATTTACAATATATGCCTTCTGGAGCAGCTGCTACATGTGCTGAAGCCCTGCTTTTTGTGAAGTGGCTGGACATCACTGATGGGAAGTAGAGAATTATTTTTTTTTCCCCTCTTTGCTTGTGCACGTGCAGACTTTCACTTTTGCTTTAGTAAACTGCCTTATCTAAGCCTGTGAGCTGTTTTCCATCTTATCTTCTCTCTGCTGTGCAGCTGGGAAGAGAGAGTGATAGAGCAGCTTGGTGGGCACCTGGCATCCAGCCAAAGTCAACCCATCACTGAATTGAAAAGCATTAGATGGAAAGATTTTAGAAAAAGCGTGGGAATTAAGTTTTTGGACAATGTGGGCTGTTCAGAACAGTATCATGTTTTTCTGTCTTGGAAGCAAGAGACAAATCATTTATGCAAGGTGCTGGTTGCCCCCAGAAAGAGATTATGGAAGAATGCTCTAAACTTATTCTGTGGTGTCAGTCTTCTGAGTGGAATGTCAGCTACAGTGCAACAGCTTTGATACAGCTATGTCTGAGCAAACTGTTTATGATCGTCACTACCACGAAGAGCTTTGCACTTCCTTTTTTCCCCTTCATTCATAAATGCCTCCTGGCAAACAACAGCCTGCCAGCACAGGTACCTGTATAACAGGGAAGTGAGCAACTAAACATAAACCCAGGAGATCCTGGCAGATCTCTGGCTAGAAAGTTTCTTTGAGAACCAATGGAGAAGTTGGTTGGCAGAGCCTGCTCTGATAAACGTGGAAAGTTGTTTTTTTGACTGTTCATTGCTAGACAGGCTTGCAAGTGCTGCCTTAGGCTCTAACAATTATCTCTGATTTCCAGCAAGGCAGCTGAATTAAAGAGAATTGCTGCATCAGGATAAGACAGGAAAAAGTTTCTAAAAGGATATTTCAGGTAGTTTGCCGGGTTTTTCTCCAGCCTAAGTGTCACATAGAAAGCTGTTAGTGTTCTTGGTTCCTCTCACAAAATTAGATTTTGGAGGAGATGGGTGGACTGTTTCATAGATGGGGCAAGATCTTGGCTTGCCAGCTAATTTAAACATGTAATTGAAGTAACGTAAATCTGTTTGTGGTGTGACTGATGCGATATTTCACAGGGTATCCATTTGAAATTGACAGAGTCGAGATGAAGTCCAAGGTTCTTTCTATATAGGATGCCTCTTTAAGTTAATGTCTATAGCAAGTGTACTTCTTTTGCGCAACATTTCCAGAATTTCTGGAGTTTATTTTGGTTCTGCTTTGATGCCTGCCTTATTATCATGCCAGTAAGTAAATTAGCAAATTCGCAGATAATACCAAGTTGCGGGGGGAGGGGTGGGGGGAGGGGTGGGGAGTGTCAATTTTCTGGAGGGTAGGAAGGCTCTGCAGAGGGATGTGGACAGGCTGGATGGATCGGCTGAATCCAATGGTGTGATCTTTAACAAGACCAAGTATCAGGTCCTGCACTTTGGCCGCAACAACCCTATGCAGTGCTCTGGGGACAGAATGGCTGGAGAGCAGCCAGGCAGAAAGGGACCTAGAGGTTCTGACTGACAGGAAACTGAGCATGAGCCAGCAGTGTGGCCAGGTGGCCAAGAGGGCCAGTGGCATCCTGGCCTGTGTCAGGAATAGTGTGACCAGCAGGACCAGGGAAGTGATTCTTCCCTTGTACTCACCACTAGTTAGGTTGTACCTTGAGTGCTGTGTCCAGTTCTGGGCTCCTCAGTTTAGGAAGCACATTGAGGTGCTGGAGGATGTCCAAAGAAAGACAATGAGGCTGGAAGGGACTGGAACACAAGTCCTGTGAGGAGAGGCTGAGGGAGCTGAGGTTGCTCAGACTGGAGAAGAGGAGGCTCAGGGGAGACCTTATCACTCTCTACAGTTACCTGAAAGGAGGATGTAGCCAGGTGAGTATCAGTCTCTTCTCCCCAGTAACCAGCAGTAGGACAAGAGGGCACAGTCTTAAACTGCGCCAGGGGAGGTTTAGGTTAGACGTTAAAAAGAAATTCTTTACAGAGAGAGTGCTCAGACAGTGTAATGGGCTGTTCAGGGAGGTGGTGGATTCACTGTCCCTGGAGATGTTTAAGACAAAACTGGATGTGGCACTGAGTGCCATGGTTTAGTACTCAAGGTGGTGTTAGGTCAAAGGTTGGACTCCATGATCTCAGAGGTCTCTTCCAACCTAGCTGATTCTGTGACTGCTCTGTTTTCTGTGTCAGTATTACCTTTTTACAAAAGTCGCTTGCTAAGCTACTAACCAGTTCAGTTGAGATGAATCTGCAAAATGAGTTAATGGTAAAATAAATTTTGTGGAGGAGAAACTTCAAATCTGCTATCTTGCATGCCTCTCATGTTTTTTTTAATTTTGCTTTTGTTCAGTTTTTATCTATATGCCTGTCTTATCCAAAGGTAGTTTTCTGATGTTTTCCTAACCGTCAAATCACTTCTCATCTTCTTTCAGTGTGTCTGTTTCCAGGAGCCAGATCCTTCCACCTTTATGGTAGCAAGTCCTAAGTCTAGCTGTTGACTGCTGTAGGCTGAGTATCCATCATAATAGACTTTTAAAAGTTTATTTCTCTAAGAATAACAGTTTTTACATTCTGTTTTTCTCACTTCTGAAACTTTAGATAAAGAGACAGAAGCTGCATTCCTTGCATTCTGTCCATAGTGAGGGAATGAAGGAGGAAACTCAGTGCCTTCCAGTAAAGAGTATAAACTGGGATTTGCTCTTCTGTGCAGTAGCAAAATATGCTAACAATTCTCTGTAGTGTTTGTGTTACTGCTCTCAACTGGTTAAGGCCTGTCCAATACTAAAAAATAGTGTAGAATTTTAGATTTAGAGACTCTTTGATACTATACAAAGGAAGAAAAAGTAAAATAACTCATGTCACGTTAATTCTCATTGCCAATCTTGGGAAAAATGGGGTTTACCATATTATCAATCTGTTGCTTTTGGTGTTTTAAGTGGTACTGTTTGAGACCTTTGGATTTTTTTCCTTTGTCTCAGTTGCTCTTCATGCACTTGTTGGAAGTGAGTGGATTTAGGCATGCCCAGTTCAGCTCAAACAAACTTTAGAAAAGACCTATTATTTATCTTCTTATCTAAATATAAACTGTTCTGTTCGGCTTTTTTCAAATCATTTGTTTTAAGAGTTTATTGAACTTTCAAAAAATGTTTTGCATATTGATATTGCAACTTAAGACATAAAAGTCCATATATGTAAAAGAACAGAGATTATACCAGCACTATTTTTTAATTGATTTGTCATGAAAGGATTTCAAATCCTTCTTTTGTTACTGTATTGTTGCAGAAGCTATTTTCAAGAGATGAAACGTCAACAAATAGACAGCAAGAAGTATTGGAGTAGGAGGCAGCCTGAGGATGAAACTATTAGGAAAATTTATTAAACTTATTAAAAATACTGTATATTTTTATATTTAAATCTATCTAAATACCATTATCTCTAGCATTGAGAGAGGAGCTGCTGATGAGCGAGTGGCTGCTGGTTGGGGTTAAACCACAACAGTCCTTTTCAGAAAATTTACTCTACCCCAGCTGCAACCAGCACATTCCAGTTCCCAGCCTAGAAAGCAAGTCCCATGGCAAGCAAAGAAACGTTTTACTTTACTTCCCCTACTCCAGACATCCCCCCAGTTCCTTACATGAGCAGCTCACAGCATCCGTGGATGAACAGGTAGGGCCAATAAGAATGAAATCAGTGATCTGCAATGCGCTCACAAACCGAATAAGCAAAAAGGCTAATGATATTTTGAGTTAACTTTCCTCCATGATTCAGCATTTGTTTGCAAGCAGAGGTGACAAGTGCATAAGCCACTATTTTATAGTTTTAATAAAGTCCACAGTGGGTATTTATTGAAGTCATGTCCTCTCTAAGGAGCATGTGTATATTGACGGTGAAGGCATGTCTCCTTCTCCTTGTAACAGTAAGTTGTACTTAGTATATATGTAGCTGTTTATCATGAATTACACCTTTATTTTGCTCTGTTTTTCTTGCTGCATTACTGCAAAAATGCTTTACTGACAACCTAAAAATAAGGGCATTTTGGAGTTATCCAATATCCACTTAAATAGCAGTAGATAAAATGCTCGAAACATTCATAGGATATTGTACTGTGGCGTTGAGTTAAATGGAGTGATTGGAGAAAAAGATGTATATCTGAGCTATTTTGTTTGAGTAAATTAAACAAAATAGCTCTGCATCAGTGCCTGATTGTGCTAGACTAGCACAGGTGTGTGTTTATAGATCCACATAAACATATAATCCTTGAAGAATTAAGTAGAAGAAAACTTGGAGAAGTCAAAATCCATTAGGATAAAATAGAATGAAATTCAGTTTGTGTATTAATTGACTTAACTTCGATGATGTGTACTGACTAACCTCAGGTGAAAAAGCAGGAATAATGCAGATGTGCTCAGATGAGTGGTGTTGGTATGTGCTGAACTCCCAGTGTCCAGAGGCTGAGTTGTCCCTGTTGGCGCTGTCTCCATTCTGTTTCTGCACACACTGTGCCAAATGCTGCTTTTTCTCTAAAGCTGAAGCTTGGATCTTGCATCCAGCAGTTGGATAAATACGGTAAACTTACTAACTTACTTGCCCAAATACCTTATTGAATGTAATACTCCTTTAACAATATTTTTTAAAAAATATTTTTGCAGGTTTCTGTTAGATGTGAGGATTGTTTTATCTTTGAGGCTTGAGCCATATGTGTGTTCACACAGAGATCCTTGTGTGCACGCAGCTATTTGAATTAGAGACCTCTTCTATTTGTAAGCAGTATTTAGCTGGAGTATTCTTGGTGCCTTCCCCTGTTTGCTGACAACACTTGGCTATTTTTGTTTTTCCCTGAGCTGCACAGTTTTTTACTCAGTTTCTGGACTTTAAATCTACTTGCCCTACTTGTCATTGATATCTGTGGTAGTGCCTTTATGGTCTCTTCAAGCCATGTATAGTCAGGGCAGGGCTAAAAGATGGTCACTGGGTGCTAAAGCTTCTTTTTTAGCTCTTTATTAAACAGCACATGAGATGGATGCTTGTTAACTTAACCTGTCTGGGCACATGCTCCAGGTTGTGAGTTTGTAGGGTACACTAGTGGATCTGTGACTTTCCCACATCAACTAGGAATAAAATAACTTTGTAATACAATACAGGTCTTTAGCCACCTTTGTCCATCAGAGAGAACACCATCCCCAGGTTCTAGTAGGGCAGTGGCTTTTCTCCTAGCATTTAGCTGCCTGTACTGCAATGTCCTGTGTATTAGAAACAGGAGAGGGAAGGAAAACATCCCACAGCCCCACAGATGCTCTGCAGTAGCTAAATTGTTGTTACCTGTGGCTGTGGCTGAAGCACAGCTGTGTTTCATTGCTGACTTCTGCTTCCTCTGCTGTGGGGAAAGAAAGGTCAGGAGTTCCAGGCTTCTACGAGGATATTTTTGGTGTTTCTTGTCTGGCTGTCTTAACACAATCAGAGAAGTTCTAATAGTCTGTTTAGGGATAGGCAGGAATATACCTGTGTTTTGCCAAAATGCTTGTGTTTGTTGTAGAGGGTCTGCCTTTTAACAAACCTATACTGTTTGACCTGAAAACAGATGGTCTTTCACTTTGTCAGGGTTTCTAGCTGACAGTGATGTCCACTAAACCTTTCCTTTTTTTTTCCTCCACAAGTGTTATCTCCAGTTCCAATGGCCCATCTATATTCACTGTGTTGCTGCTACCATAGGTATCCCAGCGGGTTCATATTGCCTGCTTTGTCCCCCCCCGCCTACAGTTTCCATCTCTAAAGTAAAAGAAGCCCAAAACCCCAACAAAAATCAAGCCAAACAAATGACACAAACCAGCAAGAAACTCTCTCCTGTTCTTGATGCACTAGCCACAAGTCGTATCAGTCATGCTACTACTGTCCTACAGCTCATCGCTACCTTTCCCTTTCTGCAGTCAGTGTGGAATTTTGCTATATCCTGCTGAAAGTTTCGTTGCACTGCAGAGAGAAAGTATTTTTTACAGTCTGTTCTTCTAATGTCAAAAAGGGGGAGAAAGATGGAGTAATATTAGTCTGAAGCATTCATCTCTCCCTTTTCCTTCAGGCTTTGGGACTGGCCTTTCTCTTGGCTATTCAGGAAAGAAATTAGTGTTCCTTGCTTTCAAGACAATGCAGTGGAAATATGGAAATGAGTGTCCCAGAGGAAGTATCTTTATCTTTTTTAATGATGCAGATCTGCTAACAGTAAAATACATGATTGGTTGGCTTCTTTATGACACCAAGGTATGGTGACCTTGTCTCATTTAATAATGGAATTGAGGTCTCTTGATTGAGACTCAAGAAACTGTAGTGTTGACCTGAAGCATTATTGGTGTTTTTTCTCAGTGGAAGACTAAACTTGAGGCCCAGTGCCCAGAAATTTTGCATACATCCTGTTCGGTTGGAAGCAGGTGACTGGGGTGGTTTTGGGCACAGTATCTGTGAAGACTTTTTTGCCTTGGCATCCTCAGAACCATTAAGTCTCGATCTAGGTGGCTGTCCTGCTGCCTAGAGTAAGGCCCTTAGGATTGTCTTCATAATGGATTACTCCTTCCAATGTAAAGTTTAATTTGGATGAGCTTTACTTAATCAAGGATGGGATGCACAGGTTTTGCACTTCAGAGTTGCTCATCCCAGTGAAACAGAAATGTCACATCATCTTTCTGGAGCTGGTTGGTGAAGTGGAGCGGCTAATAGGTTGCTGTCTTTGGGTGACAATGATGGTGTATATTGTTACAGAATAGCAATATTGAAGAAAGTGCTATGAAGGCACATCATGCTCACCAGGAAAAAATAATTTAACATGTCAGGGGTTGAGTCTGCCTTTGGTTGTTCTCTGGGTGTTTTGAGTCCCATAGCAAAATGAGTCACTTCATGACTTTGATGGTGAGTGGGATATTTGGACCTGTAAGACAGACATCTATAGGTAGGTCTCTGTCATCTCTGTTATGCATTCAGAGAATAATTCTTGAAATACCAATAGAGAATAACATAGATGTTAGGGCTGCAGTGGTATGTGTAGTATTTGAACACTTGGGTGCAACAGGGCCAAATTTGACCATTAGCACAGCAAGATCAAAATTTGTCTTAGACCAGTGGGAAAGTTGGTTGCTCTTTTAAGTCCTATCCATGCTCCTTATTGGACCTGCTTCTATCTATTATTGGAAACCTGAGGATACTTTTTCGTTACCTTTTTCCATCAGTAATATCTTCCAGTTTTTAGGATAATGGTAATTTAATATTTCTTGAATTAAAATTTGGGAGTAAAGTGGCAATCATCTGCAGTGGATATTTTGAAATATCCTTTATTGATAAGAGAACCAATGAAAACCAGCTTATTTGGGTAGCTTTAATTTCCACGTAACAGAAGAGATATGGTACCATAAAAGCAGGTAGTATGAACAGGAAGTTTTGTAATTTAATTGACATTATAAACACACACCTATACTGGCCTAAACCAGACAGTTACTGCTTTTTTTTATCACATACTCATTTGAAGTTGCTTTTATCTGCATATTCTCATTTTAAGCTATTTCAGCACTCGGAATGGCTCAGTATTGTTACATTGATGTCAATTTAGCCACTTTTCACACTTTTCCCTGTATACCACATTAAGATTTTTTTTCTTGCTAGCGGATTGTCTAAAAAGACTCCTGCTGCTCGTAGTGGGGAGCCTGTGATACATCTGTGCAATGTGGACAAAGAGAATGTCTTTGGAATGCTGCAATTTTGTGCATTTTTGTGGTGACATTTACTTGCACCTTTGTTGGCAATCTGAAATCTAATTAAATGAATGTTTCATAATTTGTAGTAATCTTTATTAAAAGTAGGTAGTCTCTCCATTGAAAATTCACTCCCCAGATGAAGTCTTCAGTGTATATGGCCATCCCCAATACTGAGAAAGACATGAGTTTGTATACAGATAAGAGATGCGGAGTTTAAAGTAGTGTTGTTAGAGGTCCAGTATGAGGAAGAAGTAAAAGTGAAAGATGAAAAAGAGTTGTCAAATCATACAAGCTAATGAAGAAATTTCAAAGAAGTAAGTTGAGAAATACGATTGAATGTGTGAATATTGTTAGCCAGAAATTGAATATCATCTTACGTTTTATGACTTTGAATACTCTTGCATTGCTCTTTTGTGATCTTTTCAGGGCAAGAGGGATGAAAGGAATCTTATGTAATAGGAATTTTCATATTATCAAATTTAAAAAAAAAAAGTGCTACCTGTCTGTAAAGCTTTTTAAATCTGTAGTTTGGAGGGAGACCTTTTTATTGAGATTCGCATGTACACACATATTTGTGTGTGTTTATATCTTGATCTATGTATTGTTATAACCCTTTCCCCTATGTTTGGTGAAACGATAATCTTTATTCTGCTAGGATTGTTAAGTCATCTGGATGATAAAAGTGAACAAGAATGTGGTTTTAACGTGCCGACTAGGGAGGTTTATTTTGGTTTTACAAGTAAACTGGACAGAATAATATACAGAAATGTGACTGTTTTAGGAATATCTCTCCATTAATATGTTAAAGCTAGTAATTAATAATCCTGCATTATTTTTAGTCATGATAGTCAGATGGTGACTTTTTTCTGAATGGAAGATGTTACTGTATTTTGGACTTAGGTATGAAAAGAAAGATTATGTTTTTGATTTTATTTTATGACATGGTTGAAGGAGAAACTGATACTAGAACAAGCTCCCAGTATTTGTTTTTCCTTACTTAATTTTGCCTGGATAGTAGGAAGTTTTAGAAGCCTAACTAGGATATTTCTGTGCATCTGTACTTACCAGGCTGACACCGCTTTGAGAGCAATCTCCCACTCAAGTTAATAGCTGTAGTGTCTGTGGTAAAAGATCATTCAAGATTACTGGTCCTTTGTGTTCAGTGTTTGTTTTCTGTTAACTGCCTTTTGTGTAGTTGTTTTGTGCTCCTGCCAAAGCTCTGCATGTTTGAGCAGTTTGTAAATAATTTTTGATTGTCCGAAGTGCGGTCCATTGGTGCCTGTTCTACTTTAGGCTTCAAGTGCTGCATCCTGAGATACTAGGGTCAACTTAGAGCTGTCTTAGATGAGTGCAGGATGCAGTTGAAATAGAGTATATGAGAGCATAAATAAATGAGCTGCAGATAAATACGGTAAGTGGTAAATTCTAGTTTAATTTATTGTGCATGGTTAATTAGTCATTCATTTTAGATGGTGGTTGTTTTTCTGTGTGACAAATGAAATGCTGGCATTCTCTGTAGCATGAACCTTTGGAATTCTGGTGTGACAGTTTTGGGATTATTTGCTTTGCTACTATCAGTAAGATCAGAAGAAATGTGAAATAGATTCATTGGGTAGGTCTGCTTCACTTATATTTAACTACTTCTGACAAGGTTGAAATCTGCCTCTTTAGACTTCTCTTACAGTGAGTGGCTTGAGATCACTCCAGGAGCAATTCCTCCCCTGACACTTCTTGCCTGTCTGTAAGGCAAGCATAAGTGTTGTTTTTCAAAGCAGCATTCTTCGTGCAGCTGCTTCTTAGCTTCTCAGTTCCTGGCAAAGAACTTGTGGTGCACACTTGCATGGTTTAGTGGAGCATACGAAAGGGCCTCATTACCTAGAGAAACCTTTTATTTTTATTTATGCATTAGTACACACAGGATGAGAGTGTTTTGTCTCTATGAGAAAAAATAATTCTCTCAACAGTTTGTTCCTGAAAATGACCAAAAATGGTTGGGAATAGGGTCACTGATCAGATGAAGGTTTTTCAGGTATGTACAATGAAAGTAGTATAAGAATATTTGAATTTGAAGAAAGATATTGGAATAAATTTAATTTTCAACTATGACAAAAGCAAATGAAAATTAAAAATAATTAAGCTGTCCATCAGTCAAGACTAATGAATATGAGACTAGAGAGAAAATAATTTTCAAAGGAATTCTTCTACAGGGAAAAATGCAGGCAACTTTGTCCTGTATTCAAAATGCAAATAGTAAACTCATGTATCACAAATAGAAGCAGAATATAAAAAGCTGTATCCAAGCTTAGCGTAGAGGAAATCTTGCAAGATGACACTCATCTTTTAATGTTGTTTAGTATAAACACTGTTTTGATATTTTTACCAGAATTTGTAAATTAAATAATGAAATCCTTTGAGTAGTGAAATAATTCCTGTTGTCCTTGCTGAATGCGACCTCAGGTCTTAATGTCAAAGGCATCTTTGTTTTACCTTTCCATTCATCTGTATTAAAGCTTGGAATGCTTGAAGAAATGTTTTTCAATTTTTTTGGCTCTGACCGTGTGTCTTTTGGGTGTTTTATTCCTAGGATTTTTTTGTATGGAGACGGTTGTTCGAGCTATCTTGTCTGAAATTCTAAGTGGAACTGTGTCAGTGTGAATACTGCAAATCAAAGAGGGGAGGGGAAAGGGAAGCTGTTGTTTGAGAAAATTTTGATTTTTTTTTTTTTGTCAAATCTTAAGTTAATAGCCATTTTCTGTCTTCCCCCCCCATAGGTTGTTATATAGTTTTTTTGTGACCTCTACTTTGTGTCTCACTTTCTTTTAAAATAAGATAGCTCTGAGAGTGTATTGTCTTTTTTCTCCTTTTGTTGTTATTAAGCTTTTTAAGTACTTATCAAAGTTTTTTCTCAGTTTGTTAGAATGGAGGGTTGGTCACTTGGTTAAGGGTTGTGAAGCTGAAGTCTAACCTTATGTTGTAGAGGTAATTTGATTGGATATTAGTCTTAAAGCTTATTTTGAAAGAAATTTTGTACAAAACCGAACTGTGCTGAAGCAATCATGTTCTCTGGTGGTGGAGTAGAATATTTGACTAGACTAGAAGCAGTAGATGCCATGTATTTTAAGAAGAGGTTTTGGCATACACTGAATGTGGTCTAGCTAACTTAGCGAAGGAGGTGTGTCACAGACGGAAACTTCTATCACTTGTCTGGGAAACCGCCCTGTGAGTACCTCACTGGGAAACTGAAGGGAAACTTCAGGTTTCATATACATTTCCTTGACAGAACAGAAAGTAAATGCACCTCTTTTGCATAAAAATGCAAATATGGAAATGCCAAACAGTACAAGTATGATGAGGAGCACTGATCAATTAGCAGGAAAGGATGTACTGTTTGTAGTGAGCAGTAAGACATTCAAACCTGCTGTATGTTGTTGAGGGAGAGAGGGAAGCTGACACTGTTCCAAGATGTATTCATAGGAGCAGAAAGAAATCCTGCTCTTTCTGTGATACTGCACAGAGAGGCTTTGCAGCGCAACCCCTTTCCCTTCTTGCAAGACAAGGAGGGAATCTAGTTTGGTGTTGAAATTATGACATTTATTTAGTAATTATACCCTAGTACCAGTTGTTTATGCTGTGATTGTTTGAAATATCTTTTTGGCTAAAGAATGTAACCCTTCCTAATTTCTCTTATAATTTTATTACATTTGCATGTCAGCTATGGTGCATGCTTCCACCAATAGGTTTATGAGGCAGAATGAGTCATTCCATGTGTAGCAAGTCTGAATTTAATGAAATAAAATAAATTTATTAGAGTCCGAATAATTCCAGTGTTAGAAGAAATACTTAATATTGTCAAGTATAGGGATGCTAGACTTGAAATCATAACATTTTAAGACAAGTAAAGAAAGCAGCATTACTGAGTATGGGGTGAATTTAGAATCTACCCAGAAGGGAGTTTTGGAAATGGTAAAGTTTTGTGTCCTACAGCATTGGAGTCCTTGAAGGATCCAATCTTTTATCAGGGAGGATTCTGCCAGTAAGATTTAAGTGGTATAATTTGTATTTTTATAGCTAACTGCTGTGGGCCTGGGCAGCTTGGTTTCTTTCTGCAGGCACTCAAGGCCATGGCCTCCTTGCATAGGTCCCCTACATTATCAGTGCTTCGGTAATAATTTCAGTAAAGTGCTTTTGTTGCATTGCTTAAAGCTGAGGAAAAAAATTTGCAGAATAAGCATATATAAATTAGTAAAACTACTTTGTAATTTTGCTGCATTTCTGAGTGAAGGAACCATAAGAAAGTATTGTGGGAAGGGATGCCGCAAAGTGCTTGGTGGGGTTTTACCATGTAGCTGAAGTAGCCGCTCCTGGCTGTGTTTTACCTCTTCTGGGAATCA
The DNA here is from genome assembly GCA_035221455.1 of Xenops minutus. NCBI lineage: Eukaryota > Metazoa > Chordata > Aves > Passeriformes > Furnariidae > Xenops > Xenops minutus. The sequence goes on from JAWWEE010000040.1 coordinate 34,853,363, forward strand.
CTCTTACGGTGTGGATATGCTCTTTGGTTTTTTGGTGAAAGAAAAAGATAAGATTATATGCAACAGCTTGTTCCTTCACCAGAACCTGGAAAGTCTATCTCTGCTTTCCCAGTTGGTTTTTGGTATTTTTTCAGTGTTTGCTTTTTGTTTGAGGGGGTTTTTTTGGGAGGTGTGGGGGGGTATTTGTTGGTTGGGGTTTTTTTAAATTATTTTTTCCTTCCCGTTATTTTTTTAATAAGATTTCTGTTGGGGAAGGTTTTTCACTTTCTCCTTCTTTGGATTTGGAAACAGGGTTTCTCTGCTTTCAGCTTATGGGGTTTTTTTTCTAGTCATCTGTGAAAACTGTTGGGCCATGAATTTGGACTTGTTCCCTTACTGTCCCAATCACTGGGTTTGGAAGCATTTCTGTCCTTTTGTAAGGAAGAAAAGTTCTCTTTGAGATGGATGATAAGGAGTTGTCAGTATTCAGGTTCTGTTTGGGTTAGTAGAGAATAAATTACACACAGTTAAAAATAACTTTTGGAGCATTTGTGATTTCTTATTTGGTTTTCTTGAGACAAATCTGTATTATTAGAATAATTTAGCCTTACAGGATCAAGGCATCTGTGCCTTTCTGTTTGGAGAAAGAGCCTGTAGATATGTTAGATCTCTGTAGTCTTTTAGTTCTTTTTGTGAACTTTTGGAGAAAAAAACCCCAACACTGCTGATATGTCTTTTTCCCAAGTCCAAGCAAGTAATAATTTTATTTTTAAAATGAAGTTTCTCTAGTTAATGACTTATGTTTCAGTTTGAGTGTGATTATTGAATTTTATGTCCTTTTTTTTTCCTTTGAAACAACTCAAAAGATTTTTATTTTCATATTATTTTAAGTACATAAAATGTTTTCAAATGGATTTTTTTCATGTTTATGAAACAGTAGGAACTGTAGGAAGCTTGGAAGATAACAATACAGTTTTACTAATAATGTTTTATTAATCTACTTCATTTACAGGAAGCGGTCATCAGGCAAAATTTGCTTACCTCAGCAGAGACAAAAAATTAATGGGCAAAAGTACAGTGTGTAGGTAGGTTGCTATTTTCAGTGCACTTAAGGTTCTTTGAAGGGAACCTTATTCTAAGGAGTTGGAATAGCTGTCAAAATGCAAGATTTTGGTCTTTAAAATGTTTAGGTAGTACATTCAACAATGAGATATTGAAGGAACTGGCTTTGAAGTACATTAATATGGTCCCTTTGTGAGTTTTTATTAAAAAGTGCCTTGGAATGATGCGTATGTGGGTTTGAATGGTTGAGAGAAATTAAAACAAATATGTTTATTTTTACATGTGCTTTAAAAATTTTTGCAAATACTTTTCTTTAAGATTTGTAAACTAAATGTTCTTTCTGATAGTCTTCCCAAATTTGAACATAACTTATGGAATATGATTTATAAAGTTATTTGAAGCAGGCATCTTTTTTTTTTTTTTGTTGATGGTGTTTTACTACATTTGGTGCGTTGAAATGTAGTGCAATAATTGTTGCACTTCAGTATCATTTACTGGAGTCTCTAATCATAACAGAATTTGGTCAGGGTTCTGTGATTGTAACTTTGCACCAGTTGCATCACACAGTGGGTTAATTCTGCATTTTGGCATATGAATAACAATTGCATTTTATTCATCCCCTTAAAAAAGAAATAAAATAAATCCTTCATTAAAATTTTCATATTAACAGAATCTGCTTTACACAAATGTTCTTTGGAATCCTTAGCATTCCTTCAGCTCAAATGACAAAGTCTGAAATGATCTGTGAAAAAAGCCCTTAGTTTTGCTCATACAGACATGTATGTTGTTAATAATTATATGGGATAGTTCGGGATAGGATTACGTTTAATTCAATAAAAATGATCTTTGAAGATGGAAGGTTCAATTTCAGGACTATTTTGTTTTATCTTTATGTTAATAAGTAAAAATTCAGTGGCTTTGTTTTTTATTGCAAGTCTCAAACTGTGGTGCTATGTAGGTGTAGCCAGTTTTTATATTTATGGCCTAAACACAGAGTAGGAAGGAGGTGATGTTTCTAGATTGGTTGTTACGCCATTTTAAATGTACAGTTTGTTACATTCCTGTGAATTAGGGAGGTATTTGAGTGGACTACAAACGGCATTAATGAGAGCCTACAAATTACTGGGGTGGGGGGGAAAAGTGAACGTGATAAGAAGGCATGAAGTTAAAAACGTATGAGTTAGCTTTGGGGTTTTGCCAAATAGCATGTTAAAGTAGCATGGTCACGTTCCCAGGAACATGTCACGACATGCTTAGGATTCATTAAATTAAGATGAGCAGAAGAGTCAGTAAACCTCAAGAAAGCTTGCTTTTGTGATTACACTGTTTTACATTTTGGCAATATGTGTTTGAATATAATGATACACTGCGGAAAGTCCCAGAAGTAATTTTGAAGAGTTTTCCTTTCTTTTGTCACGTATTGTTTGTTATGCTTAGCGAGAATTCAGTTTGAGGACTTAAATGTGAATGTGAACGTTCTCCTATGGGATCCTAGCTCTTGTCCCAAAATCCCAAATTGTTTGGGAAAAAGCTATGCTTGGCACAGGTTGGTTTCTTGTTCCTCAGAGTAATTTATCAGTATGTTGCTTTTCCTTCCAGGGCAGTCTCCAGATTGTTTTGGCTTTGCTAGAGCAAGGCTGGGTAGGTAATTTACCATTAGAGACTGCAGCTTTTCACCAGTAGTTTCTGAGAATTATTTTTGCAGCAAAGTATGTTTCTCTTCAGTCTCCCATGTAGTGCTTGGAAAAAAACTGAGACCTGAGCAGCCTGTGGTGTGGAATTGTAGTTCCCTGTGCTGCTTTGAGAGCCAGTGTTTAAAGTTCAGTAACGGAGTATGCAGACTGGTAACCAGGAGTTTGAGAAGCTGTAGTTATAGATATCCTTGGTATCAGGAAGACAAAAATTGTCCTGACTTAATTGCTGTGATAAGGCAGATGACTTCTTGTTCATGAATTTATGTTCTGAACTAGGCAGTATGATCACTTCCTAAAGCCAGAAATGCTTGAGAAAGATGCAGACGCCAGGGTAGGAAGAATAAAGATGTATTGCTTGTGAGCTCCTAGGCCTGTGATTCAGGAGTGTCAGTGCAGCCCTGCTTATTTAAATTTGGAATAGATCTGATACTTTGTGAAGCAGTACCAGACAGACCTGTTTTGAAATACAGGTTCCACAGATGAAAAGTCATTAATTTATTGAGAATAATCTGCAGCTCTGTTCATGTTGAAGTATTAAAATGGGTTTGTCTTGTAAAAGAAGCCTACTTTGGTTGTGCACTTCTGTATCTCTGTTGTCTCTTGTTTCCAGTTTCTACTACTTTTCATAGAAGCGTTTTACTCAAGACGATACTTTGTATGTTTTATTTCCTTTGAAAAATAGGTATTTTAGAACAGATCTTAGAACTGAGAGATGCTTCTGTGAGAATGTTTTCAGATACAGATTTTTGTTTGTATTAAGTCCTGCAAACAGATTTGTTGCTTTGAACAAGAATGAAGCAGTTATATTTCAGAGCCCCTGATTCAGAGCATGTCTATTCCTGTGAACGTATATGGGAGGAGGAAGCAAATATGAAATTCTACTTTAATATAAGTAGGATGAGGTAGCAAAATGTAAAATTTCAATGTAAGTGCGAGGCCAATTATAATAGTTAGTAGTCTTTACAGAAAGGGACTGGAGAATTCCTATGGAGAATAGCATGCATGCTCTGGTCTTGATGAGAAGAAATTGGAAACATCAGTACAGAGTAGAAGTTCAGATTAAGTATTGTAAGTCACAAAGTTCCCGGAGGGGATCCGGTCTTTCTGCTAATTGAGCTAAGCCACAGCTTTTCTTTCCTATGTGTTGGATCACTATAAATAATTGAGATTTGAAATAATTTTCCCCCTGAAATTTATCAGCATTTTAAGAAAGAAGGCTGTTAAACTGAAAAACACTAATGAAAGGAGGATAACAGAACTGACCTAGAACTACCTAGAAAGTAAAAAACCTAAATGTTTTCATTTCAATCTTTTGTCAATTAATACAAACTGGAGACTTCACATGAAACCCAGAAAAATGAATACATAGAGGATTCAGAGAATACTTTCCAACTTCACAGAGCCATAGTATCCTGAAAGTCCATAGAATTCATTCTTTCATAAATAGCATGAAATGCAGAAACTTGGAAGTCCTTTTATAGTTTAAAAGAAAATGTACAGCTCCTTTGCTTTATCCGCTTAACTAGGGCTATGCATGTCCAAAACAGCTATCGAAGCATTTAATCTAAAGTTTAGCAAATTTATCCTTAAAAACAACAACCATTAAAGGTGCTTCAGATCATCCATATTTTCTCTGTATGTTCTTCATGGCTTACTGATAGATTATTTTCCTGTAGTGTTGTTTTTGAATCATGAATTAAGAGGCATTGGTCAATATTTTGGTTTATTTTTTTTCAATTGAAATTTTAGACTGAGGGTTAATGCTTGATGTGACTTGAGAAGCACAGAGGTAACAGTAGTAAAGCTATTTTAGTATCCATGGGTTTCTTGTCATTAGTTGTCATTCTTTCCCAGTGAAAAGACAATTGAGCAAGTAAAATCGCGTGACGGTGCTGCATGTTGTTTGGCACCTTGTGGAGTGAGAGTGGGGTGGTGGTTACTCCTTTCAGCTGTGTTCCTGCTAGCAGGACCAGGACAGTGATTCTTCCCCTGTACTCAGCACTGGTATGGCCTCACCTTGAATTCTGCGTCTGGTTCTGGGCCCCTCAGTTTAGGAAGGACATTGAGGTGCTGGAGTGTGTCCAAAGAAGGGCAATGAGGCTGGTGAAGGGTCTAGAGCACAAGTCCTGTGAGGAGAGGTTGAGGGTGCTGGGTTTGTTTAGCCTGGAGAAAAGGATGCTCAGGGGAGACCTTGTCACTCTCTACAGTTACCTGAAAGGAGGGTGTAGCCAGGTGGGGGTCAGTCTCTTCTCCCCAGTAACCAGCAGTAGGACAAGACGGCACAGTCTTAAGCTGTGCCGAGAAAGGTTTAGGTTGGACATTAAGAAGTTCTTCACAGAAACAGTGATTGGGCATTGGAATGGGCTGTTCAGGGAGGTGGTGAATTCAGCATCCCTGGAGGTGTTTTAAGAAGAGACTGGACATGGCGCTTAATGCCATGGTCTACTAGGTAGGGTGGTATTTGGTCAAAGGTTGGACTTGATCATCTCAGAGGTCTTGTCCAACCTAGTTGATCCTGTGCTTCTGCCCCAGAGGTGTCTGTACCTGCTGTAGACATGGCAGAATATGGTATGTAGTAAATTCTGTATGAGTTTCAGTGGTGGTACCTCAGTTGCTACTTGTGTTCTGTATCTTGTTGGCAGCCCTTGTGGAAGGGCATGATGAAAAAATTTAGAATGGCAAATTTATTGGTCACCCTAGTTCAATTTCACCACCACATGTGATCAGTTACATATAATATTTGCTTTGTAGTGTTGTCCATCATACAGGGATTCATCCTTCTAATAAAGTGCATTTTGCAATAGGGTGCTTGCTTTGATATTCAGATATGGTTTCCTGGCTGTTAAGATACTGTACATTGGGGCTGTGGTTATTTCATTGTCCCACTTGCCAAAGCATGGTGTAACCACATGCTTGTAGTGACCTGATTATAGCACAACTGGACCAAGGACCCAGCTGACTGAAAATGTAAGGAGCCAGCCAGGAGCAGGACTATGACAGTAGACTTCACTGCTGTGAAACATGCCTTGTGAAAATCTTGCTCAGTGATGAATCACACTGTAGCAAATCTTTATTTATAAAACAAAAATGAAAAAAAAAATGTTCCTGTTCAGACCTTAATGCAGAAATTACATCCTTAATGTAAGAATTGTCTAGTGAATATGTAGAACATTTCTCTGTCACTTCAAAATCCAAAAAACTTGCTTACCATTAAGTTTTGTAATTGGTCAGTACTTCAGAAGCAGTGGATCCTCTTCCAGGAATCTCCACTTTTGGAAGCAAATAGTTTGTCTGCAATATAATTTGCTTGATAACAGTTTAAGTTCAGATTCTTTAAAAAAATTGTTTGATTGTGACTGATTTTTTTTTCTGTTTCACTTAGATGTGGGTGATACAGGAGTCTTGTCAAGTTTTTTTTTTTCTGCTAATAAGGAAAATGCTTTTGCTGTAGGATATATCTCCAGTTACTATATGAAATATATTTTTCTGTTCTTTTATACTTTATACTGTATATATTAATAGTATTGTTGTTTCTGAACTAGTTTGTTGAAGATAAGTTCTGGTCAGAACTATGAAAACATAGCCTTTTGGCTAGGTTTTGGGAGTTACAAGTTGTGCACAGCACTGCTCTATGGGCTGTTCGTGTACACTGCCTCCAGGAACATTTTCCTTTGTAGCAATAAGCATTTGGTAAGTTCCCTTTTAAAAAGGGGGGAAGGCTTAACAGAAGTTGTAAAGAATGTGTTCGTTTAACAGCTCAGTAAAAAAAGCTTATGGTACCACAAAGATACAGAAACAATTTTTAAAAATGGCGGTATTGAAGGAGATCAAACACAAAGAACATTTCAGTATTTGTAAATGCTATTGACAGTTGTAGTTTTGAGAGCTAGTTATTGTACGCTTCAGTCACTGTAGTCAGTATCTGGGTGGTCTTTAAATTAAGAATAGTTATAAATTTATGCAACATGTAACTGCATATAGTTATCCAGTATATAAGTTCATAATGAAATGTATCACGCTTCATATTCTTAGCAGCCTGCTGCTCAGAGAAAGGCATATCTATCCTTTTAGAGTATTCACTTAGATTTTGAAAATGTGGTAAAGAAATTAGACTTTCTCTGTCTTTCATGAATAAGATTTAATTCTGGAACAATGTGTCTTTTTAAAAGCAAACCTCTAAGATTCTGCTTCAAAATTGTGCAGGGGGAGGCAGGGGCAGGGAACGGGGAAAGGATTGCATCACTGAAGAAGCAAGAAAACTTCTTCCAGGACTTGGCTGACCCTGAGAAGACTTGAAACAATTTGGCATCAGATTGTTGTGTAGTGATGTAAATCTCCTCTATTTTTCCCATCTGCAATACTGGTAAAATGTGTTGAGACTAAAATTAATTGGAGTGTTTTGCTATTGCAGCTTTAGATGAAAGTGAAGTAATGCTGCTGGTCAGGATAGCATTTGACTCTTACAAAGTCAGATGTAGGAATTATGAGCAAAGCTATATACATTAGCTGAAGGTTGAGTAGACCCATTTTCAGTAAAAGTACTCTTTTATTTTTTTTATGAGACCAGAATAACAGGAAGCCATACCCTGTTGCTTGTTTTACCAGGCTGTTGAGGCACTAAACATTGCTGTCCTGTCTTGTAACTCTGCATACAACTTTTCTCTGAGAAACTGCAAGGAAGATATGAGATGGAGGGGACCGTCCCATGTCTGGGACTTGAGCCAGGTCTCAGCAACATTTGCTGTCTGAGCTTAGACTGCCAATTTTGAGGTAGCTCTGTTTTAAAATGTTGTGGTGTAAAGTCTGTCGCTTCCAAAGGGAGTTGCTTTTAATTGAAAAATGACATGTTATTTCAGTTTCTGATATTTGAACAAAATTTACAATATATATTAAGCCAAAGTTTTTACAATATGGGAATGTGACAGAAATTCATGTAGTTAAATGAGAGAGTGCATAACTGGTCTAATTAATTTTTGACAACCTTCATCAAGAACAGAATTATTGAAGAGGTTTAAATTAAATGTGTGGAATATTAAAACAGTGGGAAGGCATAATAGGTACATTTACTGCTTTCTTAATTTTACCTAGTGATTGTGTTTGCAATAGTGTGGTAGGGAGCTCAGAGTCTGTAATTTATCTTTTCCAGTGTGGAATAGTATCTAACTCTGAAAATTCTTTACTAATGTCAATTAGCACTTAAATAATGAGGAATCACAGTTCAGAAGTTTTAAGTCTTACATAATTCCGGTACTTTTTCATTATACTTTTTTTCAAAATCAGCATTTTTTTTTTTTAAGACTGGATTTGTCCTTGTGCTTTAGGTATGGTATAAAAATATTCAAAGTTGGTTTGTCACACTTTATTTTATGGAGGATGAACCCTGTACAGCTATAATCACAACATAGGCTGGCTATGTACTCAGAAGCTTAAAAGAAACAGGCCCTGGAATACTTAGAAAGCATCTTAAGGCTTTATTAAAAAAAAAAAAAAAAGGCATAAAAGTCTGTAATTTTAACTGGCATTTTTACATTTGCACTGAAGAGTTGTAGACTCTTAAGTATGTTTTAGAAGGATCCTCTAACAAGCCATAAATGAATTTAACTTTAACTTGTCTGTACTCCTGGGAAATGTTTCTGCTTTTGCAGAATGTAGCATTCATCTGGAGAAGGAGAGTCACTGAGAGGCAGGTATGCTGCCAGGAAGTCGTGGCAGCTCGTAAATATTTCTTTCTCTTCAAGGATTCAATATATTAAACATACTTAATGTCTTGAATTTTCCAGTTATATTTTAAGGTAAGACAAGATGTTTGATGTGCTGTGTGTGCGGAATGAATTTTTTGGCCAGAATATTCTCAGCTATTTCTATTTTTAGAATACCTCTGGAAGACAAAGAGCCCAACCCAAAATTTCTTAAAATTCAACATAAATTAAAAACTGTTATTACCTCTTTCTTGAGGATACTTCAAACTAATGGCTAGCAGCTTGCATTAAATACTATATGTGTGAATATACTGATAGATAAATAATCTAAAAAGTAGTTGCTCTCTTTTTTAGTTATCTTCTGCCTTGCACTTCCTATGCAAAAAACATCCCAAAAAACACCAACAACATGCCCTCCATACCCTGTCAAAACCTGGAGTAGAAAAGGCTCTAGTACTGATTTATTTAATATCAACCAACTCCATCTGACTAAGGAAAGAGAAAAAATATTCTGTTGCACCTCTATTAATCATCCTCTACATCTGACTGTACAGTACTTAACTGCAAGAAATGCTTGGAAAACCAGGGCTTATTTAAAATACAGTGTTTTAGATTGCACAGACATTAAAGTTTTGACTGTATCCAGGAAGAAGCAGGTAGGCAGTGCAGCTGTCTTAAAAAATTAGTGGAATCAGTATTATGTTAAAAATACCACAAAAGAAAAACAAAAATCCCACAAAAAAAAACCAACCAAAAAAACACAAAACAAAAGAGAAAACAACAGAAAACTCCCAACAACAACCCTTGCCCCCCAAACAACAACAACAACAAAAACCAAAGAAAACCCTACAGTATTCCTGGAAAGAAGAGCTTTTTCAACATTGAAATGTCCCAGCTGGAGCAATGGTTACCCTTTTAGGTGAAGCAGAAATACTGAAATTCAGCCTCCTAGCTGGGAGTCTGAGCTGAAAGCAAAAAGTAATAGAAGGGCTATTCGTTAGTTTTTAATATTTTATTCTTCTCACACAATAGAAAAGATTTGACATGATGGAAATACCTGAATCCTGTGATCATGAACCAAATTTGAATTAAGTTTCAAGGTTTGTTTATTCCTCTTGTTTCACAAGCTTTTATCTCTCTCTGATACACAGTGCAGAAGTTTCTAATAGTAAATAAGCCAATAAAAAACAGTGTCCAGTGAACAGGTGCAGACTACCTAATAATTATTGTTACATCATTTAATAAGGCTTAATATTTTACAGAAATACAGATCTAGAAAGCTTATCAGTGGGCATTTTTGGCTTCAACTGAATTGGGTATTTAGGAAGTGTTGAGAAATACTGCTTGAACAGTTTGTAAGGTAATGACTCTACAGAGATAGCTGGAGGCACTTAGCAGATGAAACTGTGTCAGCTCTGCTTAGATGTGATGTAAGGGACCACAGTAAGATTGAGAGAAAGGGCAAAAAAAAACACTCTCCCAGCGACAGAGCATGACATGTGGTCATGTTATTTGCTCACTGACAAGTATATCAACACTGTCCTCCTAATGCTGCTCGAGAGTCACTTCTCTGCTGCACTATCAGCAACCATCTTCCCTTGCCTGTGAGGCCCGGCTGACCTTCAGGTTTCTGACTTGTTCACTCCCATCCCCATGCTACTACCCCCTGTCCTGGTAGTGTCTCTGCTGCAGGTGATTTTCATTTTTGCATCCCCAGGAGGGATATAGCCTCCCAAAAACCTGAGTGTTGTTTTAATTTTTCCTCACCACCAGCTTTCTTGTAAAAATTTCTGATTTGGTAGATTGTGATTTCAGTGTAAAATAATGTTTGCATATTGCTTCACCATGGGTTTTCTTTTGTTTTTATAGCTTCTTAGGGGACTCATCAACATAAAAGGTTTCTGAGATGCTCCTTATTATGAAACCTTTATGTCATTTCTGTAATACTGGGAACAATTATCTCTGCTTCAGAAGTGAGACCATAGTGAGAGCAATTGGCTGGCTTGGACCAGACTAGGACCTGTTTTCTTTTCTGGGTTAAGCTCTGTTGGTCCATGTGTGCATCATCTGAGTTGTCTGTTGTTTGCGGAAAAAATTGTTGAACAGCTGGAAATGATACCAAGCATCAGAGATGGCAAAGTATGTCTTGCTGATATTGAAGCTGTAACACTTGGTAGAGAAGAAACATTTTAGCATTGCAGATGTCTAGATTGTGAAGCTGAAGTCCAACCTGGTTAATCTTACTTAGTTAACTTCTGCTGTAGTTACTATTAAAATGTGTTTTGTGAATACATGATGACTATTGAATACCAATGAAAAATGAAAACCTCTTAAAAGTGTTTTTCTCCTCCCTTCCCTGCAAAACTGTTCTAAGTTTTTCATCAAAAATCATACTATACTTGCTTGTATTTTTGAAAGTATTTGACCTGTCTGCGGATTCTGTGAATTAAGATGCTAGAATTCCAAACCTCACTTATGGTCTCATTATCATTTAACCTGCTTAGCTCTCTTCATATGACTGTAGGTATGTCCCTTGAGGATCTTTTCTCTGCTACATGCCCATGCACATTTTGTGGAACGTACACTAGTTAAACAACTGCCCTGTTTTGGTGTATTGTAGCAGAGGGGGGAGTACAAGCAGAAGAGAGAAGCAGTAGTCTGAGGTCAGATTGGTATGTCCCTGTTGAAGTCCCCTGTTGCTTGTACAAATTACAGCAATTCTTTTCAGAGTAAAACTTCTTGTTCCCTCTATCTGCTTTGCCTTGTTGTCTTAGCACCTCTCTTTGAGTTTTCTGCTGAAGTTACTTCTGTTATAAACAGTTCTATACCTTATTTCATACAGAAATGGGTTTTTAGAGTAGAAGGTGCAGATTTTTTTAACCGGTGACTTTTTGTCATTTTTTCCTTTTTTGCCTCCTGGGGGAATTTATAAAATCTGTCAGAGTTTTAAGTATTTCTAAGGAACAATTTACCTGTGCTTAGTGTGATTTTATTTTATGAGTTCATTTCTCCAGTTACCTGATCCAGCTTTCAGACTGCGCACTGTCTTGTGAGTTTGGCCATACACACAGTTTGTTGCAATAGAATTTTGCTGAACAGAGAAGTTTTTATCAATTTGCTCTGAGTATTTCAATGTTTAAGAAAATGCCAAATTCCAGCTTCTTTCCCTGGGGCCTGTAGGGAATGATAGGATTTTGTTATTTCTGAAGTACATAGTACAGTAGAATTTTCTAATCTTTTAAAGCTGAGCTTTGCAATTGTATATGCTCTATTAAGGAACTCTCCAGAGTGCATTTGAGTAGCTCTAGAATATCTAACTGGGTAAAGTGTCTTTTTATTTATTTCATTAAAAAAAAAAAAATGCCACAAAGCAACAACAAAGGCAAACCCAGGCATGAAACTGAAAATAAAATTCAAATAGATGAACTTTGTGAATAAAAGGTTTTCTTACTCTATTTTTTTTATGAAAAGGTAATTCCTGAAAAACAGGAAAACTTATTTTGCCTGCAATAAAATACTCAAAAGCACTAATGCAGTCCATATGGTGCTCTGCAATGGTTTTCAATTATAAAATCAGTTTTTCATTAAAACTGCAAATAGTTTTCGATCAGTACATTTCTGAATTACCTAATGGGATGGATCAAAGGTTATCAGACAAAAGAAGGATGTTGCCATTCTGATACCTTCCAATGGCAGTTTTTATTATGGCTGAGGTGCAAAATACTGGTTGAGAGAAACAGAGCAAACTTCTGAGGAGCCAGGAAAAGTGCCACTGTAGTAGAAAATTTGTTGTGAGAGTGTTTGAAGAAATGTAATTATCTTTCTGGAGTGCAATTTGAGGTTTTTGCTTATTTGTTTGCAAACTTCACAGCTGAATTTCTCTTTTCTAAGGCTGACCCATTTCCATGTTAACCAAATACCAGTTTTCATAGGCAGGTTTACTGTAACAGTCACTAGAAATGCAGGATTGCCTCTGTTACGTGCTGCTTTGCTTGTTCCTTGGGTTCCGTTTTCCCAAGACAACATAGGTACTTCAGAAGCTTGTTTTGTTTTTGAACATAATTTTAGTCAAGTCAGGCTTCTTAATGTAACTGATGTCTTCTTTGATGGTATTCCCAAAAGACAATCAGTAAATAAGTGTGATACACAGATTGTGTATGGTTAGCTGATAATTATCCTGATTGATCATCAACTGAGAACATACTTTGAAACTTACTTTTTGTTAAAATATTGAACTAGTTTCTTAAAACTACAATGGAGGAGTTGTCTTAATTAGGTAACAGGACTATGCCAGTACATAATTTATTTCCAAGATTTTCTTTTGTTCACTGTGTGTGAACTTAAAATAGGATTGAATTTAAAAGTATGAGCTAACATGTTGCCCCCTGAATTTACTGACACAATTGTCAGTTCTTTCTAAAAGATGGTCCTCTTTCATAGTGAAGGGCATTGCACAGCCAAGCATATAGCATTTTACAATAGTAAGTCAGAAATACTATATTAAATTGAATCTAGAACCACTCTTAGTCTTGAATGGACTGTAAATACTACAAGCTACCGGAAGCATCAAGACAAGAGAAAGTTGGTAAACATACTTACATTTAGGTTGGGCTGTAAAGGTGGTATATTAGCTTTGGAGTTTTTAAATATTCATTATATATATATAAATATTTGTATTAATTAGTGATTAAAAATTTACATATTTGTACTGTTTAATATTTATAATATTGTCAGACAAGTAATAATTGTTCCTGAGGGACAAAATTCCTAAACCATTGACAGAAAATACAGCTGTGTGTTTTACAGTACGTGTGTGGGTATGTGGATGGGTGCGGTAGACAGGACTGTGACATCATTGTCATGTTTGCAAAGGAGACATGCTGCTTTTTCTCCTCTGGTCACATCACTGACTAAGGTGGAACGCATGCGGCACCTTCTTGGTTTCTTCCTAAGCTTCTCTAGATAGAGTGCTGGTGTGTTTGCCCTTCTTGTCTTTTGCAGATCTCTTGCTTCCTTTCTCATATTTGAAATGCCTTTCTTGTGTGTGTTTGGATTTTGTTGAATGATGTGTGAAAAGATTATTTCCGGAAGAAGTGTATCTCATTGATCAGACCCATAAAAGGCATGCAGCTTAATGCAAAGTCTTATCCCCAGCCACTCTTGTGACAGATTCAAGTCTAGTGCCTGTAATTAGTAGGAGTAGAACCTACAGGACTCTCCCCCAGGATGCGTGTGGTGTCAGCCATGTTATGAAACCAATTAAAGTTTCTTGGAATCGTAATTTTCAAGTTTAGCTTTAGTAATTTGAATCTTGGTTTATTTTTATTTTAATGTATCATAGTTTTTCTTACTCCTCCTGTGCTGTTTCATTTCATAAGAGTTAAAGGTGGTTAAAAACAGTTAGTATGTCCATCTTGTTGAGGAGAATTTCTGTGTCTTGTTTCATATATGGGACTGCACCTCTTGGATATAGTTTGCACGCAGCAGGGATTCACAGTTCTAGTGTAGCTTTTGAAAGCATTATTATATTTTGTAAAACACTTGTAAAATTTTACCTTGTAGGTGATTGTTCTTGAGAATATGAATGGAAGGTAGTCTAATTATATGTGGTAGTCCAACTATAGTCATAACTAAATGTCCTTTATTTCCTTGATGGTCAAAATTTTTGTGTGGAATTTCTGCATAGGAGTTGCTATGCATCTTGTCTGTCATAACTTCCTTTTTGAAAGGAAAGACCATGAATGCTTTAAGGAGACCAGTTGTATTTTACCTGCTTGTAGACTTGACCTAAGTAAGTCTGTAAATGAGATAGTTGCTTTTACTTTCTACAGTGCTCAGTGAATTTGGGAAATAATCAGTTTATGTGCCATATAGCACAAGTACCCAGGGTTGATTCTAAAGGCTATCCAACTGACTGATTCTGAAATTAAATGAGGGAACAAAGGATCTCAACTTCTAGTTTTTTTTTGTCATTCAAGTTGAAAATGAAATGTATCTATTTGTACCAGTGTACTTCTCATGGTGATGTATAATAGCTGTAACTTAGCACCGAAGGGTTGGGATTTGAAAGATCTTTTGCGTTTAGTGAAATGGTAATGTATATTCCACTGTATATCAATTCCGCTTTAGGACAAATAGGACTTATCTTTGTCACTGAGAAATAGAACCATAAACAGTAGTAGTTTTTACTATAAATTGAATTTAGCTATCTTACCAACTGATGGAATTCCAGATTATATATTTTGACTTAAATTGCAGACTGATTTGGTTATTCACTTGATTTTTAATAGACGTTTTTAGAGACATTTTTCACTGGCAGGTATGTTAAGGGTCACTTTTGCAGATACTTTGGATATGCAAGTATGTTAACTTATGTGAAAACATTGATTTGTGACAGAAGAGGAGTAAATTTTTGCCTTTGCTTATTAAGACCTAAACAGCAATGTCAGAAGCCATAATACATAGATGGGTAGAAGCTCTGTACCATTAGACTGAGATTGCAGCTTCTAATTGCTCCCATGTAATGATTGTGTGTATGTTGACAAACAACATAGTCATTGGAGAACAGGAGAGGGAAGATACTGCTAGAATTCTTAAAATGGTGTCTCTTTTTTTTTTTTTTTAAAGTTGTATTACTGTGTATAGTTTTCACCTCTCATAAAAATCATGAGTATAATCAGTTGTAGTGCAATGATCAATTTTTCTGCTCTATGAAAAATTAAAAATATCCATTCTCCTGGAATATTTTATAGTATCATCTTAGTTTAGATTTTACTTTTTTCATGGTGTAAGCTCTCCTTGGGCACTGCCTATAGTAATATTGCAAAACAGAAACGTAATTAGTTTTCATTTTTTAATAGTTTAATTTGCTTCAGGCTGTTAAACTAACTTACTGTACAATCATGCTAACAGTTTTTACGTGATTATAAAGATCTTCTTGCTGCTTAAACCAACAAAGTTTTAAATAGTTTTTCCTTAAAAATTATGTGTCAGTAGTATATTTTCAGTTATTGGTGACACGTTTTTGTGTGCTGAAGTATACTATGCTGCAATGTTCCTTGCAATGAAAACTATTTTTCTTTAAATATTTTTTTTTTCTAAATATGTATTGTTGGCTGTCACGTGTTGCATACTCAGCTGAAGGGTAAAGGTCAGTGACTACAACAAACTGCTTATTAGATCCTTCAAGTTCTTAACACTTGTACAGTTCTTCTAGTTTCCCTGTAGTGGTTATTAGGAAATGTCCTGCAGAAGAATTTAAATGTCTTGTCAGGTTTGTGACTGCATTTTGCTTGATTAGCATTAACTTGATGTTGTGATTTTTAAACACAGAATCACAGAACGGCCTAGGTTGGAAGGAACCTTAAGGATTATTTATTTCCAATGCCCTGCCATGGGCAGGGGCACCTTCCACTAACCCAGATTGCTCACAGCCCTGTCCAACCTGGCCTTGAATACTCCATGGATGGAGCATCTATAACTTCTCTGGGCAACCTATGCCGGTGCCTAAGCATCCTCACAGTAAAGAATTTTTTCTAACATTAATCTAAGCTTACTCTGTTTCAGTTTGAAGCCATTCCCCCTTGTCCCATCACCACATGCTCCATCTTTCTTGTAAGCTCCCTTCAGGAACTGAAAGGCATCAATTAGGTCACCCCACGGCCCTCCCTATTCCAGGCTGAACAATCCCAAATCTTCTCAACCTGTCCTCATAGGAGAGGTGCTCCATCCCTCTAATGATCTTGATGGCCCTCCTGGATTTATTTGAACAGGTTGGTGTTTTTCCTATGCTGGGGACCCCAGAGCTGGATGCAGTATTTGAAGTGGGGTCTCAGGAGAGCAACGCAGAGGGGCAAAATCACCTCATCCTGCTGGCCACACTGTTTTTGATGCAGCCCAGGATATAATTGGCTTTCTGGGCTGCAGGCAGACATTCCTGGCCCATGTCCAGCCTCTCATCTATCAGCACCCCCAAATCCTTCTCAGCAGAGCTGCTCTCCATCCGTTCATCTCCTAGCCTATATTGATACCAGGGCTTTCCCCAACCCAGGTGTAACTTGTGCTTTCAAAGAAGCACTTGTGTTCATCTGATCAGAAAGGAACATAGTTTGTGGCCACATGGCTGTTTAGTCCTCTTAACTCTATCCTAACATGTAGTTTCTTCCCTTTCTTTCCACTGTTACAACGACTATTTTCTAGTAATATTTATACATGAACCTACCAGTAGGAGTTGTTAGTACTTTTGCAATATTATGCTAAAGGATGAGTTGACTGAAGTGCACCATTTTTACATTTTTAATGAATGGTTTCACTGCTAATGTGTCTTGTGCAACAGAGAACTGAGTTCCCACAGTAGAAGAGGAAGAGTAGTTGAGGATTGGGAGAGGTATTTGTATGACAATGTCCTGAGTAGACAGGAATTTTTTGCTTAATAGTTTGCCAGTGCAACTGGCATACCAATTCTGTGAGATTGTGTTGGCATGTGTGTGTATATTTGTATGAATGAGAGACTTAAATACAAGAGCTGATTGCTACCTTCCTTCACCTCACTAGTCTAGACCTTGTGAAGGTGCAAAATCTCAGGTTGCTGTTACTTTCCAAAGGGTTTAAAATGCATTTGCAAGTGCTCTGTGAACTTTGCTGTATTTACTTTTGTAGCTGATTGGACAATGATCTCTGAGCCTATGAAAAGGGAGTTGCAGTCTTTGTGTGTGAGGTTTCCTGGTGGCTTCTTGTCCTAAGAAATAAGCAACAAAGTTCCACCTGCAGCTCTGTCCGCATTCAGCACAGACCCCGTTATTCTTGTACCTTCTTACAAGTGCTGCAGTGGTGTTTTTTCTGTATCTGTGCATATGCTTGTAGCATGAGTGACTAATGCATACGTTAGTGAATACTGGAGTAAGTTAACATGGATAGGAACATGCTACTTCTAACTTGGCAATCATATGACGCCGTCATTGCATAAACCTGCTATAATATAAAAGTCTATATGGGGATAAGTGCTCTAAGTCAGAAGTTTTCCAGCTGTTTACTGTCACTGGTGACTACTGACAAGTGAATAAACTGGCTGCTGGTATTAACTTCAAAATGAGCAAGAAGTAAGCAACCTGGTTACAGCAGCTGCAGTTTAAGTCTCTAATGCCAGTTCCTGCTCTTTCTGTTACTGGCCTTTAGCAGCTTGACTCTTTATTGTGCTGTTAGTTCTGTGACAGGGATGGATAGTGGCATGAATTGTACCACCATGTTTCTCTGTAGTGATCAGTGCTGTGGTTCATCCTGAGAACAAGTGGCAGTTCTTTCTAGTGAAATGGAATCCTGTTAGAGGTGCAGACAGTTGCCAGAATGCCCTCCAGTGCCTCTGCTGCTTCCCTCAGAGAGAGTGTGGACAGCTTGAGCAGTGCACGCGACTGCTTTGCTTGGCAGCCTTGAATGACACAGAATTGCTTACAAAAATGCTGCTGTGAAGAAGTGTCTGTCTCTGCAAAAGGTTTTTGAAGATCTTCAGGGTAGCTGGGCGTAGTGATGCAGCTGGGTTGCAGGCAGGGTTCCTTCAGCCTTCCCCACTTCCCCTGCAGCTGCAGCCTGCAGTGCACTGCTCTGCTCTCTGGAGTTCCATCAGCACAGTTTTGTTAAGGTATCATGTAGAAATACAGGTTGACAAAAATATCAATATTTGTCTAATTATTAAAAGTTTTCTTAATTTCTTCCTTGTTGAACTTCATATTAATAGCATTGCACTTCGTCAGTCCTGAGGGCATAGTCTTGATTAGTTTTTTGGGCCACTGTCTTATATGATTATCACTATGGAAAATAATCTTTTAGACAATTTAAATTTGGTGGAGAGTTTAAAATATCTTTCAGCTTTTCAGTAGATAGACTTCATATTTGGGCATACTAGCTTTCTTGCATATAAAGATATAATATGCTATAAACATGTTTTGAAAGCTCTAACCCACTGATTCAGAAATCTTTATTGTACCTGTGTAGTCAGCCATGTGACTTTTGCAGAAATAAGATCAAAATCTGCAGGGTCAAAGACAGAACCAGCCCTTATAGGGCTCCTCTATCATAGTGCAGGGTTAGGGATTACGTTAGTCTTGAGTGACTTGCTTTCTCTGACAATTCAGTTTTGTTATTCTGATGATGTGCAAGAGAGGGTTATGTGCAAGAAAAAAATCCTTTTCTTATCCCAGGTATTGTTAGAGGAGCACCAAATAATTTTTTGGGACTTGTGGGAAGCTGCTTTTTTGCTTCTCAAAAGCAGGAGTTGGTTGAGTCTCTCTTGAGCTTCTCTTCATTGCTGGAGGATAGCTTTGCAGAAGCATTTCACTATCCTTTTTACTGCCATTAAAGGCAACTGCTCGTCTCTCTGCACTTTGCTCAGGCAGAGCAAAGGACAAGATAATCCCCTTAGCCTGTTAAATGCTCCATCCCATCTGGTAGGTGATAATTGCATTGTAAGGGGATTAACACAGTGGGATATGCTTACAGTGTAATGAAAGCTTCACTGTAAGTGTGAAAGTCAGCTGAAAGCATTCTAGCACTTTGGGACCTTACATTTGCACATTTTTTGTGAATATCATAAAATACAAGTCTTGTCCGGCGAAGGTATGCAGTACCTTGCCATCCTTCACATCTTCACACAGATTATAAATTTGTTTTGAAGTATCAGTAGTCTGAAGATCTGAAACCCCCTTGTAGGAGTAGTGGAATAGACTTGTTTAGCTGAATGTTTTAGGGCCATTCTGTGAGTACAGCTGTATTAAATGCTTTATAAGTGTTGACTTTACTCAAAAGTCCTATGACTTTGAAATCATGGGGTTGTTACCAGAGGAAGAGTACTCATGTTATTTGAACACTGCCTACAAGTCTTTGTCAGTAAAGGTGAAATTTGAATAAGCCACACTGTGAGGAATATCACAGTAATTTTGTGTCAGCAGGGATTAAAGGATTTTAGGCTGAAAGTAGCTTTTCTTGCAGCCAACCAGAATAAATATTTTGAAACTTCAGTTTTAAGCATGAGCCTAAGGTAGTGCAGACTGACTCTTAAAAAAAAAAAAAGTTAAAAATCATCCTATATTTTTGTAAGTTTATGTAATGTTGTCTATAGTGAAGATAATACATCTTAGGGTTCAGACCATTTCATAAGCTAATTGTAACTTCCATTCCTTAACTTTCAAGATGATAAAGATCTGTGTGAAGAGGAGTTAAGTAGGGAAGTAGCTTGGGACTGATTACCATCCTGCTGTTTGCACTCTCTCCAGTCTCCCCATATGGTACAAGAAACTGGGCAAGTTGCTCTGTGCTGATCAGTATGTGCCGTTTCGCTGGTTTGAACATTAACCTGCTAGATTAAAACAGGGTTTGGTTAGCCGGCACTGTGCTGTGATAGTGTTTCATTGTCAGATTAAATAAGAGTCAGGTGTATAAATATGCACTGTGTGCAGTGGATGCTTTAGCGATATTGTATGACCTTGCTGCAGGATTAAATTTTCTAATGAATTAAGATTCTGTGACCAGCTGTGTGGTTGCTGTTTCTTTAGTTTCCAGTTCCTGACTTAGCATCTGTGTGTGTGTGTGTGTGTGTGCCTGTGGCAGTAAGGGGAAAATAAAATCTAGTGTGTTTTTGTGGGCTGTCTGCAGTAACTTTGCCAGTCTGTGATGAGGATGTTGAGTGTGGTTAAGCTCAACCTTCTTTTAATCATGGATCTGAGTAGGGGAAAGTAGAAAGCTGCTTTTCCAAAACTGTGGTGGTGAGACATGGATGTGATTTCACAGATTTTTTTTTTCCTTCTCTATTTTATCTTTGTTATTTCTTTTAAGGTGGCTGAGCTCTAAAGAATATTCCTTAATATTCTGCTTTTAGATTGAAGGTGTTTAGCTGAGGAGATGAAAACTAAAGAAATTTGCTCTTTTGTTTTCTGACAATCTGTAATTTTAAATAAGCTTGGTTGAAAGGTCATGGAACTCAAAACAACCCAACAAAACCAAACTTCTTCAAAAATGAAGCATGTCCCCTCTCCCCACCCTGGTTGTTTCTGGAATATGAATTTCTGTTGCATGAAAATCCTTCTTGAAAGAACCATTACATTGACAACATATAGAAAGTATTTTTAAGAGGAATTTTCAAATATTTAGAAACAGGATTTTTTTAACAATCCTTATATATATTTAAATATATATACCAAGTATGTAGCAAACCAAATCATATATGATATATAATTGTTTTTCTTCTTATTTAGGTGACAAACAGCATGTTTGGTGCTTCAAGGAAGAAGTTTGTAGAGGGGGTCGATGGTGACTACCATGATGAGAACATGTACTACAGCCAATCATCGATGTTCCCACATCGGTCAGAAAAAGATGTAAGTTCAATATGCTTATGAAACTAGTAATTCCTAAACATTATTTCTCTTGGTGACACCATATTGTATCTCAGAACTCTGTTGGCATTACTGAAGCTCTGCTTCTTATCAAAGATAAATAAATAAGCCAGTAATACATTTCACTTTTTTATGGAGTGTCATGTAGAAATGCATGGAAGACATGAAAGTGTGACTTGAAGCTCATGTCACCTGTAGGTCAGTAATACCATCTAATGACAGGCTTGCATTTAATGTGTGTAGACAACATATTCTTTTTAATTGAAAAAGAATATATCCCTTCAAACTTTCAAACAGGTGCAATTGCTTCAAATCTGCCTCCAAGACTGTCCAGAAATGTCGTGAACATGGTCATGACGGACTTTGAGCTATATAAACATAAGTGTTTCTTATAGACTCTTAGCAGAATTTTAATCCAGATTTTCAAAGAGCAAAGGATTAAAATGTAGTATGGCATAAAGAAAACTAAATAGGCAGCTCTTTTCTGTCTATGTCAGTTACATATGTTCATGTATCACAGGTGGAATGTTTATAATGTTGAACATAGTTTCCTTTCTGTGGTCACTGAGAGGTGCAACTAGCACTCTCAAAACCAGTAGACCCTATATCTCCAATGTGATTCTCGAACATTAAATCCCCAGTTTTAAGTTTGATGCACTGAGGCAAGAATCGTTGTGGTGCAGTAAGAAAGGTAGCAAAAAACGGTGTGCTTTACAATGTACACAGTGAAAGCTGATACTTGGCACGTTGTGGACACAGCAAATGAGTATTTTAGCTGCCTACTTCTTCTGTAGGCAATGTTGCAGAAGTGGATCCTAGAATGGCACTTCAAGAGAAGGAAGGTGGGTGTTCCAGACACCAGGAGTGACAAATGAGAAATCCTAAAAGCTTGCGGGAGACCTGGCCAAAATGGGGCATAGAAGCTGCTGTAGTTGGCAGAAGAGTGATGTTATTCTGACAAGAAATAGAAGAGTGGATTTACAAAAGCTTTTTAAAATTTTATTTTCTAGTCCTTTTTAAGGTTCTCCCCACCTCTGTAGCTTCACTACTGACCATTACAACTTTTAGTTTATGCTTACGAAATTTAAAACTGTTACATGCTATTGTAATGCTTTTTAAAGTTGATCAAAATAAATTCATGGTGGTAATATTGACTGTACACTTTTGATCACTCTGTAATCTAAATGTATATTCTGTGTTGCATGTTCTATTTGCTATTTCATTTGGTTCACAGTAGGTAAGAAAGGTTGGAAAGGTGGTTACATTTTCTTTCCAACCAATTTTCCAGGTTTGAAAACCTTTTCCAGTTAAAAGTAACCATGTTTTCAAATAATCTTTCCACTAGAATTCTGCTGAAAATGTTGTTCTGTATTTGAGAACACAATAAATATATTGACTCTGTTGTTTGGGTATTAGTATTGGCAGATTAAAATAAAATTGCTCAGAATTTTCTCCAAGTAGACTAAAAAAGTGTAATGTTCAAAACCTGGATCCAGTGTTATGAACACTTGGGGGGAAAATTCCAGCATTCTAGATCTTGAAGTACTTTTAATCTTTCTGTCTTCACACCTAAAGTGGGGGTAAAATAAAGGTAAAAGAAATATGAGGGAAAGGAGTAAATCACTTTTATTTTGTCTAGACAAGGTGCAGTTTTACTGTCCTTTGAATTACTCCTCTTTTTTCATTTTCAGTTGAATATAGGGAATGGTGAAATCCTCCTAAAATTTAGAGTAGAGTGAGGACTATTACTGGAAGCCTGTTTGTATAAACTTAGAAACCTGGTTTTGACTTTACTTCTATGGTAGAGTCTCTGGCCTTTTGAAGAGTGGGGTACAGGTGGGGTACAGTGATGACTTGTGCACTGGTTTTAACTGAGTTGGGTGCTTTTCAACTTTCTACCTTGTTTTAGCACAAAAGATGGAGGCTTGAAATTTTTTTCCAAATTATATTAAGAAATGGTTGTTCACTCACTATGTGAAAAGAAAAAATTCGGACCTATCTGAAAAAGATGTGAAAAAATAGTTTATTCCTTTTAATAAACAATTTTCATAGTACTTTGTGGTGTGGTATTTTTTTTTTCTTTTTGCTTTGGCTAATTCAAATTGTAAAATAATTTCCTTCGCACAAATGTAAAGTGAACTAAGGCTGCTTAAGTCCTGCTTTAAACTGTGAAGACTTGTGACAAGGGGAAAGACGTAGGAGCAAATAGTTTTAGGACGTGACTTTTATTTCAGAGCCTCAGTGTAGCTAAGAGCTAAAAGCTTTCTTTTAACTTACTTGTTTTTCAGTAGAGAATGTAGTTCTATATAGGCAGGACTAATAGGGAAGGTGAAATGGAAAAGTTACATGTTACTCACATGCACAGGTGCTTCTAACATTGTACCAGTGCTGATTTGATCTGTTATTTTAGGCCCAAAATTACGGTTCTTTAGATGAGATTGCATCATGCTCAAGCCATTTAATGCTTCCTTTTTACTAAATAAGTGACTTTGCTTCAGATCACAGCACGCTTGCTGTGCTAAGCAAGGAAGTGGAACATAGATCTGTGAATGCTCTGTCTGTGAATTGTTCTACATGATAGCCAGGTCAGTAATCCTTTGGCAAAGAAGTATTCTGTAGAACTTTCTGAACACAAAAGAGGTTAAGAAAATAGTTTCACTTTTGACTCGAAACAAGTGTAGTCTATGTAACATAAATTGACCAGATGATAGACCATGTGCCCAGAGCTTATTTGTGGCCAATTTCACCAACTTAATTGAGCTGTCTATGCACTCAGCAAAATAATTTTTAGGACATGGGTACATGTATTTTTATTTGGATGAGTGACAATGGTAGAAATTGGTAACTCAAGGCCTTCATATACTTTCGAATCTATAGACGTCAAATAAGCAAAAATGACTGTGAGCTTTGAGAAAAGATTAGATCAATTCAGTCTGAACTTTGATTTCTCATGTGTGAGAATGTAAGAAGGGCTCTACAAGGTTTGACCAGTCTAGCCCAATCCACTGAGGGATGCATACATGAGATCAGGGTAACTTCTGTTGCTCTGAGCTGCAGTCATAAATCTGATAGTAGACAGACATGCCTTTTAATGAAGATCTGTTGAAATGATCAGGAAGAATTAGATTTTTATTTTTCAATTAATGCTTTTTCCATATCTTGACCCGGTGCTTTGCTGCTGATTTTCTTTCCCAGTTGCTCAACAGATGGTAAAATAGTTGCAGTAACATAGTAGTAATACTCCTCACTTGCAGTTTTAATTGGGGAAGGTGAGTTCTAGGCTGAAGATTAGATTTACCTCATTGCAACTATTTATCTAGATCCCTAGCACTAGAAAGTCCTCAGATTTGGATATTGAGTGCAGCGAAATGGTTGTTGATTGTAGGAACCTGCTTTCTGGAGTTTTCTTCCATCCTGAGGTAGTAGAACCATGTCTGTGATGGATCAGCTTCAAATGTTCCTCTGTCATGAGGCGGTTTCATAAAGGCAGGTGTCAGAGGGTTTGTCTTGTAATGAACACAGAGGGGGCACTGCAACAAAGGGTGGTCTGAGGTCTTTTACTGTGATTCTCTTGAACTGATTTCTAGAACCTTTACTTAACTTTTACTGTGTTTTGAAATACATGGCCTTATAAAGAGATGATACTTTTACAAAGGATAAACCCCTGAAACAAGGCTTAGTTTACCATCACATTGAGATCCATAGTCTTGCTAAGTTTGGGACACGAGAGGTGTTAAGAGTTTAATCAGTCTTCTGGAGAAAGCTTTGGCTTTAGAATTGCTGAATGCCATGTTTTTCCAGATGAATCGTTGACTTTTTAATGCTATTATTTTAGAATTCTAAGGAAACCTATGGTATCTTGTTTCCCAAGGCCTCTTTCTTGGCATTTGTCTTAGTCCTTGCACAAGAGTTTGTTAGCTTAGTCATAGCTTAATTTCATGTGGAGTTTTAAGTATTTAAGAATTCCCACGAAACCCTCTTGAGTCAGTAGCATTCATGCTAGTGCTGGTTGGCTGAATAGAGGTACTGTACATTAATGTACTTGTAGTAGTCTGAATAGTTTTGATCCATTTGTGGAAGGAAAAAAAAAGGTAAAGCTTATTTTGGGAAATAGATTAATGTCTTTAATTATAAATGGCAAATGAATATTTTCACATGCGTTACTTTGCATATAGACATTCTTGTAGATTTGACTGAATAGTGGGCTGGTTTGCCCTGCTTGCTTTGTGGAACACATGGTTTAGGCTTCTCTCTTTGAAGTGTGAGTTACAAAGTGACACAGTTGCTTTTTACCTTCCAGGAGAGTGATTAAACATTGCTTGCATCTATTATGGAGTACACAGTAAGTTTAAAAAAAAAACAAAACCACCCCACCCAGGACTCAAAAATCCCCAGACAAACTTTAAATTGATGATAATTGCAATGCTATGAATGAAAATATTTGGAAGGATTTGCAGGGAGTGAGATAGAAACTATTCAAGAAACTTGCATGTTTTAATGCAGTTCCCTTTCAGAGCCTGTAGTCATTCTGCCTATAGCTTGCATTTTCATAAGAAAGTTATATAGTATGATGAAAGAACAAAAAGTTTCAAATGCAAAATGCACCCTTTACTGTGTCACCTATGAGTTTGTACCTGAATGGATTTATGAAATAAAACAATACGTCATAAACTAATTTTACTTGAGACAAAAGCAGTTTTTTATATTACTTCACGCAGTTTGCAAGTATATATCTGAATTTGAGTTAGTTCATATCATGTTACAATTGGAAATTATGTCACAAGGAAATGAATTTTACTGTTGATGATTGAAGTATATAGTTTTCACTATGGTTGAGTTTCTATTTAGTTTTTTAATAGAAATGACTGTGGTAGGTGTTGTTTACTTTTTTGTGCTTCCATTTTCACTTCCTCTAAAAGCTTTCTTTTACTACATCTCCCCTTAACAGTGTATAGTGGTTTCATATGTCAGATTTAGCTTTTGAAGTGATGCCTTGGACTAGATTAAGTCCATGCATAAGATCATCTGCATTTTCTAGAAGGGGGAGGTTCTGGTTTCTTTCCCAGTAATTCAGTTCACTGAACATACTGCTTTGTAATATTGGCGGTTAATGTGCTCAGTGTGTGGGTGTTTTGTTTGGGTTTTTATTTTTTTTTCATGTGCAGCTGGCTATTTAGTTGAAATAAAGTATTCACTTTGTTGTCCTAGTTCTTAATTGCATTGGCATTTTTTATAGCATCTTTCAGCAAGTTTTCAGTAATCTTCTGGCTTATTACACACAATATATCTACACAGGGAGAATTCAGTTTTAGAATTTTACTTGGGCAGCCGTGATAATCTCATGTTAATTTTGTCATTGTCATTCCAAAACTACATCTTGCCTGTAAGATCTTGATATTGCTTCCATCAACACTGTGATTCTACCTCCTCGGGATTCCCAAGTGCCACTGGAGGCAGAAGACCATAATCATAAATGATGAAATCTGAAAGACGGAATAAAATTTCATTTATTTTTCAGTATTGTATTTGGTTTTATGTTTTGCAAAGTATTTACATCAATAATAATTTTCACTTGCAGATAATAACCTGCATTTATAAGGCTTTCTTCATTGATTTGTGATATTGAGATTTGGAAATATTTTAGGATTTTTTTTTGCAACATGGGAATTTTGTGAGCACTGTATTAAAAGGTGGTCTAAAGAGGAGGACTAATAACTACTAAAACACTGGCAGACTATAGAAAAATATGCATTTTTATCTTTTATTTGTTGACTTTTATTACTATTTTTTAGGTTAGTAGAACAATTTCTTCTTCCAAGGCTCTGGATTGTATGTTGCTACTAAATAGTGCAGCACAGGTGACCGACACCAGAAATAAAATAGTTCAGATACTAAAAGATGCTGATGTTTTGCACCTGTGAAAAACTCATTATTTATCAGGCCAGATATTTCTCACAGACTTGCTTATTATAACTCATTTTGATTTTAGGAGTTAACTTTGTAGTGCTGGATTGATGTATTTTAGCTTCAGCTTGCCTTGCATTTTAAGAAAGTGGCTCTAGGCTATAACTAGATAATGTAGCAGCCCTCACAGAATTGTTGCTTTACTGAGTTCCCTTGTTCTGCCCTGCCGAGGTGTGCTACCAGGGTAGCTGTGCCCACGCTGAGTTGGGTCTTTGCCTGGAAGAGGCAGAATGCTGCAGTGCAGGGGGAAGCAGGAGCCTGTTCAGCCTGCTCTGCTGCCGGACCTCGCTCCCACTGCCTCCCTCTGCTTTCAGGGAGCCTGCAGCCTATGTTTGCCAGCCTCCCAAGAGGGTTCTAAAATGCAGCAGTTTTTTCACAGTTTTGGCAAATTTAAGCAGTTGCTGGTGCTTTTTTTTTTTTTTTGAGATTGTTGACCTTCTTACATGAACTTACTGCAGTAAACCCATCAGGAGTGAATGAAAGCAGTTGCAGGAAAATCTTATTCAGGACTAAGAGTAAGAAATTGCCTGATAGCCCCTTACAGTTTATTGATTTTTTTGGTGCGGACCAGTCCAGAAAAATTGGGCCATCCACATGGATTATGAGTTTGAGTTTAGATGCATAATCTTCCATTATCACACCTATGCCATGACTGAAACTTGTAAGTAAAATGATGTCCATGTCTTAGTTGACTATTGTCAGCTCAGTCTTTCAGCCTGCCAGTACTGAGTGTTGGCCCTTCCTGTATGCTGGCAAGATAAAGAGCACCCGTCATGTTACACAAGGTCTTTTTTGCTCAGTTGTCTCCATGCCCTGTGGGAGATGCAAGTCTGTCTCCTAAAAACATGTACAGGGAAAGCCAGTTGAAGCAATCTGTCTAATTCAGTCATGTAAGGTTGGAAAAGAAGCAGAAATCCTGTGCTGTTTTACAGCTGGGTTTTGTAGCTGTTAACCTCTGGCAAATCAATTTAGATTGCTACCACTATAATTCTGAGCAATTTTTCCGTAAGATTCGGACGTAATTGGGTAAAGCTTCATAGGTCATAACAAACTGAAGAGGCTTTAGTCACCTTAAGGCTTAGTCTGCTTTAGTTTTTATTAAGGTTATGACCTTTAGTAGGTGTAGACTAAAAAAAGCTCAAAAGTGGCTTCCAGCCATTGTTGCAAGTATGCTCTTGGAGAGTTGGTTTTATTTTGTGTTTTGTGTAGCAAGTAGCCCAGTCAGATAAAATAATGCTTGCAAAATGCCAGAAGGAGTGTTTTTGGTACTACTAATACTGTACAACTTGAGTCGTCATTATCTTTGGTAGACCAAGTCTGAGTAAACTATATTAGTGACTCAGAGGCTGTGAATGCAAGTAGAGGTCCTAGTAGTATAGGTTAAGGTTTTGGCAAATTTAGTTGGGTTTTTTGTCGTTGATATAAATTATATGAAAATAATAGGAAAACAAGACTGTCAAACTGTTCCTTACTTAGCTATGATTGAAAAAAGTGTTTAATAAACTAGAGAGGCAATAAGTGAGATACCCATACAGCATATTCCTTCTCTGTGAGATGTGAGAAATGCTGCATTTAATCTGCCTGGAACAGATCCACATGAATTGTTATTGATTTCTTCTTGAAGCTTGTTATCTTTGATGTTCTAAGTACATTATAACATTAAGAGTAAGTTGTTAGACTTACTGAATTTAATGCTTGGCCTTTATTATGGGTTTCTATAACGGTTTCTCTGCAAGTCCTTTTGCAATTAACTTTTCATGTAAAAGTAAATGGCACAATAGATGTGACCTACTTTGCAATGTTTCAAAAGAAAATCCTCTCTCTAATAAGCAGTGTTTAATAAATATTATTTGCCATTCCTTTTAACTGATTTTAAAAAATCAAGTAGTACTCAGTGTGGAAGAAGTGGGATTCTTTTTCTCTCTTTCAAGTAATCTAGTGCCTCTTAGGGGTTTTCTAATTATTTTTTTTAATCCAAATTAACATTACAAATAAAAGGTTTTTGTGCTGAGGTTTTGTGCCATCTTCTGCTTCCTATATCACATGCCATGCCAGCAGTTTTTGAATTTCTTGAGCAACTGCTCTTATGGGATCTTCTTTTTTGGCTTAACTCTTTTATTTATCTGTCCCAAAGTTAGTAGTACTTTTAGACTGATGTTTCTGTCTCAGTGTCTGGTTTGTTTGTTGTTTTTATTTTTTAACTTCACCCTAATGGTTGTCTCTGACGGTATCTCATAGCTTTTTCTTCTTGTTTTTTTAATAGAATTACAATTTGTCACACTTCGCAATTCATTTTAGGATTTTCCAACTTGTGAAACTTGAATGGTGCTTTTTTTAACTTCTGCATTTTATTTTATCCTTGCCTTCTTAAAACTACTGTATCAGTCTGTTTTATCAATATTTAATCAATTTGTTAGGCTGGGGGGAAATGTGCTTGTGAAAGACCTCTCCTAGGTGTCCCCACTTCAGTGTGCTTTCATTCGCGTTGCAGAGCAATCTTGGTGTGAGTGAATTTGATTCCCTCTGGATGAAAAGAGGCTGGAAGAGATGCTCCAAAAGTGCACCAGATATGTACTACTCTCTGATAGACATTCAGTCCACATCATCAGGTGTTTTAGTTATGGCTAGCTCTAGTTAGAAGTGCATACAGTAGCTACGTTAGCTCAGAACCAGCTTGTTTGTTTTACATATGCACTTCTCTTTGGCTGCATTACTTGCTGATGCACATGTGGCCTGTGAACTTGGCTATATGAGTGCTGAGTTAGAGCCACTGATAGTTTAATTTATAGTGTTGTTTTTGTTCACAGCGAGTTCTTCACTAAGAAAGAAGATATTTGGTCCTGTTCAATGCATATTTTAGGTTTGGGGTTTTTTCTGCAGAAAGTTGTTTGTCTTGCTGTTTCAAACCTCTTGTGTACAGAAATGTGGATGTTTGTTCCTGTGATTGCTTAATATCAAATGTGTGCACTTCATCTGAAATAGCACTGAGTATAATATATATGAGTATACGTCAGTGTAATATATATGAGAAATGTATGTGAGGAGATATTTCTGATACATTTTCTGGGGGTCTGCAGTAATTACATGCTGTAATTTCTTTTTCATGCCTTCTTTATAAATTAAAAAAATCATAAATACTTCATGATTTACACATATGAATGCTACGTTTGATATTTAGTGTCTTACCTGCATGTCTTGTTTCTCATTTTACCATCTGGATTTGGCCCAAGTATAGACAACTAGCAGAGTCAGTTTATAAGGTTTGTTTGAGTTTTAAATCTGTCTAGATGATATCAACAAAGCAATTTGCCATTTATCACAGTAGAAGTTATTTTGATTTGAATTTTTTACTCTCAAGTTGAAAAAGCTTGAAATTACATTTTATCTAAGAATCCAGAGATTCCTTTTTGTGAAACCATCCTAAAATTCAGTCCAAGTCCAGACTACTTGACTAAACAAGAAGATATTTGCCTGTGTGTTAGTAAATACAGGTAGCATGTTCTTTTGTGAACTGGAAGGATTAGGTCAACTAATAGCTCTTCTTGCTCCAAGGTATCTTGCTATACCTAATGTTGATGAGCAATAATATGTTCTTTAAAAATATCCAGAAATGGATGTTCCAGTATGTAAACTGTCCTTAAGATCACAAAGCATTTTTTTCCAAGTGTTTAGTCTATATATCCTGTTTCTCAAAGTTATTAATACTTTCCGTTTCTGCAGCAGCACAGTGAATAGTTTATTCTTTTCCTCTTAGAACAATAACTGAAAGTCTGGTGTCATGTGCCTGCTTTAGTTGCCTTTTTATTGGGGAATGCAAATCCAAATCTCAATCTTTGTTCATAGATTGTGATTTATGGTTTTTTTTTTTAAATTAATTCTTATTCTTCCAAAGAGTCTATCTAGTTTGTCACATTTCTGGTATGATGTCTGAAAGTTCATAAAGAGGATTTTACTGGAAATATTTGGTAATATATGATGTCTCTAGCTATAATAGAGCAGGAAATACCACTTCTGACATTTGTAGATTTTCGCTGTTCATACGATGTATACAAATGTGAAGTTAGCATTTAGGGCAGTACATTATAATATTAACATTGGAATCTTACCTCAAGTTCATATCTGCTTCTGTATACCTGCTGCTGTGTTACCCAGTCATTTCCTACCTTTTGCTATCATAAATAAGATGGAACTTTCACTTGTTGTAATACATTGAACAGGGATTGATCTGCTTGTATGGATACGTGTTATGCAAAGGAAAAAAACCTCTTACCTGATTTAAATAACTTAGTATTCCTTGTTCTGTAAAGATGGGTCTTTTAACTGCAAGAATGGAAAACCTCAAAGCTTTTAGATCTATGCTCTTTGTTGCAAGTAAAGGAAAATCTGTGTTTATACTTGTAAAGTCATAAATTTTTATTGATGTGTTACAGGTTTTACTGTGCAGATATTTTGGGGAGTTTCTAAAATTTTTGATGACTTTGAATGAGTTTTCAGTTGTTTTGGGCTTACTTGGCATAACATACCGTTGCAAACTTTCAGAACAAGATAGCACAATATCTATGTGTCTTTGATAACCTTTTATTTCCTTACATTGTAGATGCTGGCATCACCATCAACATCAGGTCAGCTGTCTCAGTTTGGGGCAAGTTTATACGGGCAACAAAGTAAGAATTCGTTTTATTGATTATATGTTTATCTTATGTTAAATATGTTACAATTACACACTCTGTATAGAGAACATGCAGATGGCTTTGTTTTCTGGTGATTGTAAAAGAGACATGTTCCCTTATGTGCAGTTGTTTTCAGTTATATTTTTACTTTGCTTAATATGCATTTTTGCAGTGTTTAGTGTGTAAAGTGTCATATATTGACACTGTATAGCTGTTAAATATCCAAATATAACTATGCTTTAAAAAAATGTCAGTGATTTAACTGTGACTCTCTGAAGGAAAACCTAAAGAAAGTGAGCTGGGCCAAAATGAGCCTAATTCCGAAAAAGATGTAAGAAATAGAAGGAAATTATATCTTAAATATAACTGATAATTCATGCTCTGCAGGAGCACATTAAATCATGTATACCTGCTTGTCAACTTGCATTTGGCAAAGAGCTGTGCCAGTAAGATTATTGCCTTCTGCACCATTGTTTTTTCTTTCCCGTACCTTGGAGGTTTCATTTGCATCTGCTGATCTTGTGGACACTGTTGCAATAGAAGACCTAGAGAGGAACAGTCATAGTGTAATGCTCATTTAAGGACTAGGTAACTCAGGGCCAGTGTTAAAAACCAAACCTCCTCCTAACTGAGAGGTGCATTCAGACAGTGACTCCGAGCAGCTGAGTTAGATACAGTTCCACAAGTAAAACTAGTTGTGAACATCATCTCTCCTATGCTTTTGAATGTTTTCAGCTTTTTTGCCAAGTGCCTCTGACTCAGATTCTAAGAGTACTTAAGAGAGTCTGGACTTTTTTTATCTGGACAAACGAAAAGCTTTGTTTGCTAGATGCACGGCCTTCCCAACTTCTTTAAGCTTTTTTCAAATATCTTCTTAAAAAATACAGTGGGTTTTCATTTTTGTTGGTTTCCATTTTGGTTTAGGGTTTGTTTTCCTATCTCAGTGGCTGTTGATGAATGACCATGTAATATAAACTGGCATTTGATTATGCTACTGAAATTTACATGAGCTGCTTCTGGCCAGTATGAGACTCATGTCTTTTGGGTCCTGATTATGGCACTATTGAACCCTTCAAGCTTAGCTGTATACAGATACTGAAATTGTTTATTCATTCTGTTTATCACAGTTATTTGTTGTTTATTTTAAATGTTAACGTTTTCATCAACTTAGTTGTTCATTAAGTTGGTTGTGGTGCCTAGGATGTAATCACTGTAACACAGAGACATACATGGCTAAAAGCTTGAAAGTAAATATTAGCAGGTGTCAGTTTCTACCCACTCTTGAGGAAAAGGGGCAAGAAACTTGTCTGCTGAAGTCTTGCTTATGATTAAAATACTTTTTAGGAAAAACAAAGCTGATAATGCCTTTGCACTTTTAATGATTGGGACCTGTCATTCATTAAGCAAGATGTCGTGTTATAACGTTAATGTAACTTAAACCTGGAATCAGGAAGGAAATTGGCCATGTCGTTGATCAGCCTCCAACATAGCCCATATAGATCTATTGTGTTAATTAGGAAGCTGGAGAAAGGAAGTGTAAGAAAAAAAGTAGGGTTTTTTCTTCCAGTTAATATTTCAGCTGCCCCTCCTTGCCAGAATATGCTTGTGCTTTGCTGTAACATCCCTAAGCATTTAAAAATTCTTGTTTAAAGAAAGCCAACAAGAAGAAATAACCATCAGTGTAAAACTGGCTTTGCTAAAACAAATGCTTGTGCAAAATTAACTTGAATATTGTAATAGTGGGGTTTTGTGCACTGAATCTAGTTTGGAAGTATATTTTTTCTGTACCATTTTATTCTTAAAATTCTATATAACTGTTAATCAGCATGAATTATTATTTATAACATATATCCATGGTCATTGAAATTATTCTGATGCAGCAAATTGCCAAAATATTTACAGTGAACATCTTGATATAATCAACTTTTAATGAAGTGTTAAAATGATTGTTATAGCAAGTTACACTACCTCTTAATTGGAAAGTACAGAGATAAATTTGAGTGTTATAAACACTTTTATTGCAAACTTTTTGGATTGCAAATTGTAGGATAGGACACAGACAGCAGTTCTTAAAGTTCTTAAAGAGAGCTACATGACCAGAAGGTTTCTTCAGACCTTATTCATGGTAATAATTTGAGCATAAATGTTATGTCTGTTCTCTGCATTCGTAGTATTTAATCATGTTATGCACTGGCATATTCAGCTCTTCTGCAGGGGTGATCAACCATGAGAGAGTGCTGATACATTATAATTTTCTTTTGTTTTGTCTGCAAGATAAGAATTTGAGTTCTGTGAGTCTGCCTCACAGAATCTTATGCCAAAGCAATAGGAACTGTCACTTATAGCTATCTTACTTTGTATGCTGTTTGTTCCTATTGCTGTGTTGTACTAAATGGCTTTTTCTTGTCTTTGAGCATAATTCTGAAACTTCACAAACACAGAGAAGCAATGTGAGAATGATGAGAAACTTCGTAACATTTTTGGACATTTTGAGACAGGGCAGTAACTGGTTATCTCCCGGTGTTCCAAATTGAAGTAATTTATTTTTTTACCTTACTGAAAAAAGAGTGAAAAAAGCTTGATTTTGTCACACACAATTGCTTGTGTAGAAAATACTTTTGATCACAATGTTAAAACTCTTCTGTATATTTTTAAATGCAAATAGAAGGCATATAAAATTCTGCTTGCCTTCTTTTCTCAAAAGGTCAAACTTGACTTGATCATAGACACTGAAGTATCTGTAAAGAGGCAATTTAAACTAATTGGCTAGAATATTGCTTTTGTTGTCCTAAAAACAATGTTGTTGTTAACTGAACATCTCACACTTTCCTTTTTTTCTATTAAAGATTTTAGCAAGACAAATCAGTGTTCTAAATACTGGCCAGATATATATACCAGTTTATTCAATAGCAGTTAGCATATTTCTTGAGTGCAGTTGCTAATTTTCCCAAAATACTGCCTTTTTTTTTTTTATGAGACAATTTATAGATTTTCATGTCTCATCAAAAAACTCAAAACTCAGCCCTTTATCTACAGTGTACATCTCAAAGGAAACAAAATTTTGTTAGTGACTTCAAATATAGAAATTCCTTAAAGAGCCTATCTAAAGTTAAACAGAAATGGGGCTAAATTTGATAATTGGGCTTCTACTATGCAAGCAAGGACTTAATTTTCACACTGCACTTTCCTTCAGTCTTTACACTTTTTTGTACGTTGTCAACATAAATTGTTTCCATCTACACCTGATGGAGAAGACTTTGTTCCTGATTGC
Organism: Xenops minutus; assembly: GCA_035221455.1. Classification (NCBI taxonomy): domain Eukaryota; kingdom Metazoa; phylum Chordata; class Aves; order Passeriformes; family Furnariidae; genus Xenops; species Xenops minutus. The sequence continues at coordinate 34,888,085 of JAWWEE010000040.1, forward strand.
TCTATATCTCCACCCCTCTGAATTTTTTTTCAATAGGTGCACTAGGCCTTCCAATGAGGGGAATGAGCAACAATACCCCTCAGTTAAATCGCAGCTTATCACAAGGCACTCAGTTACCGAGCCACGTAACGCCAACAACAGGGGTACCAACAATGTCACTTCACACGCCTCCATCTCCGAGCAGGTATTTATTGATAGCTGATATTTCTGCGATTATGTCTTTCTGCAGAGCTCTTTTTAAATGGTCTGCATATTTTGCCTCAGCTACTTTACAGACTGATAAATCAAAAAAGGAGAAAAGTAGTTTTCTTTGGACCGCTGCCTGTGCTAGGGAAATAGTACAGTAAAATAGCAAGAATTTACTGTAAGACAGTATTTGATTTTTGTTTGTAAAGGACACATTGCTGGCAAATTCTGCTTTAGAATGTAAGAGGTTGTCATTTGATTGTTCAGGTAAATGTACAGTTAAAAATTTTGTATGATGCCATGCACTGTGTAAGAATATTAAGGTAGTAGGTCTGAAGCACTAATTAAAAAAAGAAATGTAACATCTTTTCATATGCATAATACTTAAGTGTTTATCTAAACCTGACCAAGGACTTGATGTATGTAATGGGTCATCTGGTATTTCTGAAGAAATCCAGAGCTGCATTAATTATAGAGAGCAATCCAAACATGCTGTTTGGTCGCTAAGTGCAAATTAAGTTGCAACAGCTCGGAGTCCATCCTGCATTAGTAGTCTAAATGAGTAGCCAAATACTGTTGTACAGATTCATCTCTCTGAATGGTTTTTCTCTTTCAGGGGGATATTGCCTATGAATCCTAGGAATATGATGAACCACTCCCAGGTTGGTCAGGGCATTGGAATTCCCAGCAGGACAAACAGCATGAGCAGTTCAGGGTTAGGCAGCCCCAACAGAAGCTCTCCAAGCATAATATGTATGCCAAAGCAGCAACCCTCTCGACAACCTTTTACTGTGAACAGGTAAGGCTCTTTAGTTGGACCATCCCTATACAGCCACAGACATGCTGCTCAGGAAATGTAATTTTTATCCATTAGAATAAATCTCCAGAACTGCTTTTTGAGACCTTTAAGCTCAGTTCTCTTTCTGACTGCTGAATTTCTACTGCTGGTGCTTTAAAATATGTGATGTTTCTCAGCTCACTTGGTTAGAGCCTGTTGTTAATAATGCCAAGGTTGTGAGTTCAATCCCTGGATGAGCCATTCACTTAAGAGTTGGACTTTTGAAGATCCTTATGGGTCTCTACCAAATCAAAATATTCTGTGAGATGTTCGTAAGGGCTTTTCTGAAGTATATTGTGATTTTTGGGCATATGCATCCATTTTAAGACGGTTCATCTATGAATTTGGGAAGAAGAAAACCAAGATTGTAAAACACAATAGTTATTCTGGAAGAATAATTAGATTCAGACACAGTGAAGACCTAGTATTTCACCTTTTTTAATTCTGGAATGATACAGAGAACAGTGGTTTTCCATTCATTTAAGGATTTAGTGCTCATTTTGATGCCAAAAGCTTCTCAGTTGCTTCTGCTCTTTTTCTAACTCAGGGTAGGGTACTAACATTGTAAAGCATTAGGCCTCAGCTGTGTTTTGGTCCTATGTTTATGCTTCGTTCATACTGATAAACTTGTAGTAATTACTGTCATAGTTGTAATTATTTAATGTGTGTAGTCACAGCTTTGCATGGCCAACTGCTTTGTGCCATGACCTCATAATCTCTGTGCTCCCAGTTTTATCTTTTTTTCTCCTTTCAGGCCCTTCCTTAGAGGAGTGGCTCTTGGGAGCACAAACAAGCAAATGCAGTCAGGTGCCATCTCTAACCCAATCTAGTATTTTACCAAATAGATAAAGGAAGGTGAAAACTATTGTCACAGTTATCTGAATCTTAATCAGGCTATTTAGTTTTGTAGCTTCATACTGATACAGGCATATAGATGCTTTTCTTGATCACAGCAATAGGAATTCGGTGGTAGTGGTTTATGTTCTTGGAGTGTGAGAAGACTTTGTGTCTTGTCTCTGATTGTATAGAATTTGCCTTTTCTGTCCTGTATAGTGTCAAATACAGGAGAGAATAATTTTAAAAGGTAATACCATATTTTAAAGTCTTTGAAATTTGAGGTCACAGAAACTTGAAATAGTAGCATATTTAAAAACTCTACATGCAGAGGACAATGGTACTGGATATTAATACCTATATAGAAATTACTTGTTTAAATTTCGTTCAGCTGTAGGGTAAATACTGAAATCCCTATCTGTAGGAGCATTTGAATTAAAATCCTCATTTTCCTCTGTTTGCATATCTCACTTTCAAGAAGCTACAGTTTTTACAGGTTGAGAAGGAAATATCTCTGGAACAATGACAGGTTCTTATTCTATAGTTTATTAGCCTACATAATTATAGTAGTAGTACGTACCCAATTGCTAATGGATGTATTTAACAAAATTTTGAAATTAATCTTGCGGAAAAAAGTATGATGTTTCCTTGTCAGGTGCATGAATTATGTGACTTCCCAGAAGTGTTTTTTTGAATAGTTGCTTAGTTGGAGCAATTAAAGTTTTTGGGTTAGGTTTTTGAACATGAGGAATTAAGGGTATTTGAAATTAGAATAAAATGTTCATATTTGTAATTGTGGGGTTTTGTGACTTTCCACTAGGAAAGTGTTTCATATTTTTGTATGGAAACTTTTAAAATATCAGCTTCCATCCTGTTACAGGGGAAAAGTGAATGTTGTGATTTTCCACAGGGCAGACATTCAGAATTTTACTCAGCTGGGGGCCTACCTTTGGGCTTCTCGACATCTCCAGCTCTCATGGAATGAAGCAGGTTATTTGTGGGGGTGTCTTTCCAACCACACTAGACCTATATGATATTTAGATGCTTTCAAATATTTTTGCCTGACTGTATGAAACTTTAACCCATGTCCTTGTGTGACAGAGGTCATCCCTATGCTCATAGTAATGCCATGAGTACATGGTGGTGATTGCACACTGTAACTGTTCAGTTTATGAATGAGTCATGACAAACTTGATCGCTTTCTCCCCACCTGAAAATGAATGGATTACAGTCTGACATTTGACTACTGCATTTATTGCTGCTTCAGCTTTTCTGTATGAAATTACTGAGTAACGATTGTGTTCATTGTAACTTGTTGGTTGACAGGTGTCTTAAGACACAGTGACTGTTAAAAAACTAAGCTGTTTTGAAGTCATTCTAGTTGACTTGATTGAGCGGTGCCTGTTGCTGCTGCTCAGTTTTTAGAAGTATAAAAAAAAATAATTAAAAAATTAGTTGAGGCTAATATGGGTTGCTTAAACTTGAAATAATTTAAATGTTCTAGGGTTTTCCCCCCCCCTTAATACCTTCCACTGGAAATTACAAAGTATGTGTACCCTTTTGTCTGACTTCCTGGATTTTTTCCACAGTATGTCTGGATTTGGGATGAACAGAAATCAGGCATTTGGAATGAATAACTCCTTATCAAGTAACATTTTTAATGGAACGGGTGAGTTTATTCTGTTTAATATTGATCTTAAACTACAGTAGAGAGATTTTTATTTTTTTTTAGTAAGTCTAATTGAAAAGCTTTGTTCTGTTGTAGTGCAGCTTTCATGTAATTTTCAGTTGTTTGTAGAAATGTTGCTGCAGGAGCAGTGCTAGGAAACTGTTACTACTTCATAACAGTGGATTTTTAAAACTTTTGAAGATAAAGTGAAAGTATTCTGTAGTATACTCACTGTATATCATGTGGCTATAGATTATACCTAATTGGTTAGAAATGCAGAATAGCTCATGGAGTTGATAAGGAGATCAGAGAAGAAAAAATGTATCCATTTTCTATGAAAACATTAGATACGTGAAACCAGTGGGATAGTTTTTTTTTTTAAATCTCAAACTCTTTTTGAGCAGCTGGTTTATTATGTGTTTCTTTTAGTTAGTTGCTTCACTTGTGATACTTCTCTGGGAATTACTTTTTCACCTGAATTTAATGAACTATAAAGGGGAAAATACCCTTGTGCATAAATGCCTTAGATTCATGTGTGCTGATGTTTCTTTAAGTGGCTGCATATATGAAGCAGCTTGAGGTGCTGGTGATATCACAGGAGTGGAAGGATTTGGACATTCCGTAGGACATTGTGACATTTTTATGGAGCTTCAGCTCTGGCCTCACCTGTGTAGTATATCTTGCTGCAAGTCAAAAAGTGGTCCCATGTAACTTGCACTGCATTGGCTCTTCAGCTGCTTCAGCTTTATCTTACCCTGTCTAAGGACAATAGAGCTCTCTGATGCTGCTGCTAATATGGGTTATTCTCTCAAATTTCTTCTTGATAGCTCTTCAAATTTAAAATGGGCTACCTATTCTAGCACTGTAATTTTGATAGTCTGCTTGTATTTTACGTGTGCAATGTTTAATTCAAAAGGAGTAGACTTTGTTACTAAATGCTGTTGACTAGATATTGTTTGAAAGCAAACCTCAAACATCTTGGTGGTCTTTAGGCAAGTCTTGTAACACAAAGGCTGTAGTTATTTGTAGTATAGCATGAGGAAAAAGATCAGCCTGAAAAAAGAAAATATATCCTACATTTATCTTGAACATAATGAAGTCTTTGAGTAAATTACATAAAGGAATTAAAAATACTTGGTTTTATTGTAGATGGAAGTGAAAATGTGACAGGACTGGACCTCTCAGATTTTCCAGCACTAGCAGACAGAAACAGAAGGGAAGGAAGTGGCAATCCAACTCCATTAATAAACCCTTTAGCTGGAAGGGCACCCTATGGTAAGACTGTGCTTTTGAAAGCTTTTTGAAATGGATATTTGCTTGATTCAGCTTTTGCTGTTCATAAGACAATAGGTGGTCTTTTCAAAAATGCTAGACGTGAGCTCCTAAGACTCGTTTTTTTAATTAAATAATTAATATTATAGTGATTGGAGACTCCCTGTTGTGAGTATTGGAACTCATATGCTTTGGTTTTACTGTCAGTGGAGATTTTGAGGGTTTTTGGTCTGTATAGTATGATTACTCTGATGCTACTTACTCTAGATATTTCTTAGGTAGTAGGTTTTATTCAAATTGCATGTATGCAAGAGCTGTTGATGTCTGAATAGTAAATTACAAGAATCATATTTGATTAGCAGAGATGTTATTGTGTAAAAAGCCAGCAGCTGTAAATATACTGTGTATTTTTGCTGTTTATTGATAGTATTTGCTGCAGTAGTGTTCACTGTCACTCTTATGATGAACATCAGATTTCAAAAATAACCTGCAAGCATCAACTATTACCAGTCAGATTCCAAGTATGTATCTACATAATTCTTACTGAACAACTTAAAAGTAATAAAAGGAAGAAAACTTGAGGTGGATACAAATCTTATTATTTGGGTCTTGAAAAAATTCAGGTAAGGTTAGTGTGAGGCACAAAACTTTCTTTTTGTTACTGCTTTAGTAGATTTTTTTTCATGCACATCACATCAACTACTCTGAAAAATTGCTTTTATAACCTATTTTTGTGACGCTTGTCAAATTTTAGACCAAAAATAACCTAGTGTTTTCTAACCATAAAAAGCTAGTGTTTTTCAGAGATAGCTCCAGCTTTAATCGGAGATAGTAGATACTGAATTATCAAGAGAGAGTGGCCTCATGGATTGGGCATACCCAGGGCCCTCTGTGTAAGATAGCTGTGAGAAAGAATGAAACAAGTTAAACACAGGGAAAAGTCACTTCCTCAAATAAAGACACTCAAAACTCACTCTAAGAGTGGAGATCTAATAGAGCTCATGGGTTACATGAGATTTTGTCCATCATAGAATGGCTTGGGTTGGAAGGGACCTTAAAGATCCTCTAGTACCAACTCTGAAAGAGAAGACATGAAAAATTGATAGAAGGTAGGAGGGAGATCCACACAGATGTACTTCCAGCATAGAGCTGGAGTTCAGCATTCAACAACACTGCAGCATGGAAAAAAAAATTGTGACTGCTCTCGTGCTCACACCATTTACCCATTTTGGTGCTAGCAAAGCTGTTTGCATGACAGTGTTGAACCACGAAAGAAGGTTCTCTGAAGAGTTACCTTGAGCATCTGCTTAATGCAGGGATGGCTATGGTGGTAGAAACAATCAAGAAATGGAGGTGCGAGATGCACTGGACACTGTCTTCCAACACAGGAAGTGAAGAGCACTTTCGGTTGTGGACAAGAAGGGTTGAAGTGGAGCGGGGACATACTTTTCCTAATTCTTACTCGGAAAAATTGTACTTCAAATACCTTTTAGATAGAGTAGGAATATGCATTAAAGTTCATTCATTATCAGTTGTATTTCTCCAGAGGAAGAAATTATAATAACTCTGGATGAAAAGACTGAGCAGCAGAAACCAGATTAACTTAGTGTTCTTTTTCTTAAATAAAGGAACTTTGACATCTAACTTCAGAATACTAAAGAAAATCATATATAGTCATCTACAGAAGCATTTTAGATCTTATACATCTACCAAGACTCTTTGTAAAATAGGCCCTAGACTTCATTCTGTCTTCTGTTCCTCTACTGCAGTGTTTGCAACCAAATCACTGTATTACTTCTCTGTGTCTCAGCAAAGTCTATTTGCCCTTGGGTGCATCATGTGGATACTTATTTGTTTTGGTTTTAACTGGCATAAAACCCCCTCAAACCCAAAAACACTGCTCTTTTGCTTTTCAGTAGTCAGAATCCATGTGCCAGTGTGACTGGCCTGCTTTCTTGAAATTAGGGTCAGAGCACTGAGAGTTGCAGGCTAAATGCTCTGAGCTTTCATACTGAAAGTAGGAGTTATTCATATGTCACAGGCAAGTATTTCATTCATGACATGTTCTGTTGCAAGTTAGCTGGGTGTCCTTTGCAAATACATACTTAGGAAGAGATTACTTAAAAAAATTCTTCATGCAATTAGGGGGTGGAAGAAAAATGTTTTATACTCTTAAAAGCACTGCATCCTTCATCAGTGGATTTACCTGAATACAGCTTTAATAATACCTGTAAAGATTTGAATATTTAGATGTGCTAAACAGGTGCAGTGGATGTGCCTACGAGTTTAATCCACGGTGTTTCTCAGCTCACACTTAAATAAGAGGCTTTAGTCTAATATGTGTGGATGTTTTGAATGAATATGCTTTGTTTTGCTTTACCTCTTTTTTTTAAAGTCATCACTTCACAGCTTGTGTGTAGTGAAAATGGACAGTGAGCAAGATCAGCAGCAGAAAAATTTTTTACTTAGCAGTTGGTTTAATGTTATTCCTGCTTTCATTTTGACGATAGTTGGAATGGTAACAAAACCAGCAAGTGAGCAGTCCCAGGACTTTTCAATACACAATGAAGATTTTCCAGCATTACCAGGCTCCAGCTACAAAGACCCAACATCAAGTAATGATGACAATAAATCTGTAAGTAAACCTTAAATCTATTCTTAATTTTCAGTGTTTATACTTCTTTTGATGGGTATGTTTTAAAATGGGCAGTGACTACGTTTGTAATACAAGGCTTTCAAATCTGCCCCTCTACATCGAGAGATTTAGCATAAGCAACATTTGATATATAACTATGTAAATCGAATTCCTCAGGAAGTTTTTTGTTGCAAACAGTCAATGTGACCCTGTTGGACACCTCAAAATTTATTTTTGAGAATTGATAGAGATTTTTCAAGTTTGCAGTTCCTAATTTCTTCTTCTATCAGTTGCAGCTCGTTTTTTGCTGTTGATGCCTCTCATCAGTAGTAATTTACACATTATCGCATCTTTCTTCAAAGTTGTCAAATTCTTTAAAAGTTAGGTGGTACAATATGAGTTCAAGGTAAAATTCTTAATGGAGGTGTGAAATCAGAGGTAACAAGCTCTTTTAATAGAAGTCATTGATGGCTATGTTATAAACTAGTGGGCTTCACTGTATCTTAGGTATTGGTGTAATTATCATGAGTCAAATATATAGGTTAGAGATGAGATTATGGGCTTTTCTTCATTGTTTACTCTGAAAGATTTGTAATAAAAATTTCTGTTTTATTGGAAATGAAAGGTGAATAAAGTGGATAACAGAGGACAGTTTCCTATAGCATTCGACAAAGTGGTCTAGTTTCTGACTGTTTTTATTACTTTTAATTGCAAAAAGTATTAAAGAGGGTTGCATAAAAACTGATGAATAGATAGTCATGACTACAAACTTATGTGAAAACTGAAAAATGCAACTGTTCAAAAAAAGGGACAATAGGAACCCTGGCTCCCAAATGTTGTGGCCAGTTTTATTGTGGCAAAAATGTTCTGATACAGTTAGAGTTGAGTATAGTAAGGAGAGAGGGAGTAAATGTGATTGTGTTACTGTAGACGTGTTTCAAAGAATAATGAGTAAGAACTAATAGATGTGGCAGATATCTTTTAAAAAGTCAGCATGTGGGTTCCTGGAGCACAGTCAGTTTTCTAGCCAGACATGGTGTTTACATCTCTTTCCTGATAGTTGCAAATGTGCCCACTGTATGTTGCTTGCACATGAAATTGGCTTATTATTTGTTGCTATGTCACGGAGTGTTATGAAGGAGCAAGACTCTGGGGAAGAATACAAGAATGTGGTGAGTCCAGAAGAAACCAGTCACAGGCACTTGCATATTCCAGCACATTGTGTATTCCAATTCAGGTGTAAAATATCTTCTTATCCTTTTAGACTGCAAGCTGTTAGCCTGTTAATAGCACTTAGTGTATGACAGGTGTCCTTTAGAAAGTGGTAAATACTACATAAGGTTTGTCAACAGAACTCAAGAGCTTCGGCGTGGTGCCATTTCTTAGAGTGACTTGATGTACTGGCTTAGAGTGCTTGACTGAAAGATACGGTCAACAAGTTTTTCCACTTTGGTTTGTTTTCATCACACCAACTCTGCAAATTATTTTTAATAGAATTTGAGTTCATCAGGCAAATCATCATCCAGCACAGATGGGCCCAAGTTTCCTGGAGATAAAAGTTCAACTACGCAAAACAACAACCAGCAGAAAAAAGGGATCCAGGTGTTACCTGATGGTACGTGTCATTCCACCTTTTCTGCTTTAGAAGTTTTGACAGTCTTTTAGATCACCTTGTTCATTCCTCCACTTCTTAAATGGAGAAAATTAATTTGTTCTTCTTGCCCAGGTCGGGTTACCAACATTCCTCAAGGGATGGTGACGGACCAGTTTGGAATGATTGGCTTGTTAACATTCATCAGGGCAGCAGAGACAGATCCAGGAATGGTACATCTTGCATTAGGAAGTGATTTAACAACACTAGGTCTCAATCTCAACTCTCCTGAGTAAGTTTCTGGTTTTTAGTACTATCTTCAGTTTTGGTTTTGTTATGCTGTCATTCATAGTACATTCACTTAGCTCACTTGACTATCAAACCCACAAGGTATTTTGCCAAATTAAATTTGAAAATGTAATGACGGTAAAATAAAATTTTCATAAGGAAGAGAATTGTGCTTCAAGGCATACTGAAATCCTGTTATGCAATCTTTCAATAAACCTAGTGGCTTTGCTTACTCTCATAACTTCTTTAGGACTTTCTTCAAGGAATTGACAGTATATTGTTTATAAATGTCATGTATATGTTACTTTTCAAATAATAATATATCTTGGGGATATCTACACTTAACTCTTGGCAGTTTGGGGGATAAATTCGATTTATAGTAGTGTAATAATGAACAGAGCACCTTCAGTGTTACACTGCACAGAATATTAATTTAAATGAAAATGTAGTTTTATAGTTAACTTTTAGTCAGTCAGGTCACGTAAGTGAATTAGTTCAGTAGGTTTGCTGTAGAGGCAGCGGGGAGAAAAGAAGTTAGTGACTGCACTAATGGTAAGAGAAGTACTTAAGACAGGTGAGATGAATAACCAACGAACCTGGAGTGCCTCTCTTTCTCCACTAGTTACAGAAGGAACTTAGATCAGTTTGGTCAAAACTGGTCTCTTTTAGGTGACTGTAATTGTGGGAGAAATTTAATTTCTTATGCTTTGACTTTGAGCTGAGAATCTCACACCATTTTGTTCCAGCAGAAATTTACATAATGTTAGCCTTATAGACAGACTAGTATATTATTTTAAGGTTTGTACAAACTATATTAAAAAAAAACAAAGACCAGACAGCACACACACACGGTTTCCATCTTTCACGAATTTATATGGAGCTGCATATAGTCAGGGAAACTTGATGAATGTATATCAAGCATAGGAAAAAGGCTCCTTATTTTTCTGCTTTTCCTTAGCAGCTATGCTGTAAATAGCTGGATTTTTAACATTTTTAATATTTAATTTCTGTGTATAGCATATTTAGGTTCTTTAATGAAGAGCATAGGGTTAACATTTAAACCAGACAGTTCTGTATTATAAAGTTGGGTTTACTTTATGCTACAGAAAAGCTTTGCAAACAGCCTGTGCAGTCAGTATCAGGCCTGTCTTCTTGCCTTATGTTAACCATTCTTTGCTTGGTCTTTGAATTGTTACTTGAAAAACTAAAAACATTTCACATGAAAAGGCACATTTTTCTGCCATGTGTGGTACTTCTGATGGTAAAAATACATGTCTGACTTAGAAACAAAACACAATGAATGTGCTTTTAGAAACAAAATTTAAGAATTCTGTATGTATCTCTAGTGGTTTAAATTCACTTTCTAACTCCTGTTTAGAAGAGTAGTAAAATCTTTACTGGTTAGTTTTAAAAAAGCAAGCTGCCAGCATGAGCTGTTCCTAGTCAAATTGAAACCCTGTATAACACTGGATACCAGAAAAAAGTTGGGATCTCTGGCACTTAAGTTTCCTAAGGAGGAAAGATAGATTAAAAAGGAAATCTTGACCCTGTAGTTATACTGAAAAGAAAATTAATAAATGTAATTGTTTGGGGTTGTTTAGGTTGATTGGTGTGGGGTTTAATTTTTATAAATTCATGCCTTTTTTTTTTTTTTTAAGAAATCTTTATCCCAAATTTGCATCCCCCTGGGCATCATCACCTTGTCGACCTCAAGACATAGGTAAGAGAGAAATGACTAAGTCAATATTAATACTTGCAAATTATATTCATTTGCGTGTCTTAATAGTTACATCAATTCCGATTCTTTTTTAGACTTCCATGTTCCATCTGAATACTTAACTAACATTCACATTAGGGATAAGGTGAGTACGTGTGTGTGTGCGCGTGCATTTTTTGTTACTTTATTAGCAGTAATTTTCTAAATTTTCTTTCAGGTAGGCGATGTTCAAAATCAGTGCATTTTATGGATGTCCTCAGTCTTCCTAGGAAGAGTGGTACATAAACAGATTGATTGGACATATCCAGTGCCCCTTATAGTTCACAAAAAGAGAACGGGCATGCAAAAGAATAGCAAAAGACCACAATATGTTTTTAAGAATTTGCCCTTCTTGCAAAGATGGAGATTCTTATGGTATTATGCAAATGCCAAATTAATGAAATGGGGGTGTTTCTTCTTGAGATGAACTCAGAGTTATGGTTTTCACATTTATCTGTTGCATTCCATATCTACATGAATAGGAATTTTTTTGGGATGTATTTTCTTTCGACTGTTGTAGTTCTCTAAGAGGGATCACTGAAAAATAGCTTAAGAAATTTTAGTAATGTTACTTAATAGAGTGTGAAGTGAGCAAATACATGCAGAAGTTGTTTTGTTGGTTTTTTCAAATAAGTAGATGAAGATACACAAATATAGAGGGAGAAAAGTTTTGTCTTGCTGATTTGTTACATCTGTTTATTTTTCTATTGTATCCTTTAAGTTCGAAAGGTTACCTAAAAGTGAAGAAAAACTGATTGTTTTAATAGTTATTGCTCTTGTTATATTAGAGTATAATTTTCAACACACTTAAGATGGAAGCACATTCTAGATGTATCCTTGTGTTATTTTAAGTGGGATAGTATGTTTTAAAACATTTATCTGTTGTGATTTTTCATCCTCATTTTCTTCAATCTTTTGCAGCTGGCTGCAATAAAACTTGGCCGATATGGAGAAGATCTCCTGTTTTATCTCTATTACATGAATGGAGGAGATGTATTACAGCTATTAGCAGCAGTAGAGCTGTACGTTCAAACTATTTTGTCAGTCTTACATGAGTTATTCTATTGCAGTATGAAGGAGTACATGTGGGGGGGAAAAAAAAAATCACACCCCAGCAAGTTAGACATTGAAAGCAAGAAGCTTAGTCAATGTTGAACTGGAAACCTTTTTTTAAAATACCTCCTCCAACCTTGGTTTCATTTTGTATGGGTTTTTTTCATTCATATAGAGGAAATCAAAAGCCTGTCTCATGTATTTTGCATTTATGAAGCGCTGCAAAAAGATGGCAGGTGCCAGTCATTTAGTGTGTAATTACTTATCTTCAACAAAACAAAAACCAGTAAATACTCATAGAAAGAATTTGTTGTTTGAACCTAGCAGACTTCTTAAAGATTCATATGTGTTTAGTTTCAGCTGTAATAATTTTATGGAAGAGGTATGGAATCAGAGGTATAATAACATCATAGAAACTTTGTGTTTGAATGCATTGTACAATTTTGATTGAAAACTTTAAAATTAGTTTATGTAGTCAATTTCAGACAACTAACACTAAAAATTACTTTTCCTTACTTTTCCTTCCTATTAAAAATGAAAGATTTAACCGGGATTGGAGATACCACAAAGAAGAGCGAGTATGGATCACCAGGGCACCCGGCATGGAGCCAACAATGAAAACCAATACGTACGAGAGGGGAACATATTACTTCTTTGACTGTCTTAACTGGAGGAAAGTAGCTAAGGTATCTGTTTTCCCTTGTGCAGATGTTTTCGGTCGGTCAGCCATGTATTTTTAGGAAGACAAAAGTAAAACACAACCTTCTCCACAAAAATCTCAAACTTTTTAACCTCCTGTTCTTCATTATCTTAATTTCTGATGGATGAGGGAATAAAGGTTGCCTAAATCAGTGGCTTGCTTCTGGAAAATAAGGAGCTGTCTTTCTTATTTCCAGTTTTCTTTGGGAGGTAGAAGGACATATGACTTCTGTTACAGGTTTTGTTAAAACTGAAAACTCTTTCCAGATACAGAGTTCTAGAATGGAAAGCCTTATTTGGCATTTTAGAACTTGTGCTTACAAATGTTTTATTTAGAAAATTAAATAGGATGCTACCACACCTCACTTTGGAATTAATAATGGATGTAAAATGGGTGTGGGAAATGCTTTTTTGGTTTTCGGGTACTGTCTCTCCTTGACCATACTTCAGGACATCCATGCTCTGTTGTCTGACATCAGAGGTCTTTGAAGTACGTAAATTCGTCTAAGAAGGAGTCATATTTTCATGATGCTTCCTTTCCATATTGTAGACTGAGGCATTAAAAAAATCAGAAAGTTACAGCTTTTTCCCTTCCCAACTCTCAAAATCTATTCATTCCATTCTGTCCATGAATACTGTCAGTAATGTTCTGTGTCAGACCATCTGTAGGTACAGTATCACATCTTGCTTTTCTTTAAAAAACATTCAACAGATCAGACCAACTCAACAGATGTCATTCCAGCCTGTAGGATTCTGTGATTCCACATGCATAGGTATTTCATAAAATCAGAAATCTTTTCACCTGCAGCTTAACTTACGAATTATTTGCTGAAAAGGCATTTCATTTCTGTGAGCAAATTGTATTTATACATTTGGAGATTATGAAACATTGCTTTAAATAGTTACATATCTGTTGATAGTTTTTAAAGTTCAGTGTTCTCCTCTCTGCGTATTGAAGTTTGCCATCGTCTAGACGTTAACTACATATAATGCTATTTTTTCTTTCTTCCCACCCCTCCTACCAGTAATTTTGCTTAGTTTGTGCAAGCTCCCCTCAGAAATTAACATTTTTAGTTGTCCTAAAGGATATGGGAGGTTTTTCAGTCCAGTTGCATTCATGACTCCTTGTCTCTTTTGCCTTTCTGCTGCCATAAGAAAATCCAAGATCTTGTAACTGACATTTTTAATGGCAAACCCTACCTGTATGGTTTTTTGTAAGTGTAAGGTAATACCAAAACTTCGAAGCACAAGTATCAGTCCCCTCAAAAGAAAACATAAACAAACTGCAAGTTTTTCTTTCTACTTGAATTATTCACTTGCTGCTTGGTATACTTCCTTGGGTTCCCCAAGAAGCTGTTTAAAGCTGTTTTATTATTACCTAAGATCATCAAAGGGGAAGTAATTACCTTTTGAAAGGACAGATTTTTTTTTTTTCTGAGTGGACTGAATATATTCCATTTACTTATGAGCATTAAGAGCCACATGTGGGCTCATATATCAGTGGACTTGCATTTTTAACCTGCATGGAAACACAACATTTCTTTTACTAGGAGGAGGTGGTGCCCCTTATGTAGTGAAAGTAACCTCTGCAGTGTCTCTTCTTTTTCTGCCTATAGTAAATGTATGCATCTGCTACTTGATACTTCATCATTACTTTTGAAGACAGTATTGTCTCTATTTCGAATCCTGAGTGCAGTCCTGAAACTCAGCATCCAGTGCTTGAGTGATGCACACTACATCCTTCTGTTAGGTATTCCTGGAGATACTGCACTGAAAGAGAGAGAGGAATCACTACTCTTTTCTGAATTCACTACTGTTCTCTGAATGGTTTTTCCTGAGTTCTCTGTAGATTCTCTTTGTATTTGCATGCTGAAAATAATTTCCCCGACATGAAGAAGCAATTGATAGCTAGTACGGGGAGGGATAGTATTTTCTAAAGTTTTGCACCTGCAGTGGTAATTTCACAAAGAACATAATTATTTTATTTATTCTCCCTCAATGTCCATAGGAAGCAATAGTATCTTTTCTTTTAGGCTTGCTTATTTCTTAATGTAAAAATTTGAAGTGGAATATTATTTTGAAATTTTTATTTAACTTTGGTTTGATGCAAAATACAGCAGGCAAATTGAGTATTGATCACAGGAGGCTAGCAAATGATTTTGGGGCAAATTGCAGTTTTGTTACACGGAAAAGGAATCTAGAAATAATTCTGTGACATTTCCATCTGTGATAAATAAATAAGAACTTAGATGTATGTCAGGTGTCATGTTAGCATTCAGTGGTAATATTGTTACCTCTGGTATTAATTTCTGGAATTTGAGGAAGACTAATATAGACCTACCATAACAAGAACAGCAGCATTTGATAACTCTGTGTTGCTTTGAATGCAAAGAAAAGTATAGCCAGGTAATTTTTTTCTAACAAACACAGAAGTAATTAATAAATGTTACAGGAAGTTAAGCCTATAAGGAGCTGGAGAAAAAAAAAGAATTATGATAAATTGCGGTCTCTTACTATAACTGCTACATTATTAGTGAATGCTGGGAATATCAGTTCCTTAGAAGGCCACAATAGTAATTGCTGCTTAAGAGTTACATTAGTCTTTCTTTGAAGCAGTCAGAAAGGAATAATTTTTAGTAAATTACTCTGTCTTATATGTGCATATTCAGTTGTTCTTCAAGGTGCTTTAGAAATTCATCTGTTGTTCTAGTGTATATGCTCAAATATGGGGTAGCACATATTCTAATGTGTTGTGCTTTGCAGGCGTTGTTTGCAGGCATTTGCAGACATTGGTTATGAGCTTATGTGTTTATTGTCCCTGTTTCAAATTGTAGTGCAGTATGATAGATACAGTGAAATACAGCCATTTACTTTAGATAACATCACTGAATCTTAAGACTTAGTTTGTAAAAACATAAACCCGTCATGATTTAATAGATTTTTTTGATAGTGTCCTAGATTGGTTTTAATAAAAGTAAAGAAGGCTAAATAACTACTTTCAAGAAAACATCAACGAATATGTTTATATTTTTTATTAAACAGAAGGTTCTATTTTGTTATTCCTAATTGATAATAAACTGAAGAAGGAAATGCAGCAAAGTTTCTGAGTAATGAGAATTCCTAAGCTGTTAGGAAATAAACTGATTCTATTTTGACACATGATATTAAATAGTGAAGAAAATATAAATGACAATAAACTTCAAATTCACCATAAATGCAAACTGAAATGCTAGAGAATTCTGATTATAGATATGTCTGTATATGGTTTTTCATCCTAGGGCATGTGGCAAGTACACTAACGTTAAAGACACTGATTTTTTCATTTAGGTTTTGGCTATAGTTTTACTGCTGTTGAGGAGACATGAGAGATGAGGGGAAGTGGATATGACACCAAAAGTGCTTTGTACAATTGCTCATTCACTGAAATACTTATTTAAGTTGTCTGAAGTAAGCCGTCTAGAGTTTCTCGTTACTTTTCAGTAAGGAGAATTAATCTGTTGAAGGAACACGATTGTAAAACCTTTTAACCTTTTTTTTGTAGTTATAAAACATGGAATCATTATGGGAGAGAAAGTTAAATTTCCAAGAATTTATTTGTTTGTCAGGGTTGATGTCTATGTTAAATTATTCCCTATCCTCCTAAGATCAATATTAATTGAAGTAGTTTCGTAATTACTAGAAATTTAAATTTATTATTCTAATAGAGATGTGCCATAGCATTTTAGTTCAGCCCCTAATTTGAATTTGGATCTTTGCATCTATCTTGAAGTCAGTATAAATGCTACTTTTAATTTCCATTTGGAATTAAAAGCTAGCCATGGGATTTCTACCCTCTGCTCTGATGGACTTATACAATCTAGAATATTTTGTCCTCAGGGCACTATTTACTCTGCTAAGTTTTTTGTTTTGTTTTACTCTGTTGATGCTATGGATCATTGTAAGCAATCCTCTTCTGTCTTAATTATCCTCACCTGTTCCTGTTTGTATTTGTGCAGGCTGATGTAACTTTACCATCAAAACAAGTTCTCAGGATGATATGAGAAGTGTTTATTTTGTTTGCATAGAACAATTTATTTAGTGTAACATGCTGGAAGTTTTCACACACATTTAGTATTCATTATTCTTGGTTAATAAAAGGTATCTAAGTTTTAATAATTACCTCCATGTGGAAAATAAAACAATTTAATGCATTTAACAATGGATAGATGGTACTTTTTGCATTTTATTTATATCTCTTTATATTAAAAATATCACTGCTGCTGTTGACATCCTAAACCACAGTGGCAAAAGCAAAAACATAAAGTATACCTGTAATACCAGTATTTTCCAATATATAATAAATAATTGCCTTTTAGTTTTCAAAAATATTTCGTCAGTGACTTCTTTTTTTTGTATTGTCAAAACTTTAAGTGTTGTTATATACTACTGAATATCAAATTTGAGCATTGCTGACACTGGGGTTCAAATCAAAAAGGCTGGTTTAAGCCTGTTTATTTTAGCAGTTGATGACAGTTTGAAGTGTGAACTCAAATACTGCTAAAGAAAATTTAGTAGGGAATCATAGTCCCTCTGAATGAGGGGCTTCAATTTGTGGGATTGCTGAGGCTACTGAGAGTTTATTCCAGACACACCTTGCTTGCAGCAACAGGCTCACAACAACCTTAACAGGTTTGAAAAACCCTGTTTTAGGATACTAATCCTTACAGGTTTCTGGCACTTACTGTATCTTACCAGCCTCATTAGCAATGTTCTGTGGGTAATTTTGAATTTCAGAGCTTGTGGAGGTTCAGTTGACTGATTGAAACTGACCATAGACTGCTAGTAATCTGCAGGCCCTTCCACGATTCTGTGCAAAATAGCCCTGAATGGGAGAGAAAGTTTGAGTGGTATCTTTTCCATTATAAAATGATTGCAGAATTATTGAAGATCATAAAATCATACAACAGTTTGAATTGCAAGGGACCTTAAAGACCATCTAGTCCCAACCCCTTTGCTGTGGGCAGGGTCACCTTCCACTAGGCCAAGTTGCTCATAGCCCCATCCAACCTGGTCTTGAACGCTTCCAGGGATGTGGCATCCACAACTTGTCTAGGCTACCTGTTCCAGTGCCTCACCATGCTCACAGTAAAGAATTTATTCATAATACCTAATGTAAATCCTACCGATCTTCAGGTTAAAGCCATTCCCCCTGTCCTATCACTACATGCTTTTGCAAAAAGGAAGGCTCCTCAGCTTTCCTGTAGGTCCCCAAAGATCCACCAAACCTAATTCAGCATTTGATGCCAAAATACATGCATAGATTTGTACACCTTGATCTTGCAAATGACCCAGGGAGGGAGCAGGCATCTCTTCAGTCACAGCACGTCTGTGTGTCTGCACAAAAAGAGAACATACGTCAACTGGCATACAGTTCTAATTAGGAATGCCAAAAGCAATTCCCTTCTGTATATATCACGTAAAAAACCCCAACCAATCAGACCTACCACCTAAATAAATAAATAACCCCTAAAAAATCCCTGGTTGGAGTAGAGAGCAGGGAACCAACATTTCAGTGCAGATGGTTGTAATCTCACATAGGTTTTACTAGGGCTTTCCAGTTTTAGGAATGCTTCATGTTTTCCCCTGCTTTGTTTTTTAACCATGCTGAATGTTCTTTCTATGCTAATTGGACCTTGTGTTCCCTTGAAAGAAGGGAGATCTGGGAGTTGGATTTTCTAGATTTTATTTCTGATGTTGCATTGATTTGGTCTTTAATTTAGTTTGTCTACTGGTACTGAAATATGATGCTATTTAATCACTTCAGAGAGTGTTCTGAAATAATCTGTTTATTACTCTGTTGTTTTCCTCTGTAAAAAGAGTGGGTTAAATTTGCTCTACAGATAAAAGTAATATTCTGCTGAGATTCTCCACCGAGTTAGGCGAAATAAATTAACTGTACATGTCCAAGGTAACTGTTGTTGAGTTACCACAAAGTGCCCTTAAAGAACAGTTCTGAAACTTCTGCTTATTCTGTTTCTTGAACAAAGGTAAAATAGGGATAAGATACAGTGATGCTGCTGAAAGTGTCTGAAAAATACAAGATTTCAGGTTTGGTGAGTCTGGGGGCTTAAATAGGAGTATGAAACATGGCAAAATATTTTAATAAATTCTGGCTTAAGTAGGTCTCAGTACTTTGTCTCTAGCATTTTAGATATTGTTCCCAAAGGAGAAACCTAGCTAGCTTAACTTATGGTTTCACAGAATCACATAACCATTTAGGTTGGAAAAGACCTTTTAAGATTGAATGCAGCCTTTGAGCAGTCACCAAGTGCCACGTCCAGTTGTTTCTTGAGCACTTTTAGGGGTGGTGACTCCACCACCTCCACGGGCAGTCTGTTCCAGTGCTTAACTACCCTTTCCAGATACCCAGCCTTAAGGCTGTTTGGTCTGGTAGTAACACAAAATACTCGTTAACTTCATTTCATCCAAACTAAGCCTCTGTATGCCTAACATGTTGAAAGACAGAAGCTTTTGTTCATAACTCAACTCATACTGTGATTGTGTATTTGTGTTCCGTGTCTGTGCATATGTAAAAATTGTGTGAGATCATAACAAGGGTTCAGAGGGTCATGTAGCACTAAAAAGAATAGGAGAGCAGGTATAATGTTGCAGGTATAATTGCTTAGAATAGTTGTAATTGACTACCTTTTGTTACTTATAATATGCAATCCAAGATAGCAAAATCACGTTTCTGCCTTAGGATAAGTTAGTACTTGATCTCCTTTGTATTTGTGCTTTTCAAGTATGCTTGTTAGAAAGACCAGGTCTCGACAGGTAAATGATATGTCATTTTATTTGGTTTTGTTTTTGTTTTCTTTTTTAACTGTAGGAGTTCCATCTGGAATATGACAAATTAGAAGAAAGGCCTCATCTGCCATCAACCTTCAACTACAACCCTGCTCAGCAAGCCTTCTAAAGACTTCCCTTTTCTTGGGGTATGGCTGTCTCAGCACAATACTCAACATAACTGCAGAACTGATGTGGCTCAGGCATCCTGGTTTTAATTCCTTGAGGATCTGGCAATTGGCTCATGCGGAGGGTCACCATTTGAGGTCCTGCCTTACTAATTATGTGCTGCCCAACAACTAAATTTGTAATTGTTTTTCTTTAGTTTGAGCAGGGTCTGAAGTTTTGTTTTTGTTTTCCTTTTTGCCAGCAGACAAGCTTGGGTCTGTAAAGACAAGCGAGTACACTGACAAAAGTTTACCACTTAGTTTTCCAAAATGTAAAAACAGAAAAAAGAAAAAAGACAAAAAATTAGACAACAAAATTTGCATTGTTCATTGTAGCACTATTGGTAATAAAAAATGTTTGTGCATTTTTATGTGAAGATCCTTCTCGTATTTCATTTGGAAAGATGAGCAAGGTTTGCTTCCTTCATTTTACTTCCCCTTCTGTTTTTGAAAGGCAGTTTTCGCCAAGCTTAATGCAAGAATATCTGACTGTTTAGAAGAAAGATATTGCCACAGTCTCTGGTTAGTTTCCAGAGTTGTGTATTACTGAGCTTCATCTTTCCAGAATGAGCAAAACACTGTCCAGTCTTTGTTACGATTTTGTAATAAATGTGTACATTTTTTTTAAATTTTTGGACATCACATGAATAAAGGTATGTATGTACGAATGTGTATATATTATATATATGACATCTATTTTGGAAAATGTTTGCCCTGCTGTACCTCATTTTTAGGAGGTGTGCATGGATGCAATATATGAAAACGGGACATTCTGGAACTGCTGGTCAGGGGACTACTTTGTCGCCCTGTGCACTAAAGGGCCAGATTTTCAGCAGCCAAGGACATCCATACCCAAGTGAATGTGATGGGACTTAAAGAAGTGAACTGAGACAATTCACTCTGGCTGTTTGAACAGCAGCGTTTCATAGGAAGAGAAAAAAAAAAGATCAATCTTGTATTTTCTGACCACATAAAGGCTTCTTCTCTTTGTAATAAAGTAGAAAAGCTCTCCTCACTGCAGTGTTGACTTTGATTTGAGATTGTGAAATTATTTCTTCAACAATGAAAAATGGAAAAAAAAAGTTGAAGTATTAAAACCATCAAGCTGTACAGTGGTTAAGACACTTGAAGAGTCTTTTTGCTGCTGACAAGTAAATTCATGAGAGAGTTTTATATTCTTTGCACAGCCAAAAAGTTTGGTTAACCTTGGTTTCAGATCCCCTCTCTATAATAGCAAAAAATTTTTTAGAAAGATGGGTGGGGTAACACATCACATGATAGAAAGGTGCTTCAAGAATTTGTCACAGAAGGAACACTTGGGAGAAGCTTGGGTTAGAACTGAGCTCAGCTTAGTTCCACGTTGATGTTTTCCCACTTAAAACAGAAATACATTTCACATGATGTTTGCTACTAGTTTCAGATGCAAACAAACATGAATATATACTTGTTCTGAAAACTGTAACTGTTCTCTAGAGTGGAGGAAGAAAAAACTGAAGTGTTTGGATAGTTTTCTTTTTCTAGATATGATTGTCATTTCTGATTGAGTTACCTCTGGTGATGAAGATCATTTTGAAATACCTGAAATTACCAAAGCAAGAAAAGATGTGTCAGTAAATTGTGGGTTTTGTCTTTATGTTTTGACTCATTTTTCTGTGTAGTGCAAAAGCATCTTGTTGGCATGTATGCTTGGAAATGGGACCATTAATGGTCTTGCTGTGGTTCTCTGTCAGCTGTATAGCAATTTTAAATTCTGCACTTTTTCTAATAGCTATTTTAAGATGGTAGACATAAAAATATAAGCCTGTTGATTATATTTTTTTCCTATTATTAAAGAAAACTTTTCTCAACTTGAAAGAAGAGGATGGTTATAATCCATATGATGGCTAACACAGCTGAAAAAAGATGATGGCTTTTTCTTTTTCTCAAACCAAAGCAGATTCAACCATATATTTGATTATTCAAATATAAATTTATGAATTTTCAAAAGGAGTATTTTCCAAAAGTGTCTTATTCCCTCCCCAAGTAATGTTATGTTTTTTACTGTCAGTTGTCCACTGTGACCTTTGCTTTTTTTTTTTTTCCTAAGAATTCCTGAAGTAATGTTTGCATCTTCAAATCAAAAGTGATTATTTCATATTATATAGGTTTGGGTTTTTTAATGTAACTTTTCATTGGCCTAACCAATCTCACGCAAATGAACAACATACGGGAAAGGGAACAAAATAAGTTACATTAAAATACTAAATACATTAGATACTTTAAAAACAGTTAAGCTGGAACTGTGAACCTGAGTTCTCACAAAAATTCTTTGATGATACAGTTGTATTCAACTGCACAGTCTTTCAAAAATGTGAGATGCCTGATTCTAGGAAACTTCTCACCTGTAAGCAAGAAACTGCTGCTTTGCTCCTTCCAAGGGGAAGAACAGTCTGGCTCTCATTTATTCATTAAATAAGCATATATGGAGACTTTAAAATCTGTGACTTAATTTCATATTACACTCTGGGTTGAAGCGAGAGAAACAGGTTTAAACAGAAAACAAGGTGTAAAATTGGAACCACTTTTTAGCTGATACTGTATTAATTTTAAAATGTGGGGAAAAAATACGGCTTTTTTTTCTGAAAGGAAAAAAACCTCAGCCCTCATTTATACACTCACACACATGGCAAATGGGCAGCCAAATCGACCTGGAGATTTTCAAACTGACAGTTAAGGTCTGAGGCTTGTTTAATAAGTTTTTACATTCTACTAACACTGTGAATAGGCAGATAATAGAATGCTGTTCTACAAATATCTTTGAGGTGGGTATTTCTCCCCATAAATACAGCTGTGTACCACAACGTGCAAGGTAAGTTCTGAGTAGTAAACTCGGTGCTCTTGAAAACAAGTAGAAGTTTCTGGTCTGTTCAACACACTCTCATAGTTGTCACTCCAGGTTGCATATTGTTTATAAATCTTTATTGAGTAGTTAGCCCCACTTTCTCTGCAAATCCACTGCTCTCAATTTCCAGGGTTAAAATGGGTTTCACTGACTTGAATACCCCTGGTATTGCAGAAAACACTTCTTAAGTTATTATTCAACTCATCCTGCTTGTGGAAAAATCCAAGTACCAGAGAGTCGTGGACGAAGGATTAAGGATGCTCCACCAAGGTGTTTGAAAATGAACAAAAAAGCCACCCAGGACTCAAATCTCTTCCATGTTAGTACTGGTGCCACAAATACTTTAGCACGTGAGAAGCTTCATGGGCTTGATTAATCTAATTGAAGATCCAAGTAATCCAGGGAAGCCTGCAGATACTCACGTGGGTAAAAATATTTTTCATGTGACTGTGACCTCCAGTGAAGTATCAACTGCACGTGTGCTGGAATTCATGACTGACCACACCACTCCCTCATGGATGTGACATCTACGTAGTACAAAAATTCATAATCATATCACTTCGCTCTATCTTATGTCTGAAATCCTATCTGTCCCCAAGCTAGTATTTTTTGTACTTGTCTGTTTCCATTTTACAGTTTGCATTTTAAAAATTGCCAAATAATTTTTTTATAAACCCGAAATAACTTGTGTATTGTAGTCATGCAAAATTTTTTGCTGTTTACTGAGTCTTTCTGTTGACCATGAAGAGACCAGAAAACAGTCTTTAGCACAACCTCAGCAGCACTGGGAGACATAGAGGTCTGGGAGGCCACTTGATCCTGAGTGGCTTGTAGGTAACACAACTCGTCTCCTAAAAGGAACTTTTTTTTTTTTTTTTTTTTAATTCCTGATAA
The DNA here is from genome assembly GCA_035221455.1 of Xenops minutus. Classification (NCBI taxonomy): domain Eukaryota; kingdom Metazoa; phylum Chordata; class Aves; order Passeriformes; family Furnariidae; genus Xenops; species Xenops minutus. The sequence goes on from JAWWEE010000040.1 coordinate 34,911,673, forward strand.
CTTCTAACTTCTGATGAAATGTTGCCTAAGATTGAGGCAAAAAAACTTTCAAGACAATATTAGTATAGATAAAGCAGAGAGCAGTTCTTTATTGAAAGTTTTGAGGTGCATGAATAGGCACACACCCAGCATAGGGTTCTTAGAAATTTATGGGTACATCCAACCTGAAAACCATTTTTGCCTCAGTACCACCCTTAGAACTGCCTCGCTAGAGTCTACAAGGTTTCTGGGCCTTTTATTTTGCTTTGACTATGATGCATTTTATTATTCCAGTCCAGATGTGTGTGCCCCAAACAAAATGTCCTTGCTAAAATCTTTTCCCTTTCAAGGGAAAAGACTTAAAATTTCAAGAATGCATCAGAAACCATGAGAATGAGATTAAGAAACTGTTAGCTGCTACCTCAAGTGTGAAAAACTATACAGCTATATTAAAATCTACAAATATATAAAAATATTAAGGCATCATTCTTGCACAAATCGATAGCTCTTACCATCACCTTTTGGGGGTGTTGTACTTCTATAGCTGGATATTGAGTGAAACAAAGGAGAAAATTTGCTTGCTATCTGTCACACTCAAGAAAAGCTTCTAAGTGCACAGTTGTCATCCTAAGCATGAGGTAGCTAGACAGTGTTTTTGGTTTAAGATCCTGAATATGACAATTGCTTCTATTAAAGCAAAATGTCTGACTATGCTTAGTTTTCAAATACCCTTTCACCATGTTCCTCAAAATTTGTCACTGCCCAAAATTTATATTGGTAGAGGTTGTATTCTGGTAAAGAATAATGCAGATTGGACTAAGCAGTTAGTGTGAATTTACAACTGCTGCTTTTATTTTCATATATAGTATGAGAATTAAAAAGGTGTAGCTGTTTTCTTCGAAGCATGCATGTTGTCATTTCCATAAATCTGAACACCACCAATACATTGAAAAGACCTGAGGAAATGCAGCTGGATAACTTACTTTGAAATTGTGGTTTGAATTGCATTAGATGTACCTCTTAAAATCACTTTACTGTTAGATGTGAGCTATTTTTTTTTTTAAGGTAATATTTGAACACACTGAACGATAGTTTTGAATATTACTGGTTTAATCCATTTTTGAGTTAGCAGTGCTCACCAAGTTTGTGTATTATTTTTTCTAGACTTCAGTTTATCATTTGCATTTCATAGTCTCGGTATTAATGTGCCAATATTGGATGTGGGTATATGTCAGATTTTTCCTGCTGAAACTGCCAAAATAATTTTCTGCAAAATCACTTCTTTGAACTTCCTCTGATTTAACAAACCATCCAGTGAAGTAGACAGTTTTCATGATTGGACCATCCTGCATTGCCTGTAAACAGTCCTGATGAGGAGTGAAAGGAAGGCAGACATCTATGAACCACTGTGGAAACCATTCAGCATTCTTTACATCTCTTCTGGACAAAGGGCTGATCTGGTTGTTCCAAATGATCTTCCACCCTTGGAAGGCCAATTTACTTCATGGTGGGCATCACAGTATTGGTTTCAAAAAGGCATTTTGTTATTGTACATACAGACGTGCTGTTGGAAAAGGCAGTTCATTAGTGGCTCATGGAAGAGGTGCAGTCAGCATCACAAGGACCACCACCAGGCTTCTGCAAGGGAACAGGGAGGTGTGAGCCCAATCCCGATGGGCGCCTGGGGGTGTTGGCAGAGCCCCACCGCTGGCTGCCCAGCCTTGAGGCAGAGACATTCCAGCACTGGCTGTACCAGGTGGGTCATCTGCAGCTGGCCACAGGTAAGACTGTCCCTTGGTTGTGGGGCAAGGAAGGGCCCAAAAGAGCAGATAGCAACCTGTTTCCCTGCCACTGAAAATTTCATATACACATCAAAATTTGCATGCCAGCCCTGGCAGCTCCTTATGCAGCCCATGGCCCTGGAGCCACCATCCCAACTCCTGCCCTCAGCAGGTGACAGCAGAGCTAAAATCTTTACAACAGGCCCCCAGTACCCAGCTTTAGGCTCTTACAAATGAGGCACTGATGATCATTTTTCATTCTAACCGATCTAAACAGACCTTTAGTCCTGACTGAGTTATTTTTGCAGAACTTCAAAATCTATGAGTTCACCTGGTGAATACTAAGCACTGTTGCCAGTTAAAATACAGACTCGGCATGTCCTCCAGCTGCAGATGATGCAGGGGTTGGATGCACACAGGAGGACTAACTCAAGGTTGCTCTGTCACCCCATAAGCTGTTGCCTTAATTTTTGTCATGCAGCACTTTATGTCCATGGGGTTGCAGGGAGTTGCACTGAAGGCCGGATGCTCAGAAGGCCAGACAGACAAGAAGTGACAGCCCATCTACACTGGGAAGGCAGGGCTGGAGCTTCCCTTCAGGTGTTAAGTGACAAATCTACCTCATTAAAATTTTAGTTTTTATATTATGAAAGCTATATGCAACAAGCCCCACCATTAGAGACTGCTGCCACCACAAGTGCTGGCAGCAAAGCCTGACTGATGGGAATGGGTGAACAGAGCCAAGGACTAACCAAGATGAATTCAGGTTCTAGTATAAACACCTATTGCAGGAATAAGTAAAAAAAGAAAAGAAAATCCCAGGCTGAGCTGGCACAGTATTTTAAAAACCCATTGGTATCAGAGCAGGCTTCTACAAAGCAGCTGAAGCAGCTGGCCTGAGAGCAATGTGGTAGTGCACTGGTGCAAGCAAGGACAATATTTACATCCATTTATATTCATGTCACAGCCTGGATTCTTAATAGCCTTCCTGCCAAACCTTGCTCAATAGTCCATTTGGAGAACCTATGGATCAACTTTATTTATAAAAGTTTGACGTTGCACTCTGTAGTGGGGAAAGTGATTGAAAAAGGGGGCCAGCAGAAAGTGCTATTTCCCTTTTTTTTTTCTGTATTTCTATACCTTCTTGTCTGCTGTGTCATCGAGTTCATCTATCACTTCTGAAACTGTCACATTTTGTTCTAGCTAATTGCCTATGATAAAGGCTACAGAATACAAATATAACTATTGCTCATGGTACTTTGGCACCAAAGAGCTTGTTGTGTTGCCACAGTGAGAAATGCTGGGTCACAACCATACTTTTTTTGCAAAATAAACGTATTTGCTTGGATTGGCTGCTTTTCTTACAGATGAGCTTGGAAGAGAGCACTTCCTAGGGTGAACCTTCAAAGGTCTACCTTCCTGTTAAAAGCAATTCCTGTGTGTTACAGCTGTCATCTTGCTTCCCTGTTATCTTCAAATAATTGTGGAAGAGGCTGGGTCTGTCCCTGCTGGCAGATGCTGGATTTGGGGCTGGCTAGAGCGGGGCACTTAACCCTGCACCCCCAAAAAGTCATGCTGAGGCAGGATAGTGTTTGTCCAACACCCATTATGTCCCTTCTCAGTTAATAAGGTGCAAGTAGCAGCTGCTTCCTCATATCCAGATATTTAGTTTTTCTAATTTCAGATCAGATTCCTCATGTAGAGGTAGAGACCTTGCAAAGGCTTTGATGCATGGGGGTACTCAGCAGGACTTCACACAGGCTCTCCAGGATTTAGCCAAGCCAGTGGGGAGATGTTGGTTTAGGGGGGAGGATTGAGAGCGGGAGGGTGCAACACACACAAAGCACCCCCCCCCCCGCCCCTTCTAGATATTGTATCTTGCATGATGGTGCCCAGTATTAATCCGGACCAGCCCTCCCCACTGCAAATCTCCCGGGTCCGATAATCCCGTTGCAAGCTGTCCCTTTCCACCCCCGGAGGGCCCTGAATTAGGTCAGACGGGATTACATTTGCATTTTATTTATTTATCTATTTTTTTTCCCGTGCTTGTTACACGCACCCCCAGGCTCGGAGGAGGCGGGGAGAGAGGCGGGGAGCGGCGGGAGCTTTAGCCGATGGCAGTGGCTGATGCCCGGCGGCGGATGCCAGCGGCAGCCGGGCGATGGCGAGGACCCGGGCGGCTTACGAGTACACGGAGGCGGAGGACAAGAGCATGCGGCTGGGGTTCCTGCTCATCGCCGCCGGGCTGCTCTCGCTGCTGGGCCTGGGCTGCTGCTGGCTCCGTCCGGCGCTGCAGGAGCGGGGCGGCGGCGGCTCCGCCAACTGCACGGTGCTGGCCGTGCGGCAGCTGGGCGAGCGCTTCGCCTGCACCTTCTCCTGCGGGGCCGCCTGCCGCGGCACGGCCCGCTACCCCTGCCTGCAGGTGCTGGTCCGCACCTCCCGCTCCTCCGCGCCCGCGCTGCTCCACGAGGACGAGCGCCAGCTCCGCACCAACCCCAAGGTGAGACCCGACCCACGAACGCGCTCCGCTCCCTTCCTCTCCTCCCCCAAAATGCCCGCGGGCTGGCGGGTCCCGCCGCGCCCCTGGGTGTCCCTTCGCCCGCTCCCCCGGTGCCCGCCCTGGGCGTCCCGGTCCCCGGAAAGCGCCTTCGCTTCGGTGCGGGTTTTAATCTGGGCGGGGGTGGTGGGGAGTGGATGAAGTCGCGGAGCATCCCTCCAAAATGCCACTCTGCTGTTGTTCGGCAAAAAGTAATTTATCTCCACAGTACGTACAAACACACTATACACGGTGCATCTATATTTATATGTTGTGTGCATATATATATATAGCACGTCAGGTGAGGTTTAGGTTCGACATTAGGAAAAGGTTCTTCACTTACAGGATGGCTGGGCACTGGAACAGGCTCCCCAGGGCAGTGGTCACAGCACCAAGCCTGACAGAGTTCAAGTAGCGTTTGAACAATACACCCGGGCACAGGGTGTGACTCTTGGGGATGGTCCTGTGCGGGGCCAGGAGTTGGACCCGATGGTCCCTGTCGGTCCCTTCCATATTGTGTGATTCTGTATAGCATAGTATAACATACTATATATGTATAATGTATAGTATACTACATACTGTACTACACTATACTATAAACTGTGCTAAGTAGCCTGTAGCACTACATACGTGCACACTCTGTCTGTCTGTTTCTCTCTCTGTATGTATGTATACACACGCACTTCTTTGCGACCACCGCGGCTCCCGGCCCGGAGCGCATCCCGCGGGCGGCAGCGCGCCGGCAGCGGCGGGGGCTCCGCTGTGCTTCCCCGCCCGGACCGGGGCACACTCCCGCTGCCGGGCGAGGTCCGTGTGCTCGGGCGGTGCCCCTTGCCGCTGCACTGCGTGTCCCAGAGGGTGGGGGGTTCCTGGAGCACCTCCCCGAAGCCCAAGGGAGAAGCTATGGGAGCCGCTGCCCCCGCCGGAGGGCTGCGCCGAAACAGGAGTTTCCTCCGCGCTGTTTAGATTTTTAAACTTATCCATCACCCACATGAAGAGGCACCGAATGGGGGAGTCGTAAAAGTTGCATCTTAAAGCAAACTGGGATAGTCTGAAAGCAATCTGTGACTTGTGCTTTCTTTTTAAAGGTAGTTATTTTTCCTTCTCCTTTTTCTTTCATGCTGGGTAAAAATGGCCTCAACAGCATGCCACCAAGGTGGACGAGATCTTATTGAGTAGTTTCCAGAAGAAAAAAAATGTGGCAGAGTCCCCCTGCCCCTGAAAGGACTTGAAATCATGGGTGTGTTGAAGAAGGAAATTTCAACTCTTTGAGATGTGGGTGTAGCACAGTGCCAAGAGTCCTGTTAAGCATGGTACAGGGGTGTGCTTGCAGGGGCCAGAGAGCAGGCTTTCCTGTCCAGCTGGGATGTGCAGCCTCACATCTCCTCAGTCATATTTGCACTGGTATGGCTGTCCCTTGGAAGGTGGATTAAGTTGTAAGCTTAGGGGTTGAGAGTTGTTTTTTCGATCCTTAGCAGTTCATGGGCTTTTAAGAGTGGCTGGGGCAAAAATCAGCAGCGTGAGAAGCAGCCTGGTAAGTCTGACAGGATTTGGATTAAATTGTTGGCAGTGCTCAGAAGCAATGAGTGATGAAGCTGCAGTGCTGGATGGTGCCTGATAGCAAAGCAGATGAAATGTTGGCCTGGCAGAGCACTTTATAAACTTCACCTTTCCCTGGGAGTGCTGCTGCCAAGCTCCGTGTGGTTACAGAGGTGTGCCATGCATGCCTCAGCTGTCTGAGCTCCAGGACTTCTCTAAATATCTCTCCATTTTCGGGTGGGCAAAGGGTAGTTGGTGAAATGCAGGAGACAAGCCACCCTTTTGATATGGGGTGAAGATGACGTGGTGGTGGAGAGGGTGCAGCACAGCTCTCCCTGAACACAGCCCGATGGCCCTGTTGTGGCCGTGTCCGGCAGGGATGGGAGGTGGAAGATGGGCGGTAGGTGCTGAGCTGTGCCACCAGAATGCCTGGGCTCAGCAACTCCAGCAGCTTCTGCAGTTTCAGCAGAGACTTTCAAATTGGACTGTGACCACAGTATCTTTATGAGCAGGCCAAGTGTTGTTTTTCCTTCTTGATCCTATTTTCTTCTGCCTTTCTGGAAGTCTGGTGGGGAAAGAAGGATTGTACCATCCAGCATGCTGGATTACAATTCTGCAGGGAGACACCTGGAGCTTTGGAAGTAATGCCTGTAAATGTCATACAGAAACCTATTTTTATTTAACAGTTAATTTTATAGTAATAATTAGTGAGGAAACAGGGCTATATGTTGGCAGTGTGTGGTACTTGCATGCTCTTACAAACAAAATCTATTTTCTTTACCTTCTACCTTGTGTCTCTAGGTGTGGACTGTTTACCCTGGAATATTGATTGTTGAGGATTAAGTCTGATTTACCAGATGAACCCAAGGAAAAAGGATGCATTTTTTTGATGTAACCACTTTATCTGGTAGTAATTGAATGTAACTAAGTAGAAAAGTACATAGAAAAGAAAAAAAAAGTGCTCCAAGTATTTCCCTACTTTAAGAAGCTTATGTTAAACAAATACAAAAGAAGAAGAAAAGTTCTTTAGGTCTCATCCAGAGAGCTGTGCTGGCATTTAAACATATTGCAGCTACAAATCTGTCTGTGCTAGCAAGGAAAAACCTGTTCTAGATGCAGGAAAAGAAATCTTTTTCGTGTCTTGCTTTTTAAGATATTCACATTGTCGTACAGCCCAGGATTCATTTTAGCTCTTAAAAGATTATATAGCTGGGTCAGAGTTAATCCAGGAATGTATATATAAAGCACCGGACATGATTACATTTGTGTTCAGTCTGAGCGATTTGTGGATTTTTTTTTTGATTGCTGTCTTAGAGGAAGAAATTTCATTGGAGTGACAGTGGCCTTTCTTCAGTTGCCTTGATAGCAATAATAATCTCTGAGATAAGGCTTAAGGGGGATTAATTCCAAAGTCAATTTGTCGCTATCACTCTCTGGCCATCGAGTACACTGGCAATGCGTACAGCTGGTGCAGGGACCAGGCTGTAAGTTTGGCTGCGAAAAATAACAGGGGAATATGTTGGCTGCTAACAAGGTTCACTTCTGTCTTTTTAGACTTTTCCCTTTCTACACTTGAAGTGAAGAGTAGGGTCAGAAGAACTTGCCCACGGTTTTGCCAAAGAAACTTTTAGGGGAGTGACTGGTAAGACAGATGTTAGCAGCTCTACGGCAGGACTTGGTTCTCCCCATCCATGTTCTGGGCAGGGGAGCAGAGCAACCAGTCACTGTCCTTGTCTGCACTCCACATCTGCCCATACTCCTGTTGTACTTCTTTCTGTAACTGCTCCAACTGACAAGATGATGTGCAGTTATCTTTTCTGTGCACTTGTAAATAGAAATGAGCTTGATTGTTGAACTCTCTTAAATATGACCCATGACAGAGGAGGTTTCATAACAAAATATCCCCAATTTTGCAGTAATTTTGGGAGAGTCTGATGAATCTGATGAAGCATCTGATCTGTGTTTGGGCTGGTACCCACGATGGGAAAACTATACAGGTGCTGTCTAGTAATTCCTCTGGAAGCAGCCCCAGGGGCAATAGATAAACCTCATTACCCACTTATCTCACCTGGGCCACCACCCACTGCCTCAAGCCTCTGTGAGGGGTTGTGTGTTTGGTCACTCCTGATGGGTTGTACTGATAAAGGGTGATGGTCATCTGTGCTGACAGATGCAGGTGAAAACTAGACATGGTCTCATTTCTATCTCCCTCAGTGCAATCAGCCTGAAGGGACAATTTTTTTCTATTAATGGGGGGAGTTCACCTCCTCATCTCCTTCCCCAGTAGGATGATTATGGCAGCGCTTCCTTCCGTGCCATGAAGGTACCCCAGTAGTGCATGGAGACACTCACACCCAAAGTTAGAAGCTCATATATTGCTTGGTGTGGGGGGTTGACTTTGTCTGGGCTTCAGGTGCCCACACAAGGTACTTTATCACTCCCCTCAGGTGGACAGGGGAAAGGAAATATAAGAAAAGGCTTTTGGGTTGAGATAAGGACAGGGAGAGATCACTCACCAGTAACCAACAAGGGCAAAACAGATTTGACTCAGGGAAATTAATTTAATTTATTGCCAGTTAAATCAGAGAAGGGTACTGCATAAATAAAATCAAATCTAAAAATACCTTCTCTCACCCTGTCCCTTTTTCCTGGGCTTAACTTCACTCCTGATTTTCTCTATCTCCTCCCCTCCCTGGGACCAGAAATGTGGGATATGGTCAGTTCATCACACATTGTCACTCCTTCCTCCTCACACTCCAACATGGTGTTCCTCCCACAGGAGACAGCCATCCACAAACTCCTCCAGTGTGAGTCCTTCCCACAGCCTATAGTTCTTCATGAATTGCTCCAGTATGGGTCCCTCGTGGGGTCACAAGTCCTGCCAGCAAACTTGCTTGAGTATGGACTTCTCTCTCTACAGGACCACAGGTCCTGCTGAGCCCCTGCACCAGCACAAGCTTCCCGTGGGGTCACAACCTCCTTTGAGCAGCCACCTGCTTTGGTGTGGGGTCCACCACAGGTTGTAGGTAGATATGTGCTCCACTGTGGACCTCCATGGGCTGCAGGAGCACAGTCTGTATCACCATAGTCTGCACCATGGGCTGCAGGGAATCTCTGCTCCAGCACCTGGAGCACATCCTGCCCCTCCTTCTTCCCTGACCTTAGTGTTTGCAAGGTTGCTTCTGTCAGATATTCTCACTGCTCTCTCCTGGCTACTATTGTGCAGCAGTTTTTCTCCTTCTTAAATATGTTACCACAGAGGCTCTAGCATTGTCTTTGATTGGGGTCCAGCAACAAATCTATTTTGCAGCAGGTACGCATTGTCTCTGTGAGACATGGGGATAACTTCTGGCAGCTTCTCACAGAAGCCACCCCTGCAGCCTCTCCCACTGCCAAAACCTTGCCAAGCAAACCCAGTACACCTGGAGATCAGGAGTCAGAAACTGTTGGCTTTAGTGGTGTGTTGTACTTTTGCAATGGTACTTACCTGCAGCATCCATTCCACTCCTTCATTTCATCACAAAGTGTGTGGCCTGTGATGTGGAGCTTTGCCACACCAAACAACTGATATGTGCTCTGTCCCATGGATCATCAGCAGCCAGGAGGATGGTTCTCAACAAGTCACTTGGTGACTGAGTTTGGAGACTTGTTCCTTAGTGACATTGGTTTTTCTTCTGTTGGGCTGACTTGCTTCTAATTCTTCATTCTTCTAATGCTTCAAATGCTCTCTTTGCATTTGAGACTTTTTTGGTCTTGTCTTGTAGACTATGTGTTCCAGGCTTGACACAGCTTCCCTCAGAGCCTACCAAGTCTGTCTGCTTTTTCTTAAAAATGTGAATGAGTTCGGCAAGAATTAGTCTTTGCAAAGCATGAAATGCAACCTGGAAGTTAAACCATTGCCAAGAGTCCATGCCTCTGTTCTTTCTCTGTGATATGGAAGAATATCTGCTCTGATGAAGTATTCAGGAGTCTTCTCAGGCATCTGCAGAAACACTGAAGTGGGAACGTCCAACAGCACAGACACAAATCTTACAAAACCTGGGTGTAAAGGTCTATTAGCTGTTCACTGACATTTTTATTGAATCGAATCCTGAGCCGTCTAGCCAAACACTGGCTTTGATTGAAGAGGGAATATTATTAACCTGATACTGATTTTGAGCTGTGTAATTGAAATGGTATTGGAATGACATAATTTTATTGTTGCTGTGGCGTAGTGTAGGAGGTGCCATGTACCAAAAGATCTGCCAAAAAGGCCTCTGCTCCGCCAGAGTTATTCTGACTGTCTAATCTCAAGTGATGTTCTCCAACTTCATTGTCACTTGTTTAAGGAAAAACCCATCAAAACAATGTACAGTGGGATGGTTCCACTAAAAATGGATGTTGCTGTGCGAGCTGTAATTGAGCACCGGGTGTCCTAGCTTGTTTTCAAACAGTTGGCATTTGTTTATGTTTTGATGTCAGCATTTCATGCCATGTCTTGTGAGGGAGGACTGTGGAATTAACATTTCAGAACCTGCCTGTTGCTAATTGAAAGTTATGATTCCCTTTGATCTCCCTGCTGACTGTACTTCGGAGGGCAATACAGTTGATCAAACAAAGTCCTCAAGAAGTGTGCTTGTGAGGCTGAATAAGAGAAATCCACCACCTATGTGGATCAGAAGGAGAAAAAATGTTTGTCGGCTTGGTGGGGACTATGGTGGGCATCCTGGAGAGGTGAACAAGCTCCAGTGTTTGTGCAGCAGGTGTTAAGTTCACATCAGAATTGGACCTTGGGTGTTCACAGTAGCTCAAGACCTTCACCACATTGAGTTGATGTTTCAGGAGGATGCCTGGGATTCATATTTGGACAGAGACCACTCCTCTTTTCAAGATTGTTAATCCTCAACAGGCTCAAGCAGTGAGATCACATCAATTTATGGCAAGACCCTGGGTGTCTCCTTTGTGTTTTCCACGTGAAGATAAAGAGGTGGAAATGTATCCGGTGTGCTTTCTGCCACCTGTCATTGGAACTGCTTGTTCAGAGAATGGTGTGAAGTTTGAGTTATGAAGAGCGTTCACTCTTGTCCCCACCTTCCAGGTCTCCCTCCTGTAGGTACTGTCAATATTCCCATACACCATCTTGCTTTGGCATGGGGAAAGACAGAAGCGTTGAATAAAGAAGCTGTCTGTGGGCCCCTTTACATCTTCCAAACCAAGAAGAATCCCTGCCCTGAAGAACTCAATTTTTAGTATCTTCATATTGAGCTAAAAGAATAGGGGCCGATAGCAAAAATTGTGAAGTAGTCTGTGATGGAACTCTTATGGGAGACTGTTACAGTTTGATACTCATCTATTCAGATGGACATCTCTTAGGAAAAGAGACCTCTGTGGTTGTTTCTTAGTCTGAAACTCAGGATGGGGCTAAACAACAGTTCACTAGGTTGTGAACTTCGTAAAGGATTCACGTAATATTTTGTAGGGGTGGAAGGTCTCTGAAGGATCCAGAGAAAGTTTAGCCAGGAGTGGTGGGGTGGTTGCACTTTCATAGCAGAGAACAGCAGTAGGCTCTAGCCATGAGGAAGAAACATTTCAGACGAGAGAAGAAATATGCGTAGGGAGCCAGTACCACAGGAATAGGAGTTTTTGAGATAGTTGAGGAAATTTAGACAGAAGAATGTATATTGGTATGGAGTTGTTTTGTCTAGTTCTGCATTTTGTGTGATGGCTAAATAGTGGTTGGCTTGGGGGGCTCTTTTTAGAGACCCCAAAAGCTGGGAACTACCTACAAGGTGGGGGGCATGGGAAAGAGCAGGGTGGTGATTACGGTCAGATGTAGGCAGTGAGTATACAGCTGGTGGGATATGGTACCATTTCCAAAGCAGGATCTGAAATGCTTCATAAAGAAAACCATCAGAGCAGAGAAGGTTGGGAGTTCTGGACCCTGGGCAAAACAGGGAAGATAGGACCAGCTGGGATGGTGCAGCATGTTGGTGCTGTCAGGGAGGCAGAGCAGAGCCACATTGCACTCAGGTATCTTTGTGCCAAATTTCCTGATTCCGTCCAGCTGCTGCACAGATGTGTTTTTGCGCTGGAAATGTGGAGGAAATTGGGGAGTGCTTGTTGCTTCTAAAATACACAATCAAACCAAAGCGTTGCTGACCAGGGAATATTGTCTATGATGGTAATAACTGTATGTGATAAATCCTGCATTCTGGTTCCTGAAGTAGAGTGGTGTTTCTGCTTGTTTCTGTCCTTTGTCATCAGCAGTGGGACAATCCTCATTTGTGGTCAGGGAAATAAAGGCAGTTCTGTGCCATGGCAACACCAGATGTGGGTCTGTGTGAAAATCGGGGCTCTTGCACATGAATAAGACAAGTTTCAGCTTGGAAGCAGAATGGAAGACCTTGCAGATTCTTCCAGTCTGAAGCATGGAAGACACTAACAGCAATTGTATGTGCTGACAAAAATGCTCAGATTTTACATGATTAGGGGAATAAAATCCTGAAATTTCTCCTTTCCCCCTGGAATGGCAAAGCTTCAAGCTGTTGTATGGTGGAGATGGACTCGTAGGTCTATACAGCTCGGGTTTAATGTGCAGCTGGGGACAAGGTAGGCGCCTGTGAAACTTCACCAGAAGAGGAAGCACTCACTAGGCACAGTGAGTCACAATGATCTTTATTTTCTTGTTAGAGAGGATATCTCTCTCCTTATTGTTTACTGCTTTCAAGATACTGTGAAGAAATTAATCTTGTGATTTAATGTGAACACCCTTTTAGGGGCTTTCCACACCCTCCACCTCCTGCTTCCTCATCCTACCTAAGTAGGAGGCTTTTTAGCTACCTTCACAATTGCACCATTTTGTTTGCAGCTCCAAGTTTTAAAGGAATTAAAATTCTGTGTGTGCACCTGGAGCCTTGGTGTCCATCCATCCTTCAGGGTGATAAGCCTTTGTGTTACCTGAGGATCAGTTAAGCTGTGTTACTCAGTGTGATTCAACATCTGTAGTGATCTCCTCTATGGATGCCTGGTAAAAATAAGAGGGATTCTTGGACACTTAGATCCTGATCCTGCCAACATTTGATTCAGTGGATTATTTGTTTTCTATTGTTTAAGTGCCTGTGGCTAGGAGGTAAGGGTGGTGTGTGACAGACAAGACTTGGGACCTAAAGTATGTGCCTGTGTGTGACCCAAAGGGGAGTCTCTGAAAGCACCGTCCCAAGTGCACCAAGCTGGGAGAGGAACTTCCCTTGATCTCTGGGCTTTGAAGCAGATGTCTGAGCGTGTGATCTGCAGAGAGCTCAGCTGCATGCTCAACTCCTTTCGACTTCTGTACAGCAGAAGCAGATGCTGAAACTTTCTGCTGAAGGGAAGCTGTGAATTTCTACTTGTTTCCCTGTGTCGTAACAGTAGAAGAATACCTTCTTTTACCAGTGGATATCAGATATCCCATCATCTGGGAAAGCTTGTTGTAATCTTTTGAGTTATTCATTAGCATGATCCTGAACAAAACTTGTGATTGTGTGCCTCACTGAAAATAGGAAGTTATTCAAATCCAATCCATGCAGCTGCCTAGGAATTCATCAAAATGAATCATTCATTTTCACATTCATCATGCAAAACTCAGGGTGTTAGGAGGTGGTTTGGTTTGATCATGGACCAAACCATGACAAAGCCTTTATTTTGTTCCTGAGTATTGGCATATCCTTTCCCAGTACCTGCACGGAGTAACTAGCAATTGAAGTAAAGTTCAGCTCACTTTTCTCTTTTCTTTCTTTGTAGCTTGTGCTTATTATTGTCTATCCATTTCAGTAGTGCTGGTATTATGAGGAAAACAGAGAAGTGATGCCCTGTGTTCTTGAGCCCAGAAGTAACTCTGTTTTGCAACGTGTCTTGGCAGTGTTCGTACATCCCTCCCTGTGCAAGAGACGATCAGGAGAACTCTGAGAACGTCACGTACAAGCAGAAATACTGGAAAGAGAAAGTGGGTTCTCAACCATTTACATGCTATTTTAACCAGCACTTGAGGTGAGTAATCTCCATTTGGCTAGGCAGAAGTGCTTATGTATCTATTTAAGAGCTGTTCATTGATTCTGTTTGAAAATATATATAAATGTGTGCATATGTATACACATACACACATACACCCCCGCTCCAGTGATGTGGTTTATCACAGTGAGCTCAGTACAGAACTTTGTAAGACAATTCTGTTGATGAAAAGCTACACAGGAAACAAAGGAGCATTTTTACCACTTGAAGTAAAAGTACAAAACTTTCCTCGATGTTTTCCTTAAAACATGCAAATTTTATGGCAAAAAACACTTTGGCTTTTTACACTCAGATGGCAAATTTCTGGCTTGAATATAATGTTCCTTCCCTTCATGGTAAAAAAACCCCTACTGTGTTCATGGAAGAAAAGGGAAGATCAGTAAATACTAAAAACTAATTCAGGAATTTTGTTCACAGAGGATTAATGAATCAGATATGTATAATAAACATTCACAGAACTGCCAGGTTTCATAAATGCTTGCAGAGTAGAAAGTTGCAACCTAACACATGTCCCCATCTGTTTCAGTTCTTACTTTTACTGCTGATGTTGATGTGACTTACATGTGCATGAGGGTGACGTGTGCTTTCCTTCCTTCAGTAAATGGAAAGGGGAGGGAGTCCTTTTGCTTGTCTCTTTCTGATGGTGATATGCCAGGAAATAAAAGGTGATGTGGTGGCAGGAGGAGGTTAGTCCTACCCCACAAATGCTTGGAAGTTAAACAGATAAGGGAGACTTAGGAGGGAATAGCTTGGGGCTTGCAGGTGCAATTCAGGGCTCAGTGTGGGAGTGTTGGCACCAGATACTTAAGTTCATTTAGACAAACAGGAAGAAAATGGATGCCAGTGTGTGCTAGGACCTCGGATGAACTGGGGAGCTGAAGCAGAGTGGCAGGTGGAGAAATGCCTGACCCTTCTGTGGGTAGCCCAGTGAGTGCCTTGGGGGCTTCGGGTTTGTCCTAGGCTGGCTGTAATTACTGTCCCTTTCCTGGAATGACTTAGTCAGTGTGTCCAGGATGATAGTCTGTTGCCCTCGTTAACTCTTCACAGAGGTCTCCCACCAGCACTGTGTAACAAAAATTGTTGTTCCTCATAGAGGGGCAAGAAGCACTGCCTACAGCATTTACAGGTTAGGACATCCTGTGTGGTGACATCAGACCTGCCAGGGGCCTTCTTTTGGGGTCCTTTGGTCCAGAAGGTGCCAATGCTTGGGTCTGCTAACCGGGAGCCTAGTTATGATTTTGGCTTCTCTGGAGGGGAATGTGCTGCCCATTCCACATGCTACTGCAACGTGGGACCTGCAGCAGCCACTGCCTGAGTGAGCAGGAGAGCCAGAAGCATGGGATTGTCTGCAGAAGTCATGGCTAGGACACATCTGAACTGTGGACAGGATGCTGTGAAAGTTAGCTTTTTTAGTCAGTGGAGAGAAACAGAAGCCTTTTATCATACCCCAGAATAAATCCCTAATATAGGGCAGACATCCAGAGATGCTTTTTTCTCTCCTGTAAATAAGTGTAGGGTGGTGGGTGTCCAGAGCTCTGTGAGCTGGTTCTCACACATTTAGGTGGAGCAAAGACAAATTTTTTCTGAGGCTGCATACCATCTAGCATCTTCCATGTATGTAAGTTGACAGTGAGGAATTGTGCAGCACTCAGGCAAGGTTTTTTTCCTTAAAGGTGCTGAATCCTGTACTGCTGAATGTTCTTGCCAGTGCAGTGGCTGCCTTGAAATACTGCCTTTTGCTGATCATACAACAATTCATATACGGCAGAAGAGAGGCTCACTGCCAGAGATACTTGAAGATAGTCTAAGCTGAAATTCGTACACCATTTATTTTCTGCTGGAGATGAGAATGAACTTTGGGAGATAAGTTTTGCTGACTAGGAATGTGCTTGCCGGGTATACTTTTAGAGCAATGATGACTAAGCAGCTTGTGAAGCAGGAAAAATACCATAACAAACTGGGGTAAAAGTCTGTTCACTTTGAAATAAAAGTGTGTGTATTTTCTGTCAGTATTTTTTTTCACTATATTTCACTATATTTTTTTCAGTATATTTTTTTTAGTGGATAAGCTAACTCCTCTGTGTCAGTTTGTATAAAACATATAGAGAATAGTTCCTCAGAGAGAGTACTATTTGCAATATTGTTACTCTCCCTTTTGAAAAGGCAGAATGAGATTCTGGGTAAATATATAGGCAATGCGTTAACAGCATCTGTTCTTCATCAAACTTAATTCAGCTTCATTGTCAGAACTTTTGCTGCATGCAGAGTGTACTTAACTTTAGTGTCCCACTGCTCTCTGACTAGCAAGTTGCAAGTTGCATGGGAAAATTGCTTTTCTTGACCTCTGGTGAAGGTGCCTCTCTGTTACCATGATGATATTCCAGTCTGAAGGAAGACCTGCCCAGCAGAAACCAACCCCAGGGTTTTGTAGCACAAAATAAAGGTCAAATTCAGATAAAGTTCTCAGGCTGTTGCGAAAGGTTTGAGAAGACACTGAAATCTAGTGCTTCAGTGTTCTGAATCTCACATCAAATGTCCCAGGGAGTCTGTAGTCATGACCACATGCAAGCAAGGGTCACAGCTGCCTGTCCTAAAATTGGACACCTGAGGAAAGAGGTGGGATGGGGGAGATCCTGTTGCTTTATTTCTTCATGTTCCATGTCTCATTGACATCCACAACAAGCATAAAAAGAGAGAAACCAAGACTGCTACGAACTAAGACTTCTCTATCTCAGAGATTTGAAAAGCAAATACTGTCTAGTGATCAGCAACCTGTTGTTGGGGTACCCTTCAGGCTCCCCATTTAACTGGGAATAATTAGGTGTGGAAGCCAAGGGTGCTCAGGTATAGGGCTGCTCATCCATAAATGCTGAAACATAAATCTTGGTTTGCTCTGTTGCTTCACACTTTTCTAAATTAATTCCCTCTGATCAGAAGATGGTGTTGCTGTGTTCTGTCCTTTCTTTTATTTTGTCACCTGTGGAGAAGTGCTTGGGCCCGAGAGGGAGAAGGCTTTTTACTGTTAGTAAGATGTGCACTGCCCCTGCATGCAGCCATCCTGCTGAGGATCTCTGCCTCTTGCAACAATAAGGGAAAATAGCTGCTTGTCAAAGTGAAGGGACGTGAACAACTGTGGGCAAAATAAGTGTATTGCAAATGTCTTTAATTCCAGATTGTTTGAATACAAAAAATACTTGTAAGGTTTCCCTGTCTGTGCCCCCTCTTCTGTCAGCTTTTGTTGTGTACCGTAAGTTGTACAGTGTGGTTCATAAGTGATGACTGAAATGTTTATATGCCTGTAAACTTGTGGTCCTACATGACTTTTTTGGTAATCCCTGCACTACAATTCTTCCCATGATGTTCAGTAATTTCTCCAAAGGCTCTGATAGAGGCCTGCTCTATCCCGTGTTGGTTTGCACTGCTTGGCAGCACCTAGCAGGGATGTGTTGTATAATGCAACAACTAATCCAGTTAACCTGGCTCAGAGCTCCACAAAGGTCTAGCCCCAAGCTCAAAGTCCTGCTAAAAATAAATCCTGGTCTCACCTTTTAGCAATGGAAACAAAATTCTTTCCTCTTTGTCTGTTCAGTGAAAGGGAAAGTTGTGTCTTCATGGTTAAGCTAGTGACTTCTTCAGGGTTTTTTTTCTTTAGTTCTTTCTTTTTTCACTTTGGGCCTCATGCTGTGCAGTGGTGGTGGTGCTGCACAGTGGCCATCATTGTTTGCAACAGAACCAGGTCTCAATGCCTGAGCAGGGCTTGCACGTATTCTGTTTTTCCCCACCGTGGTCTAGGTCTCTTTCTTGCCTCTGTCACTGTTTTGTGCACAGATAACTGGTGTTAGGAGTTTGGGTGCCTCCCCACCAGAGGCTTTGAATTTACTGGAGAGCTGAATGGCAGCATCACGAGAAACAAGAGGTTGCCCATAATCAAGTTTAGGGGGGATTGTGTGCAACCCCTCTGCCAACATTTTTGAACTGAAGTATTATATGAGTCATAGAGCAAAGATAGGGCATGACACTTACAGGGACCAGGCAATATATTTGATTATATCTGCTGATTTTCACTGGGAAAATAAACAAGTTTCTAGGAATGACGTACCTTCTTTGGGTCCAACACCACTGCCTCAGCACCAGGGGAGTGATGCTGTGGGGGCTTCCAGTAAAGAGACATCTTTACTATGAGAAGTTCCCCCTCAAGAACAGATTCCCTTTGTGTTTCCAAGCCAAACAACAAGCCTTCAGACTTTGGGAACAGGCAGGTCACCCTTTAAGAGGTAGCAAGAAAAAGTCAAAATTGCAGCTTCAGTACATGCTAGCCTTGCCATGCAAAACCAAAGCAATTTCATTAGTGCGTTTTGAGTGTCACAGAGTCCTCTGAGTTGGAAGGGACCCAAAAAGGTCATTGAGTCCAACTCTTGGTCCTGCACAGGATTGCCCCAAGAATAACACTGTGTGCTTGGTGCTATTGTCCGAATGCTTCTTGAGGTCAGGCTTGGTGCTGTGATGACTTCCCTGGTCCAGTGCACAAACACCCTCTAGGTGAAGAATCTTTTTCTAATATCCAAACTAAACGTTCCCTGACACAACTTCAGGCCATTCCCTCAGGCCCTGTCACTGGTCACCAGAGAGAAGAGATCAGTGCCTGCCCCTCCTCCCTCATGAGGAAATTACAGACTGCAATGAGGTTTCCTCTCAGTCTCCTCTTCTCCAGGATGAACACACCAAGTGGCCTCAGCTGCTTCTCATATGGCTTCCCCTCAAGGCCCTTCCCCATCTTCATTCCCCTCCTTTGGACACTCTCGAGCAGCTTACTATCTTTCTTACATTGTGGCTCCCAAAACTGCACACAATATTCTAGGTGAGGCCGCCCCAGTGCAGAGCAGAGTGGGACAATCCCCTCCCTTGACAGGCTGGTGATGCTTTGCCTGATGCCCCCCCCGGACATGGTTGGCACTCCTGGCTGCCAGGGCACTGCTGACTCAGATTCAACTTGCCATCGACCAGCACCCCCAGGTCCCTTTCTGTGGCACTGCTTTCCAGCATCTCATTCCCCAGTCTGTACATACATCCAGGGTTGCCCCATCCCACGTGCAGAATCCGGCACTTTCCCTTGTTGAAGTTCACATGGTTGGTGATTGCCCAGTCCTCTGATTTGTCCAGGTCTCTCTGCTCCTCCCAGCTTTGTGTCATCTGCAGACTTGCTCAGTATCCCTTCCAGTCCTGTGTCCAAGTCATTTAGGAAGATGTTGAAGAGCACAGGACCCAGGATGTAGCCTTGTGGAACCCCACTATTGACAGGTCACCAGTCTGATGTCACTCCATTCACTGTTGCCCTCTGTGATCAACCCATGAGCCAATTGCTCACCCACCACATGGTGTGTTTATCCAGCTGTGCTGGACATTTTGTCCAGAAGAATCCTGTGGGAGACAGTATTGAAAGCTTTACTGAAATCTGAAGAGATAACATTAACTGGCTTCCCTTGATCAGTGTGGGTGGGTTACCTTGCCATAGAAGGAAATCAGGTTTGATGAGTAGGACCTTCCTCTCATGATGCTGTGCTGGCTGTGACTGATGCCTGCATTGTCTTTCAGGTGTTTTTCAACACCTCTCAGAACAATCTTTTCCATAACTTGACCAGGCACTGAACCAAGACTGACAGGACTGTAGTTTCCAGGGTTCTCCTTGACAACTGGGACAATGTTTGCCAGCTATTCCATCTGCTGGGACCTTTTGTGTTTCCCAAGGGTTATCCCATACTTCTGCATTGGGGCCAAAAGTGTGATTCAGTGAAATTCACAAGAAAATGGTTATGAAAATAACTTTGTAAATAATGCTTGGTTCTGTGGTTCAAATTATCTATAGGTGTAGTAGATATTTACAATTGCTTTTAAAACCACTTATATTCATTTGAAAGTGACTTGCTGAAACCATAATTATGTGCATACTTTTTTGGGTCTTAACTGCCAATTGTAACATGTTACCTGTAACAGCCCCCAAAACGTGTCACGTTTTAGTTATGTTCTTTTTCTGAGTGCATGCTAGCTTTTTAGTTGAAAACTGGCTGTTTTAAAGTTGGTAGTTTAGTTGTGACTTGGCTTCCATGAGAAAAATATTGAACTAAACCTAACAAAAAAGTTGCTAAACATATTTTAGGAACTTCAGTGGCTTCCCGGGGAGTGAACAAATTTAAAATATTGCATTCATCAGATGTTCTAGCAAAAACACACACTTTGGAAACCTGTACACGTTTTTTTCAGTGTTTTTTAACTTTCTTTTTAGATAAGGATGCTTAGATGTTTTTGAAGTCAAATTGGATCAAAACTTTAATGCTGCTGTGTGTGAGTTTTGCAGATAACAATGTAACTGCCAATATGGTTGTGTTTGATTATGCGGTGATCTTGGTAGCCAACAGATGCTCTCCTTTCCTTTGTTTGGTGTTGTAGCATGTACAAGTTGATCTTTTAAAGTGTCTAAGTGTACCCTGCTACCTGAAGAACTTTGTTAAAACACAGGTTTTTTTTGTTTTGCTTTGACACTTTCTAACAAACTGAATACTTGTACCAATATGAATTGTATTGAGAAATACTCTCTTAGGAAATTTTAAACTTTCTTTATATGTAAGGATTTTTATTTCAGCCCTTCAGAATGGCTGCTGTTTTCACATTATCAGTGATGGAAAGTAAAACTTGAAACAAGCTATACTGACTAGTTTGTTAAAAAATACACAATGATTTTATTTATTTTTTTTTCCAGATTTGAATTTAAGCTTCTTTTTTACTTTTATGATAATGAAGATCTTTCTAAATAGAAATTGGTAGGTATTCTGCTACAGAATCTTGGCATCCAGAATAAAGGCAGCATTGTATGTTGATTACCCTATTTTTAGAACATGATGAGAGCTCAGGTCAGTAGTAGAGACAAACATGCAGATATAATTTAGCTCTGATTTTAAATTGTAATTTTGTAGTCCATCTCCTCATTATGGAGACTCTTTTCTGCTGAAGGAACAAACAAGCACTATCCAAAATTCTATAAAGTTGCTACAAAGGTAGGACTTCAGTATTTGTTGATTTAATCTTCATTTCCTGATTGAGAAATTAGTTGAGGGGAAAGCTTAAAAAGGGTTTCCTTCCACGTGAATGAAAACAAGTACTGCAGTTACTAATAACAATTAGATATATATTTTGTTTTAAGACTTTGGCTTCTTCCTATCAAGTAATTGATGTTCTCATACAAGTGTAGAGCACTTTAAAGTTGAAATTTGGAAAATATATTTTCATACTATAACATGTATATATATTGTGCAGAGGCCTGCAAGCGCTAAAGAAGTGGTTGCACTGGCAAATGGCTGAAGTTGATGACTTCACCTCAGCAGCCATTAGGAAGTGCAAAAACATACCACTTGAAGGGAAAAGAGCAGGCAGTTTTGATTAATTGTGTTGTTACTTGTTTCAGCATTATCATGTTTTAGTGTTTTTATTCTCTACAACCAGATTCTGAATTTTGCCATGTTACCACAAGGTAAGATGTAGTAGTACAGTTTCAAAATAACTTCAAACTTGCCTGACCCTTTTCATGTGTTGTTGTAAAAGGTACTGTGGCAGTCTCTTAACCATGCTATTGCTCATGCAACTGCAGATCTAGCATTGTACGAGGAAATATTTAGAACTTCTTTTAACTTTACAGTCAGACATTGCGGATTGAGAAGAAGGGGTATGCCTAGCTAAGGAAGAACTACAGTAAGCTTTTCCAGCAGGGTTTGCTGGTGATATTGGCTTTATCTGACTGGAAGATCGTTCAGAAGAGAAACAGGGTGTTTCCTTTATGAAGGGAACATACTTCCCATGTGGTGATGCGAGTGCTTCCCATCTTGGATAATTAAGCACTTGCACATAGAAGCTCTGGGTGTGTTTTGTGAAATCACTTCTCATCTGAATTTTTTATCCTTTTCTGCGTGGTCTAGAAGACCTTACTTAAGTTTGCCCGAAGATTTGCGTGTATTGCCATGCCAGTTAGCATTTCTGCTGTTAACCCTTCATGTCTTTGGGGCATAGCAGATCAGTTTGTGCTTGCACAATAAATTGCATCAAAACAGAGGGATTTGAGTTACTGCAGGGGTCTGGTGGCACCTTCTTTGTACTGTATTGAGGAACCTGGATTCCTTGGTTCCATTGACTTTTAGTTCCTTAGTCTTTTTATCCAGAACTTTGTAACTTTTATATTAGTGCTCTCTTCCTTATTATGTCATACTCTTGTTTTCTCTGCTTATCTTTGGGCAGACAATATTAATTATCTACTCTAGATTGGAAAATTTAAATTAACTTTGTCAATTTTTGTTCCTACATCAACAGTCAGAAATATTTTGTTAACAGAATAACTTTGAGGTACTAATAAAAGGAAATTGTCTCTGGAGTTCAGTGGTTGATAATACCTTTCATCTAATAGATGTGGTATCTTGATGTTCTAGCATTCCACTACTCGCTTAATCAAGATTGATTTTTTTTGTTTGTTTTGACCTTCAGCTTTCCTAAGAAGCCGTATCTTTTCCACAAGATAAATGATATAATCTGTTTGTAACATGTTTATCTGCCATCTTAATCATAGAAACATAGAGTTGTTTAGGTTAGAAAAGGCGTCTCCTGTTAAGATCAAGTCCAACCATTAACCCAACACTGCCATGTTTCCTGCTAAACTGTATCCTCAAGTGCCACATCTGCACATTTTTTTGAACACACTAGGGGTGGTGATTACACCGCAGGCAGCCTGTTTCAATGCCTGACAACCCTTTTAGTGAAGAAAGTTTTGCTAATATCTAATCTAAACCTCCCCTGGCATAACTTGAGGCCGTTTCCTCTCATCCTGTCACTTGTGAACCTGGGAGAAGAGACCACTCCCCACTGACAACAACCTTCTTTCAGGTAGCTGTAGAGAGCAATGAGGTCTCCCCTCTGGATATTGAGAGGTACAATATCCCCTTGTTTCATGACCACTTTTCATGCTAATGATAATGGATGTGTGAATTGAATCACACAAGTATAAAGGAAACAATCTTCTGCTTTATTTTTTGAAATGGCATTTTTAACCCGACACATTATTCAATTGGTTCTTTTTGAAGAGGAGCTAAATGCTCTCCTAGTTAGTAGTGAACTTTATGATCCTTTGTCATGTAACAATTTTCCTACTTGGTGATTAGTGCCATAGCTTCTACTAACAGTTGTGAAATGATTGATTTTTTTGGGGGGTTTTATTTTTTTGTCTTGTACCAAGACATTTGAAGTGTGAAACTCTCCACCATGTACTTTGCACTTTTTAGGCAGTTCACACAGTTTTCATAGAATCATTTAGGTTGGAAAAGACCTTTTAAGATCACTATGCAGAGTATCTGATCTTAGAGATTTTAGGCAAACTACACCAAACAATTACTTTGAACATCTGCAGTCAAAGGGTGTCTTCTGATGGATCTCTATCTACACTCCTATTTGAATTTTTGTTTTCTTTATTTGGTGAAGACTATGTAAGAGAAATATTACAAGTTGTCCTCCTGGAATGCTAGGCAAGAACATCAGTTTGAAGTGACTTCTAGTGAATATATTGCTCTCGAGCTTCCCAGTCTGTAGTGAGAGTTGAACTTGGCTGGTATGATGTCATTTGTCTGGCACCTTTGGTTTCTGCACGCATTGCAAATAGCTTACAGGACTTAATCCTAATGATATTTTTAATACAACTAGTTGTCCTCCAGCTGAACCTCTATTTACTGACATCTGACTTAGTCAAGAACTTAGTGTATTATGTTGCAGCTTCTTAATCTCATGTAGGGTTCACTTGTTTTAGGTACTTTGTGTTAGTGTTTTGCTTTCAGTTGCCCACGGCTTGCCAGAGACAGGAAGAGGCTGATATGCTATTATATGGGCAGGCTGACTTATTTGCAGTGCTTTCAGTTATTGACTACTGAGGAAATCAGTTTGGGCAAAAGGGTAGGTTTCTATTAAAAATGTGAGTTACCATGGCTTGGATGTAGTTTGGGTCTAATAGTCTCAAAAAGCCCATTTGTGTTTCTTGAACAACTTGCAAAATTTCTCTTACTTGCTATTCCAAGGTAATTGTGTGAGCAATTCTTCTAGGTAGGGGAAAATATGTTCCCTGAAAGGGAGGGAATGAGTACTCTTAGTGGTGTGGAATGCTCAGAGATGCCGAACAGCTGAGATGTGTTGGTGGCCTGCCAGCCTTAGGGCTTGTGCAAAAAAAGCCATTGTTTTGCTGGAGGAACTGTGTCTCAGGAATGTCTTGCTTCCTCAGATGACTCGTAATTCACCTTGCTGTGACCTGTCTTCCTGATGCTGAGCGGATGTCCAAGTAATCTAATACTGGCATGCTTACTTGTGACACTTAAAGCTGATCTTCAGAAAGAAAAGGCTTCTCACCAAAGCGTGTGTGTCCTGGATGTAACATGGCTGGTGCTGCTGTACAAACTCAGACTAGTTTCTCCATGGATTAAGGAATGATTAGGAAGTGTTCAACACTTACAATTTATATTTTTACCTTCACTTGAGCAAAATCACTTAGTGAGAAAACAATAACCCCTGAAAACCAAAAACTTACTAATGGGTAACTTGAGGATGAATACATGGCAATATCATTATTAGATTCTGTGTGTATCGAACTACATTTCTTGAAAAACATGACAGATTGAAAAGGGGAAGTGTCCTTTAAGCATAATGAAAAGAGCAAATTGTTACACTGTTTGGTAAGATGTAAATTTAAAGAGTGTTTTGCTAATTTTTAGTAATTTTGCAGGATGCTCTCAAAACTGGCTAAGCTTGTGCTGGATTAAGTCTCTTAACCTTTCCATTTTGATAAGGAGCTCATTTTCTTGTGATGGCAGGCAGGCTTAAGCTACCTGTATGAAAGAGATTTTAAGCTTCAACCTTTAGAAAACTTGCACTGTAGCTTGCTTTCTGTATTTTGCTTTCTTTTTGTAGCACAAACTTGCTACACGTTCTTTTTCAAGTCCTGCAAAGATAACTGTTTCTTTTCCGCTGCATATTTTTACAGTGGCAGCAAAACATTGTAAATGAAGTCTCTGGGCACCTCTGTGTTTGACCATAAGACAGTGCTACTGGCTGTATCTGTTCAAGTAACAGAGAAATAAAATATTTTACTATTAAGGAGGTTATTTGCATGCTGGGTTTTGTACAGGGGTGTAGACTACCTTTTATTTCTGCTCGTAAGCCAGTCAGGAGGCCTAGATTCTAAGTAATATCTCAGTCCAAAGCAATCACCCAGACACTGTGGCTTGAAGTAACACATCAGCTGTAGCCAGGTTTGTTATAATTCTGCACGGACAACTAGTGAATGGGTGTCTCCCTGGGACCGTTTGAGGGAGTGATGCCAGTGAGTGGTTCTTGCTGTTAAAGTGCCAAGTTGCAGCTGCTGTTTATAGTCCTGAATGCACCTATGAAATGAAGCAGGAAGGGCAGCTGTGTCTTCCACGGAGTGATACCAGTACTATAGTGAAATATTTGGTGTTGGGGAGATACTGTAAAATAAATATTGCAGTGATGTATTTTAGTATTACTGATTGTGGCACATATTGTATTCGAAAATCTGGAGACTAGATTGGGATCTTGTACTGGGCATTGTGCAAAGATAGTGGAGGTTACTTGCTCTCAGGGAATGCATTTCCTCACTGCTTTTCCTCTACAGTTATTTTTTTGGGTGGTTTATTTTTGCATTGTTGTTGTTTTAGTGTGTTTGGGGTTTTGTTATTGTTTGGTTTTGGTTTTTTAACAGTAGATGTCTGTTTCCAGAGAAGCTTATGGTTGCTTGAGTAAATGAGAATAAACTAAATGTAATGTAGCTATATATCTTCCATGCTAGTGAGCTGCACAGATTAGTCTTAAATGTTTGCCAGTTCTGTTGGCAGTGCTTTATAGTCTTCTCATTCAAGAACTGTTGTCTAGAGCTGGCAGATGACAGTGTTGTGACAAACAGTAGTATCTCTTCAGTTTACAGAAGAACTTTTCCAGCTGTAAATGTTCTGATACTGAGTTGCGTAAAAAGTGGAGGGAAGATTAAAGGATGGGTCATGAAAAAGACTGATGCAAGGAGAATAGGAAAAATGGTATGAGACAGATATGCACATTCTAGAGGAAGGCTCTGAAGTTGACAGCTACTTGATACAGTCTATTTTAATTTCAAAAAAATCTTTGAAGAACGTTATGCAAAGCCTTTAAGTAAACTGGGTCATAATTTGAAAACATATATTGCTTGTGTGGGTTGTTTAAAAGCCAGGAATCATAAGATAACTGCCCATTGCAATGAGGAGGCAGATGCTGGATTTCCATAGGGTGCTGTAATGAGATGAGTGCCTTTCAGCATGGTCAGAAGTGATCTTGGAAAGAGGGTGAACAGTGAAAGGATGGGATGGATGGAAGTCATTGATAACAAGTAGTTGTTCAGAATGGTAAAAACAAGGGTCCTCTGAGGAATTCAGATAGAGGCTGCTGATGAAACTTCCTCTGCCACATGGTTGCCCAATGTAGAAAAATCTGACTTAGAGCTGAATATTGCAACTCAGAAACAGGATTTTAGCACTTGCAAATGAGGACTAGTTTATGAAATAAAAATTGGTTATGACATTGTCAAATACCTGCACTTCTGAGCCAGTGTGGTTTTTTCTGGACATGATTGAAAGCAGTAAGAATTTTGGGGGAATTCTTAACCATACTGTTGCTTTTTTCTAAGGCATCATCTAATGGCCAGTGTTGGAGATGGGATGGATGCTGCTTTAGGCATCATTTGATCATAGCCAATCTTGTCCTCATTTAGGGAAAAAAAAATAAATGAACTGTAGAAGTTGGTCTTTTTCAGCAGACTTGTATCTGAGTGTTTCAGCTGCTGTTTCATTTAGTTCACTGGCTTGGAGAGACCAAGGGGTTTGTGCTGCCACTGGTCACACCTTTCTTGAAAGAACTGCCTTTAGTTTTATTGAAACTGAAACTGGTTTTGATGTGAAGAATGAAGAGAGGAGATGCTGGTCTCTGCAAGGGCAAATAGTTGGTGAAGGGCATTACTGTCACGTTTGCATAAAAATGTGTTAAAATTGGGTGAACTGTTCATCTTGTACTCTTTTGCATAGCAATATTACCAGTCTGCTTGAAAAGGCCTTGAATTAAGAACAAGATAAGGGGAAGTATGAAAGGAAAAAGCTGTATATTTTGCATGGATAAGATCTTTATTACATGCAGTCTTGTAAATACTTTATTGACACTGTAAAGTTGTGGTCCTAAATAAGGACATGAGATATTTGCTTTGCATGTAATTGTTGGGAGGCATTTATGACACCAGAAAAAAACTATGTTTTGATTCTATCGACATAGTATGTAGGTGTTTAATTTTGAATTCTAGATTCTTACATATTTCTTCATGTTGGCTGTTAATATCCAGATCTTGCTGGGGTTGTGGTTTTGTGTTACGCTTTGGACAGATCAAAGGCAATTTTCACTTTAGTCTCAAACTGATTTAGCTGTAAATATACTCTATCTGCAACTACAAGCTGGAAATGAGTAAACAGTTACCAGGAGGGTTCTAGCACTGTTTTTACTTCAGTTTTATTCAGTTTATGTTTCAGTCTTATACTTGGGACTAGTTTTCAATCAGTGATACAAATATAGTCCTATGATATAAAACTCCACATGGCATTTTGATAATACTTTAATTTCTGTGAGTATCTCTCTTGGTTTTAAACCAGAACAAAGGTTTTCAGTATTTCTTATGTTTTAGTCTGAGAGCTCAAAAAGTGCATGGGAGATATGCCACTCTTCAGACTATAATGTGTATTTATCTTGTGTTATAAAGCTGACATGGTTTGTATTCCTTTCCTTTTAGTATACAGCATTTGACTATAGAGTTTGTAACTAAAATGTAGTGCTGCTGTTCTTATATGGTTGTTTTTTGTTTCCTCTCTAGTGTTTGAAATCTAGCAGAATGGCAGACATAGACAAGTAAGTAAAATCTGTAGGTTACTGAGGCTCTGATTGTGTCCTGTGCTGTGCTTAGATGTCTGGGATCTCCAGATACTTGATGGGCAGGATCTGGATAGTGACCTTTGCTCTGTGGCAAGACATGAGGTTTAGAGCATGTGGGAGAAAAATGAGTTGCTCACAACTGGGTTTGGAGTCTTGCTTGGAAGTAAATCTAAAAGTGCCACAAGTCAACTAATTATGTTAGTTGGGATTCTGGTGGGGAAAACCAGATAGTATTGCCCATTACTATTGTTTCAGTGTTTATATACTTTGAATTGCTCATATTTTATAGCATTTGAAGTACAGTTTAGGTGAACTTACCCATGGTTCTCAAGGCCTGCACATCTTAATGAAGAGGATCTGTAGAGAAGGAAGCTTTCACTGGTTGATAAGAACAGGAGATGAAGGTGTTCTTTGTATAAAGGAAACTTCATAATTCTGGAAAGTTGCTAGTTCTTTAAACTGTTCCAAGATTGTCAAATGTGAAACTTCTATGAAGACAAATTTGGCTTTGTTTGGCTATTAAGATTGCTAGTTTGTCATAGATCAAAAGATAAAACAGTTTGCTTCTACCCGCATAATCTCTAGTTTGATTTCTTTAAGCTCATTTTAGTAATTTATAATGTTAACTTCTTGATCCTGGTATTGAATATTTCTAATAGCAAAGAACAGTCTGAACTTGATCAGCAGGACATGGAAGATGTTGAAGAAGTAGAAGATGAAGAAACTGGTGAAGATGCCAATAACAAAGGTAATTTTGAAACCAAGGTTTCTAAACAGCTGCATATGTGCTTTCTAGTTAATGTGTTAAAAGGATTTTATGCTAAAAATAACAGTAAATGCTAAAACGGTTTTGGGTGCACAACTGTATTTAAGTTCTGAAGCAAGGACATATTTTTCCCAGGTGTGTGATTTTTATTAGTTGTCTGCAGTTACTGATTTTAGTCGTGGTTAATACCAGTTTAGGCAGTGCTGGCCACCAGTATAATTGGAAAAGACAGGATTAATTGTGGATATGTGACTGGATTCTTTCTAAACTAACAACAGTTAAAAGCTTAACAAATGTGAAGCTTTGGGTATAAAAAAAAATCATGTGCATATATGTGTGTGTATATCTTATTTTTTGATTAGTAATCTGCTGTGAGTTGGTCGACTGTGAAGAGAAAAAAAATCATACTTAGTGTTATCTCTCTTAAAATCAATAAATTTTTCTTTCCACCACCCCAACAAAAAACATGAGCATGTATTGGAATACTTGTTCTGTCAGTGCTAAACAGTCTTATTCATGATTTGTATTTAAAGTCTGGGGCACAGATAGAATCTGAAAAGCAAGTAGCCAAAAGAGAAGTAACTAATAGTCTCTGCAATAAAATTATTTGAAGTTCTAAAAGTGCCATGTTATATGATTACTTGAACAGAATCTAAAGAAAAGTAGGAGAATTTTGCTCAAGATGATATTAGCATTTGCTAATCTATTGAAATAAGTGTTTTCAAAAATTAATTGCAAAATATTGGGGAACACACATGTAAGCTGAAGTAATTAAATGGCTTACAGTAATTAAATGGTAAGCATTCAGGTGTCCCAAAGGAGTGTAGAGATGAATAATGTGTGTTTTCAGTGATTAATCCCAGCAGTTGTAGGGGAGGATCTGAGGGGAAATCAAACTGTAGGAATCCTAGAGGGAAATCGGATTTTATAAATCAGAAACATGTTTCAGTAGTAGGGAAACTTGACACAGTGTCAAGCAGTTCTTTTGCATCTGTAATTTTTGTTTGCCTGATTTTCTGATTTTGTTTCATGCACAATTTTTTCTTTCAGTATTAGTCCAAAAGATGCACTTTGCACTTACATAATCTTCTTTTTTAATTTAGCTCGGCAGTTGACTGTGCAGATGATGCAAAATCCTCAGATTCTTGCAGCCCTTCAGGAAAGACTTGATGGTCTGGTAGGAACATCTGCAGGATATGTAGAAAGGTATGGCATTTGTTTATTATGAGCAGAGTGGTATAAATTTTGCTTTCTGGCTAGTATTGTCTGTGGCATTAGTAGTTGTAAACCACTGCTGCTCAGATAGCAGAAAAACTAATACAGTCTCTGTAGTGCATCTCAGAATTGAAAAGTTTTTATTTCAAGTTTTATGAAGAAAAGAATGCTGATACTCACAGTGGCTGACCTTGTCTGCTGCAGTTACAGTATGGCACACTTCTTGAGATACTTTCCTGCTACTTGAAATCTCTTTTGTAACTTTGACTTAGTCATGAGACATCAGTTATTTAAACTAAGGACAAATACTTGGAGGCCTAGTGTCTCTAATGTAGTCATTTTATGCTTAAAGTGTAACAGGTAGCTGATAGAATTAGGAACGTTATTAGCAGTACTTCATGTGGTTTTCTCATGTATCAAAACTTGCAGTAAACTCTTGAAGAATTTTCTGACTCTCAGGTAATTTCTGGTTGTGTATGAATAATTGACCACATCCCCAGGAAATGTAAAGCATACAGCTCTCCTGCTTTGGTAGGGTCCCACATTGCTATTGATTTAAACTGGGGCAGCTACTGGGTAACAGGCCTTGGTGCTGCTGCTGATATTCCTACTCCTACCACTTTGCTGTTATAGATGATCATGTAGAACAAAAGCCCATTTGACTAACAGTCTTCCCTAATAAATAGTGGCTCCAGAAAGAGCATGGAGTCAAAGGGTACCCAGGTTTTTTCTTCTCTAGATACTGTACACTACAGGCTTTTCAGTCACAATATTTTTGTTCTGTTTTTCAACAGATACCAGTTAACCTCTACTAATCTTTCAGGTCCTTGATTTAAGAAATGAACAAAAGTGGTAACATTGTTTTGCATTCTTCTAGTCAGCTGCTCTCTAAGATACTGTACCATTTCTTCACCACGTTCAAGTACAGCAGTTCATTGTCTATCACAAAAGCTTGGCAACTTTGCCATTTTGCCAAATGCTTCCCTAACTTGCAATATGAAAGTATCTCGAAAACACATATAACTTGAATCTGAACTTTTTCAACATATGCATGCTGACTTAACCATGCTTTGCAGATGCTTCTTTCTTACATGTTTCCCTAAGTATTATTTAGAGCTTACTTACCTACAGAGTCTAGACACTGAGATGGCACAGAAGTCAGCAGGAATCTGGGATCCTAAAAGCCTGTTATAGGGCCCTTAAGGAACTAGATGCGTAAGGTGGTAGGAAACTAAACAGGTTCCAGGAAAGCAGCTGTCTGCTCATGCTAATTGCTTGGCAGCTGTCCAGTAACTTACCTCTTTACCTATGTTGGGCCACAATAATCTTAATGAAACCTACTTTCACAGAGTAGAGTTTCCCTCAGTTGTTCACAGGAAGTCGCATTCTTGTGTGATAGTAACTGTTACTAGTGGCTTGGATTCAGAGCAGCAGGTTCTAGTTGCTATTGTACTTGTGCAGTCCAGTTCAGATTTTTTGGTCTGCTTCTCTGTTTTGGATTTACTTTGTAAGAACTGTCTCTTTCATAGAATTACCACTCTTTTTTTTAAAGTACTGAGTTTATAAAGTATGAATGTATAAATTGTGAAATTTGACCTTGTTGGCATGAAATGTAATGAATAAAGGTGTTAAAATCTGTACTCTGACAAACTAGAGTTGGACATGCTTGTATGTATGGCACTACATCTTAGAAATTTTGTGCTCTATATGCAATTGCTAGGACCAGTACTCTTAGTCTAGGTATATGTACGTGGCATTAAGTGGGTGATTGTTGTATGACTTAGATGTGTGGTTAGTATTTTTCCTTAATACTTTTTTCTTGAACTATCTCAAGTTCTTCCTTAAATTGCTGTTAGTTCCAATATTGTACTTAATAAAATTAGAGCAAATTATTAACTTGACTATCTTCTGGAAAAATACCAGACTAACAAGAATTCTATCAACTCTTCATGAGCATACAGGCCTAAACGTACATGGCTTTGGTAGTTTGTGTAACAGATGTACTTTTGCCAAAATTGGAAGGGTAAGGGCAACCCTAATTTAATGGTGGTGTTCATACTGCCTTAGTATCCAGAAATAGTATATTCATGTTGAGCATAAAGATGTCAGGGAGAAGGATTCTACACTTGAACAGGGATGTTGGAACATGTGCCTAATAGAGATAAGATAGCCATAGTAATTAATAGGAACCTTCAATGTTTAATACATTATTGCATAATTCCTCTAACCTGAAGCTGGTCCGAACAACTAAAAGCAGTTGATTACTACTTTGTTGTAAATACTGTGGCACAACTGCTTAATAAAATACATATAGAAAGCTAACATAGCCATCTTCTGTAGCCATATGCTGAGGTTTGGCCCACCAGTGGAGGCTGTCATCAGTCTACCCTATAAATCTCAACAGTAGCCTTGGTGTAGGTAACTTTCTGTCCTAACAGTAAATTTGTGTTTGTGTAGTTTACTAAAGTGGAGCTAATACTGGAGTTGTAGCTGACCAGTATTTATAGTAAGGAATGCATTAATTGCTTTCCTTTTACGCATCTCTAATACAGTGGCTCATTTAGCAAAACGCTTCTGGCTCACTTTGAAAGTGAGTATTTTAGAACACAGTTTTATCAGCCACTTTGCTCAGTGAAACAAAAAAGTGAATTTTGAAGATTAAATTCCTTAGCAAAGAATTACTCAACTGTCTTGAACTTTCATAAAACCAAGGGAGTTAATGCTAAGACCCTTTTTAATTACGGTTGATCCAATGATTTACTATGCTGCTCATTGATAATGTAGAACTTGTTTTTAGAATGAAGATTTATTGCACAAGTTTGTCACATGACTGACCCATGTGTTTGCAATACTCTGGTTCTGACTGAAGTTGAGCCTTAGTGTAAGAGCTTGTGCTGACTGTTTCAGTCTCTGTGATGCAGCGGGTTGTAGTTTTGATTTGTACAGGTTTCTAAAGCTTAGAGTGTAAAATGTGTTGTGATACAAGTTGGTAAATTTGTGAGGGGATTGGTTAAGTAAGGATCAATATGTGCTTAGAATGCAGTGTTAATAACAGTTCTGTCACTAAATTTTTCAGCTTGCCTAAAGTTGTTAAAAGACGTGTGAATGCTCTCAAGAACCTTCAAGTTCAGTGTGCGCAGATAGAAGCAAAGTTCTATGAAGAGGTTCATGAGCTGGAAAGAAAGTACGCTGCTCTCTATCAGCCCTTATTTGACAAGGTATTTTAATGCTACTCTGATTTGTACTTTAAGGCTTCAGCTAAACTACAAGGGAATGTAATGAACTGAATGCATATGCAGTTTTGAATTACTTTGGTCTCATATGAACCGGTTCAATTAAATTGATACAATTTTGCCATCCATGTGAAGATCAGTTAAGATTAAAGGAGTGAAAGGATCAGTCTCTTCCATTGTTACCAAAGTCGCTTCAGATGTCAGATGATATTGTAACCTTTCTGCGATTTCAGTGTTTATTTTAGTGTGTTGAAAACCTCATAACTGCTGGGTCTGGTATTTGATAAATAGTTAATGTATTACTAATCGTGTAATTTAGGATTAAGAATTTATTGGCTAGGGTGTTGCTGGTTGTAATGACTAGGAAATTAAAAAATATTCTTGGTTTAATCTTCCAGCGGAGTGAAATCATCAATGCAATTTATGAACCTACAGAAGAAGAATGTGAATGGAAAGCAGATATGGAAGAAGAAATTTCAGTGAGTATCTTAATCTATTCTCACCAATATCTCAAGCTTTAGCATGAAATAAGATTCAGTACAGTAACTGAAGTTTAAAAGAAAAAAATTGGATTCCTAATGATTGCTTGCTTATAATAATGATATTAATTCTTAATATTTGCTTAAAGTATGCTTGTGAAGCTTAAGCTGTACTGGTATCGACATGAAAGTGTTAGTGAACCTCATGGGCACTCTTTTAAAATTAAGAAAGCCTAACATTTTTATTCTGTCAAGGAGGAAATGAAAGAGAAAGTCAAACTCGAAGAAGAAAAAAAAGATGAAGAAAAAGAAGACCCCAAAGGAATTCCTGAGTTTTGGCTGACAGTATTCAAGAATGTCGACTTGCTCAGTGATATGGTGCAGGTAGGTGGTAGTCCAGGCTTGTTTAAAACTGCATTAGTGCTTCATCCAAGTGTCTTTAAGATGAGAACAGGAGCACTACATTGCTTGATATATCTGTTGGAGAGTGAAAGCACAACCATTACTTGGTTATCATCTCTGATACTTAATTCAGCTGAGTGTAGAACACTGAAATACCTTTGTACTGTTTTATTTTTTAACCTATTTTACCATACTAACAGATTTTCTGTGCTTATAGGAGTGTGTGTGAGTGTATTAGACACTACTAAAAACTACTTGGTGTTTGCATGAATTTTGGTTGTGTACTGCATTGGAGACTCTACAGCCATTGTTGCCATCTGCTGGTAACATTCATGAAAGTATTTCAGTGCTGTAAAAAGGTTTTTGTTCCAAGGAAAATTCAATTCTAAACATGGTGTTTTATCTCTGCAAGGTCTTAAATCTGTGAATAATTTCATGTTATGAAAATTAAATACACTGTGTTTTCTTTACAGGAACATGATGAACCTATCCTGAAATATTTAAAAGATATAAAAGTGAAATTTTCAGAAGTTGGACAGCCTTTGGTTAGTTTAACTTATTAAACAAGACTACACTTGTGTTATCTTAAGACTTCTTTGTATATTAGCAACATGGTCTGTGATATCCAATTGTCTTGCGGAAATCATGAGAAAATATACAGCTGTTTCTTCTGAGAAACAGTACAAGGACTTGTACTAGTCTTGCTCCACTCTGTAAATGATTTTTTACTAAATTTAGCCTTCAGCTTCTGATGAGAGTGGCCCTAATATCTGATGACTGAAGTTTCATCTTTGTATTTTGATAGCTTTAGGTACTTTCTTTGTAACTGTTACAATTTGATAGATTTTCCAGAAATCAAAGAGATTTCTAAGTTCTAATATTTTAAATTTAAAAGTTTTCCTCTGCCTTAGCACCAGAAAAGCTGTACATGGGCAGATCTGTTATTACTGCAAGCAGTATATGAACTAACAAGAACAAGTTCACTATGCTAAGTTAAATATATTTGAAGACTTTTTGTGCAGATTGGATAGCAAATTCTAGAATAGGTTATGGATGCATCAGAGGAGAAGGGTGTATTCTATTGCATGTGTATTTTTGATTTGGGATTTTAGGTATTTTGAAATTAAAGGTATGTATTTTAAATTACTAAAGTTGTTGCTCTGCAATTCTTTTTAAGAGTTTCACATTAGAATTTCATTTTGAACCAAATGACTACTTCACAAATGAAGTGTTGACAAAGACATACAGAATGAGGTCAGAGCCAGATGCTTCTGATCCCTTTTCCTTTGATGGACCAGAAATCATGGGCTGTACAGGGTAAGTACTAACAGATAACTTTAAGGCAATATAACACTTTCTTTCATAGAATTATTGAACTGTAGAGTTTTACAGCACGTTGGGAAAGTGCTGGAAAAGATACTTCTAGGAACTTCTGAACAACTGGGTTTGACTTGAGTTTTTTAGTTGTTATCAATAACTTCAAGATAGAAAAATATTTATAATACATAATTTATTAACATATATATGCATATAAATAAAAAAACCTAACCAGCTTTTATTTAGAAATACTGTTCTTCAATTGCTAAAGATAAATTGGAAGGTGAATAGTGGTATCTTACTAGGCCTTTATAGCTTTTTCCAAAATTTGTTTGATAACTTCTTTTAATGTTTTTGCGTTTCTGACATGCAGCATTTTGGGAAGTCTTTTCCAGCTTTACTACTTACATTGCAGTTTTCTGATTTGTTTTATAAGTGTCAAATGTTTACCTCAAAGTGTCTTGTCTGTTTGAGAAATGGAGAACAGTCATATATTAACTCCACGCTACTCTTAATTTTAAAAAAGTTGTAACACTCCTTTCTGAGGGAAATACTCTATTCTAAATTAGCTATTTTTTTTCGTGTGTGAACAGAGAGAGGTACCAGAGAAACCTGAGTTGTACATAATTATCCTTATGGGTACTTTTTTGCCTGTTCAATTGCTTTTGTTCATGTCTCTAATGTCCCGACTGCTCTTTTGAGTGACAGCAACTGTTACAGCCCATCACTTCATAGTCATGGTTTATTTTACCCTTTTATTTGCAGTTGCTGGTACTGACTTATTTACTGCTTCATTTCCTAGTCATTTCCTAGTTCCTTAAGAGAACATGTTTTGGAAATGTCCTGTAAGATTTAGTTTTAATTGCTTGGGTAGCTTTGATCAAACTGTTTTG
This sequence comes from Xenops minutus, assembly GCA_035221455.1. NCBI lineage: Eukaryota > Metazoa > Chordata > Aves > Passeriformes > Furnariidae > Xenops > Xenops minutus. The sequence continues at coordinate 34,947,866 of JAWWEE010000040.1, forward strand.
TCTTTCTGGGTTTGGACTGTTTTTGAAAAGCATGAATCCTGACAGAGTTTGGTGGGAGATGACACTGCTTCTGTGAAAATAGTTAATTCCTAGTCCTTGTTTTGTCTTAACTAAGAAAGCCTCTTCTTGTACAAAGCAACTTACTCCATCCTTTTGAGTCTTTAAAGGGCTCTAATCAGAAATGCAGATAGTTCCACAGATCTGACATTTTCATTTACCTGTCACCAGAATGTTTTGACTTAGAGAAGCCTGTGGGTGTGATTTTGCTCTGTAAGCAAGATAGAGTTAAAAAAAATACCAAACAACAAAACCCAACCAAACAAATAAGACAAAAGAAGACAAAACCTTTACAAACAACAACTCAAAATCAGCCAAAAGCTACGTACCTGCTTGATGCATTATTTTAAGGGCTTACTGTTGATAATGATTTAGTGAACTGTGGTATATTTATAACATGACCAAATACAATGTTACTTTATAATGGATGGGTAGCTCTAAAAATGGTGTGATACTGTTCTTTGATAGGAAAATAAGGCCGTATTTGGTAGCTAATGAAAATTAGCATTTCAGAGATTGAGTGGAGAAGGAAAAATTTCTGGATGGAAACAATCCTAAAATGAGGCTTTTGTTCTCAGTGTATAAACTGATGAAAAGATAGCATTGAATAAACACTACCTTAGTATTTTGTATGCACTGTGTCTTGCAGTTGTGATAGTCTCAGTAGGTACTTGTAACAAGGCGAATAGTATTAAACTGCAGTTGGTTTTTGCGTTGTGTTTTTTTTTTTCTCTTTAGTTGTCAAATAGACTGGAAAAAAGGAAAGAATGTTACTCTGAAAACCATTAAGAAGAAGCAGAAACATAAGGGCCGTGGCACAGTTAGGACTGTGACAAAAACTGTTTCCAATGACTCTTTCTTCAACTTCTTTAGTCCTCCTGAAGGTAAGCTGAACAGTAGTTAATCTGCATTAGCTTAAAATGTAGAATGTACTTCACTCACTTTTTTCTTTTTTTTTTCCCTACAGTTCCTGAAAGTGGAGACCTGGTGAGTTGGCCTCTTACTGGTGGTGGAATGTTTATGGAAATCGTTTGGGAAGTTGTTAAACAGCTTCAACTTTAACTGCTTCTGTATTTAACTGACAATACTTGTGAGGACTAGTATGTATTTGAGTTTTCTTTATTAGAAAGAGTGTTTGTTGAGTTGAATGGTAGAGTTTAGTGAACTTTAACAGTTCATCCTTGCTGAGAACTACTTTGTGAATCCTTAAGAATTGTACAGATGTAGTGATCTTTATTATTATGCTATGATCTAATGGGTGGTTGTAAGTCTTCCCCTTCGGGCTTTGTTTGGACTATTTTATCTAATGGCTGAATATACTGGGTTTATATTTTAGTCTGTTAGAAATTTCCCAAGCTATTAACTCTTTAAGAAAGTAATAAAACAATAAAAGAAAATGGCAAGAGCCTACTTTCTTATGTGTTCATTGTGGCAATAAGCCAGGTTTTTGCTAGGAGAAAAACTACCAAAAGTACTTAACAGCGGGGAATTCGTTATGCAAGCTTGAGTGAGAAGTGACATTGATCTTCTAGGGGCATGCAGTTAGAACTCTAATTGGCAGTATGCCTGCTGTATGTTCAAAATGCTAAAAAGAAGAAAAACTAACCCAAAGAAGCAGCCTTTTGAATTGAAGACAGTTTTTCAGATGGGAGGCAGCAGAACACTTGATGTGGAAAAAAAAAAAAATTGATAGCATGGGATTGGATCAGAGACCATTTTAGGTATTCAGGTGCTTCACAGTGGCTTGCCTAATGGGAATCATGGAGGAGATGCACTGTAGGAATCAGAAGTAGGTTGTAAAATCTTTAATGAAATAGGCTTACCTGGCTACTCTTCAGTTCGTTAACAATACTGTGCATATGAACTGAAGTCTATGGGAGGTATTAAACAATCTTTCTACTTGGAACAAAAGGAAGTTGGGGGTGGGGAAGGAAGAATAGAAGTTATACTCCAGAATTTGTATAATTAAGCTTACTTGAAGCAGCAGCCTCCCACTGCATGATGTAGGTGGACTGTTTGAAATGTCAAACTTGTCTCCTCAGTTTCAATTCTGTAACGTAGGTCCTGAAACAAAAAAAATCAGTACATGGGATTTTTATAAATCTGGTCACATCAAAATTCATGCAACTTGCGTTTATGTGTCTGAAGTACTTGTTATCGCCTTACGGTTTAGGAAATAATGTTATTTTATACAGGATGATGATTCTGAGGCAATCCTTGCTGCAGACTTCGAAATAGGTCACTTCTTGCGTGAACGTATAGTCCCTCGATCAGTATTGTACTTCACAGGAGAAGCTATTGAAGACGATGATGATGACGTAAGTATAGTGTTCATTCAAAACACTAAAAACTTTGAAATATTTCTTCTTAAAGTCTTTGGGTTATTTCTGACATTGGTATCGTTAGAATGGGATGTATCAATGTTAGTTTCTACAGAGCTTCCTAGAGCGTTCAGTAAAGAAGCATAAAAGTAATTCATCTTTGAAGCAGTGACTTCAGAGTTTTGTGGCAAAAGTAGTGGTAGAAGCTGAACCTCTAGAGGATGTCCTAGTAGAATTTTGGGTATATAGCATTCCTAGAGAGGTGTACCAAATACACTGGTAGAACTATAATGAGCTGCCAGAGAACAAATTAGAGACGTCTCTTTATCTAGCTGCTCAGCTCTTTGTGCTTACAGTGATATTGGGCTACCAAGTTCAATGAGATTCAGGCCTCATCCTTTCAAGAGTGCACTCTGACTAAAAATTGATAGATAAGCGCATTCAAAGCATACCGAAATATTCAAAACAAGTTCTACAAAACCTTAAATAAATTAAATGCATTAAAGAGTTAAGCTTGAAATCAACAAACCACAAAGCCCCCCAGAATTTTATGCAGATAAAATATTTTCTGTCCTGTGCCTCCATTCAAACATGGACAGTTTGACAGTTAAGATAGCTTAGATAAGTCTGTCTTAAATGTAATTTTTAGAATGTAAATTGTTAGCCCTTGGTCCAAAGCCTTGGGTGGGGATGTGGAGTGGGGCGCTGATTGTATGGATTGCCTTGGGCTGTGCGGCCCCCTGCTGGCCACAAGTGGTACCGCAGCCTAATGGCTCCTCCAGTGCTTCAGGAAGGGGTGCTCTGGCTGTCTTCTCTACCATAGCTTGCTTGGCTTGAGAGGTTGATGTTTACGGCGTTTTTTAATTTGGCAGATACAGGAACTTAAGAGCACAATACAGTGTGGTCTCTGCCATCTACTTGAGTTATCTGGCTATACTTGAGCTGTAAATGGCTGCATTTATGAGGCTATCAAAATCATTTATTTTCTCTCCTAGTATGATGAAGAAGGTGAAGAGGCTGATGATGAGGTAAGATGACAGATGCCTTTGATTCAAATAGTTTCCCAGTTAGGGTTTGTCATTGGAATAAGAGTTCCTTCAGTTCTTGAAAGCTCTGGACACTAAGTTTAAGAATTACTCAGGAAATAATATACAACATTTTCCAGATCTAGGATGAAAAAATTTTTTAAAAACAGCAAAAAAATCCAAACCAAACTTAAGACAGCCCTTAAGGTGTCATACAAATTAAGTTGCAACTGATGTTAAAAATTATATGCTTTGTGGAGGGTTAATTAATACAATTGTATAGCATAAAATGGTAATTATTGTATTTCTGTGTGTAATTTAATCTTAATTTTCATTAAAGTGGCTCAGGAGGCTGAATGTGGATAAATTAGAAATATAAACAAGCGTTTTCTTTTAGGAGGGGGAAGAAGAAGCAGATGAAGAAAATGATCCTGATTATGACCCAAAAGTAAGGAATTAAAATGCATGTTTGAAATTTCTGTAGACATATGGACATTTGCAATTTAAATGTATATTAAATCTTGATTTTAGTTAAGTATTTAATAGTTCCTGTGGTGATTATTTTTTGGCTGAGGCTGTTCAAGTCCTAGTTCTGGCAGACTTAATATTTGGTAGAGAAGCTTCTACAAAGTTTTTCTCTCCATGAATCATTTTGTAAAAGTAACTTTAGTCTCTGACCACTGAGGTTAGTCAGGGTTGGTTTTCTATAAACTTGTCTTGTAGCAAGTTGCTGTTAATGATGAAAATGTTCTATAACAGTTTGAAAGAGATGCAGAGAACTGTGTAAATAATCCAGGTTCAGTTTTTGGAAACTTGTTACAAGTTGTCTCTGGCACAGATTTTCCCAGCAGAACACAAAACTGAGGCTTTTTCAGGGGAGATAAATAGCAAGTCTGTTATTGTTTGAGGTAGTAAAAGTCAAGGTTCAGGAACATATCTACAGCCATTAGCAATTGGCAGCTTTCTTATTTCATTGGAAGGGCAAATCACTAGTCAGGCTGGAAAAGTGATTGGGAGCCACTCAATTTCATAGCCTTTTGATAGCTGAAGCAAAGGAGCATCTGACCACCTAAAAGCATCTGGTGGTAGTAGGTGAAAGTTGCAGTCATGAAAATGAAGTCTGAAGTACTCTGAAATGCCTGCTGTAAAATGTGCTTGCCATTTCAAATGAGGAGGCAGTGTGTTTTTCAGTAGGAGTGGTTTGAGCTACTATCAAAGTACTGTTTAAAGAATTACATAATCTTAGCATTATACTTGGAAAGACAGAGTACAGGACTACTAATCAAAATGTACAGCTTCTTGGTGATGTTTCATCTGCTACAGTGTATTCAAATTGCTTCCTAGTCAAGGAAGTTTTGGAATCAAAATGAAACAACTGCAAATTGGGATTTTTATTTCCACCATTTCAGATTTCTTGGTAAAACAACTGAGAAAAGGGCAAGACTCTATGCTCTGTTTCAGAGAGAACTGCCAGAGGGCTAGAGACAGTAGTGGTACTATCAGTGTATTGACATAAGAATAAATAGTTGTAAGCTGACCGCAGGCTGTAAACCAGCTGCATTTACTAAAGCACTGTGGTCCTAGAGTTGCTATCCCAGACCAAGGTAGGGGAATAAAATTTGCATCTGAACTCTGCCCCCCAAAAACCTTTACCTTAAATTCCCATATTACTGTGCCATATTGTTGGGTTTCTGTTTTACTGTAATAGAAGAAATTTTCCATGTTAGACTTTCTAACAATGGGAATTTATTGCAAAAGATGTTGCCAGGGTCCTAAGACTGTACTGTGATTTGGAATCTCATTGCATTGCTTTATGGTGGCTTTTGGAGTAAAGCTGTGCCCTTTTTACTGCTCATAGGAAGTTTCTTTTGTCTCAAACCATGCAGAAGACCTGGATGCTTTTTCTGAGCTGGGTTGTTTGTTACTACACATGACTCTTCTCTTTGTTACAGTGTCTTTCAGACTATTTCACCACACTTAGTTCTGAACAGTTTTTTGGTCTGGACTGTATACTGATGCATAACAAAGCCAAAATAAATGCTTGTCCAAAGAGAGCGGTATTGCTAATACTAGCCAATTAGTGCAAGGGAAAAGATGGAAGTAGAACTTGAATATTGGAGCTTCAGAAAGCACCCTTAGCAGTATTGATAGCTCTTTTAAAATACTGATTTCTGTAAACTAATGTTTCCTTTTCTCTCAACAGAAGGATCAAAATCCAGCAGAATGCAAGCAGCAGTGAAGCAGTGTGTATGTGGCCTTGAGGATTACCTGCACTGTAATAGCCTAAACACAACTATTAGTTACTTACAGCCTTATGTTTTGTATCTTGGTAGAATTAAGTAACCAATTTGTTAAAAAAAGAAGTCAAACACATAAGAACCAGTTTAAAATGTAGGTTCAATCTGCCTAGCATTTTAACAGTATAATTTTCTGCCAATATGTAGAATGCAGTAAATCCCCTAAAGCATGAATGTTAATTCATTGCTACATAGTTTGGTTCTAGTGAAGTCTTTGTCATGTAGCTATTAGACTGCAGCTGTGAAGATTATCAGAACTGTTAACTGAGACCAATATTTGTTTAGAGAAAACTTTCTCCTGAAGAACCAACCAAAGTATTTTTTCAGCCCAGTAGTCTGAACGGGTTTAAGTCTGCTTGCACTAGCTGTGCCTTCATTACTTTGTTATAGAACTGGCAGTGACTTGTACTAACTAGGAGATGATGATGCATTTTGAATTTGACTACTTGAGAAGACTAGTATAACTTGGTTAATTTCCAACAAGACCACGTTAAACATTCATAACTGTCAGCTTGTTTATGCTATGGGTTTTGTATTTTATGTGACACAGTGATCTACAAAAGAAACCTAGTCATCATATTAAGGTTATTGTTTACCACTGGGGTGTGAATAAAACCTAGTATTTTCAGAAGCTAGTCTTGTTTTATTATGTGTGTATCTGCATGTATAAACTGGTAATGCATATCTTACATGCTGCAGTTCATGTTTCACTAGAAACAAAAGTTGATAATTACTGAAGTAAATCATACAGCATTTGAAAAACAAACACAATAGTTTGGAAAATTTGATCCATACTTTCCGCTTGCAGTGTGATACTTGTGAATCTGAGCTAGTTGTTTCAGTGATTGGTCCACACTGCCACTTTAGAGAAGACAGTTCTTAGAAGTGGGGCTAGATCTGACAAAGGACTTCGGTTTTGCTGTGCCTGACTCCAAGGCATTGCATATTGGTATGAAATCTGAAGCAAAGTGCCTTGGATTTTCAGTCTGTGTAAACAGAGCTGTCTTGTCCTGAACAAGACCTGCCCTGCAACCAAAGGAAGTGCTAGAACACTTAGCACCTCTATTCTAGTTTGTCCTCACTGTATCATTTATGGAGGAGGAAACAAACCCAAAGGAATTTCACTTTCTTCACCTAATGTTCTCTTCATGTGCTTGTGTTTGCACATTCTGGTTCGTGCTTTTGCCCATATTGGATGTTTGTTTTCAGTTAAAATACATAGGCTAGAATCTAGACTTTTCTCATTCTAACCTTGCCTCTAGCCTATCAGTGGAGACGCTGGATGAGATGTAGATTTGAACTCCCTCAGCTGAAAGAGACTGAATTTTCCCAGTCAGCAGCGTGTTACTGTACTCTGTGAAGTCTTGTCCTTCACAGATAACTCCATCAGTTCTGATCCTCTGAGCAAGTAGTTAAGAGAGCTTTTTTGGGGATGGAAGGGTCCTCATAGGGTTGGAAAGAAGTGTCCAGCTAGCTATGGATTTATTTCTGTAGTAGCTGCTTTTTTTTCATGCCACTCCTATACTGACTTAGTTTGAAAAGAGCAGGGTAAGCAGGAGGCAACAACCACATGAGGATAGGGCTGGTAGAAGAGTTTCTCTAGCATGTAGGGTAATGTAGAATGAAGCTTATCCCGAGTGCCATTATGAATCCTCAGCCCCCCTGAGAAGGATGTGGGTCTAGTGTCCTCTGACTAAACTGGTTTTATTTTGTTATTTACTCTTCTTTTAATTCCTCGAAGATTTAAATACCACACTGCTTCATTTCAGAATCCTTGTCAGGCTTCATCTTTCTTTTCTCCGGATACCTGTAGATTTGGGAGAAAGAGCTTGTTATCTATAGCTGTTGAATCTGTTGTCTTGGGTGTTTTTTATGTAACAGATAATAGCATATAAAAATGCAGTTATGAAAGGTTAACACTCGCCAAGTAGCTATGTGTTAAAGTAGATGTGATTGTGTTTGTGTGATACCAGAATATGAGTATCCTTTGACGCACTGACCCTGCCAGGCATTTTGGTTTCACATGGTCTCTTTGCTGAACATCTCCAACGGTTAAATTTAAACTTAGGGAATGTGGAGACCAAACTAATGGTATGTTATGAGCTCGAGCTGTCATTAATACAGGGCTTTGGGGTTCATACCTTTGGACATAAGAAGTCTCTGAAGTCCTTATTTAGATCTAGCCCATTTTTGTTAATATCTGGAAATTGTATCTTAAAAAGAAAATGAACCGTTAAGTTGTCCAAGTTTCAAAATTAACCGTACTTAACAAATTTGGCTTGTTCTTTGACTGCTTTCTTATTTAACACCTTCATAACAAATTTGGCTTGTTCTTTGACTGCTTTCTTATTTAACACCTTCATAACATACAATGGGATGCAGTATTTGAAAAGGGGAGTTGTTAGATGTCAAAACACACCTGCAGCCTGCAAGATCCAGGGCCATGAGTCCATCTCTATTGACAGATTTTGGTAAACTTCTTTCTAGATTGACTTGCTAGTTCTAAATCAGCAGTTCTTGTGCTCTCCAGACTGCAGCAAAAGGAAGGATAAAATATAAATGAGGTGCCAGTTCTTACGGCATTGGGTTAAATAAAAACTTTTGGTGCTTAATGTAGTTTTGTTATCAACGGCACTCTTGTTCAGCAGTTTTGAAAGGCACTATGTAGCAGGAACATTAAACTTTCACCGTTGATTGCAGTGTTGTGACTCATTCTTTTCACATAGAAAATCTCCTCATTTAGTATTTGAGAAGGATAAGTTACCTTATTAGGATGTTCAGGCTAGGAAATGTGTCACTGAAGTAGAATTTCTTGTGCAGTAGTTGTAGTACCACACCAAAGTTTAACATCTGTGTAAATGGTGTCTTCTGTCCATCTTTGCTTGCTGTATCAAAGGGAGAATTATCTTGGAAAAGTGGGAGGTTGGTGAGGGAAGAGGTAGGAGAATTACGTGAGACTTTGAATGACAGCAAAGGGTACTCAGAGTTTGCTTGATGGAGAGGGGATCATTCGTTGTAGTTCTATGCTTTTAGGAACCTAGATGGGATTACATTAGCACTAAAGAGCATGTCTGATGGAATTTTTATCATGTTAAAAAAAAAAATTAAACAGCATCCTGAATGAAATAAAGGGAGACAAATTTAAGCTTAGCATTCTGAGATTTTACTTTTTGGAGAAGGGTCATGTCAGGTGCAGTTAGAAGTGTTACCTTGGATTACTTGAACACTAGCATAGTAACGCTGCTTACCAGTGTCTCCTACAGGTAACTAGCTTTTCACAAGCTTAGATTTTTTCTTGGATTCTTGGAACTGATATTTCCCAAGCTAATAACAGATACTGTAATTTTGGCATGTTTTTGGGCTTTTAAGTGAGAAAACCCCAACAGAATATAGAAAAATGCAGAAATCACATGTGTTCATCTTTGCCTTCAAGCTGGTTTTAAGGCCCATTGTTGTAGACCTGACTTGGAAAGCAACAGAAAACTTAAAAACAGATGGGCGATTAACTTGTCTACCAAAAGTTTCCTATTTTCAAAGGTATCTATGCAGCAATTGTTTCTCAGATGCCTTCTGCTGGGCAGAGACTTGTGCTGTGGCAGTCTCAATGGTTTAAGAAAGCAAAATGCTAAGCCCCTCTCTACAAAGCGAGCAGCCTGATAATGAAGGCATTTCTGTAGGAACAGCCTTGATGGTCTGCTAGGTTGGAGCTACAGCTGCACGGATGTTGAAGGAGATAGACTCAGCTCTACAGCACTTTTTACTTTGTGCTGTGCAGATGTGCCCTCCTTCAATACAAGACTTGTACAGATCAGAGAAATGGTTGCTATCACACCTCCAGTTTCATTTCTTAATAAGTGTTCAGTTCTGTTTGAGACGCACTGGTTTCCCTTAAGTGTACAAAAGGGTCATGAAATAATGACTTAATTGCTAATGCTTACCTAAAGTTAATGTAATTTACCTACTGGAAATAGTAAGTCTTACTTCCATACACTAGCCAGAAGAGTCGGAAGTTTGTCCATGTGGCATGGACAAGATTTGTCTCATTGCTCTTTAAGTCCTCCTCTTAAACCTTTGCTCGGGCCTAGAAGTCTTCCACATGTGGCTTGTGTCTCAACTTTTGTAGGAAAATCAGGACATGTAGAGTGGGGAAGACAACACACCAAGCACAGATAAACTATTCTGTATTTGGCTCTGCTTGATGTATACCAGAAATGGGTGCACAAGGCATGAGGGGCTGTGGCAGAAGGGCTCTTGTGTTCTCAGGTATCTAACTAAAGCATGTGATTTGACAGCATGAGTTGGCTCTGCAGCTGCAGGAGGGGCTTAGGCCCTGTTAGCTTGGCTTCAATGTGATTGAGTGTTGCAAGTAACTGCCCAAATTTATCTTTGCCCTGCAGTGGAGAAACAGTATGTTCTGAACTTCCAGCATGTTTTACTGTAGTGGTCAAGTCTGAGAAATTCAAACCCCTTTACGGACTAGTTTTTCTCTACAATGTGTGCTTGAGTAGGTTTTTAGTATTTTTGGAAGGAGTATATACAGCCATCTGTGAGATAGAATTCAAAAAAGGAAAAGTCTCTCCCTGAAATCACATGGTCAGTGCTTCAGTGTTCTGTCAGCAGCAAGTTCCAGTGAAATTACTGGGAGATAGTAATGGACAAGAAAATTCTTTAAGGATTAGCTACTTGTTGTCCACTTGCTTTCATCACATATTGCAACACATCTATTTGTTATGCATTTCTCATGAACTTTCCCAACTTTTTTTTTTCACCTCATTTTCCTTCTGTCTAGCAATGACGGACTCATATTTCATTTAAGTTTCCCTCTTAACCCATTTTCTGTTTTAGTCACTTCTCAGTAATAGAAGAAATGATGATGCTTAAGGGTTGTCACTCAAGATAGATTTAGCATCCCTTTGAAACTAATAGTTGATAGGTGGTGTCAAGCTGCTGTCTGCAGATCCTGGCAGAACACTAGTAAAATACAGGCTTTTCAGTTTGTCACTGTGACTTCTGAAAACAATTATTAACTTGCCTCAGGTTTTAAAAAGAAGACTTTAAATACTATTACTGTAATGATTCTTTAATTAAGTTGCACATAAGAAATTTTAACTATTTGAGACTTGAGTTAGGGAGCTTATGATACAGGAGACCAGAGAGTTTAACAAGCAAGCATTTCTATTACCAGTATCAGTTTTGAACACAGAAAGGGAAAAATTCAATATGACATATGTGTCTCTCAGATGGTAGAGTTTTTCCAGGAATCAGACTGGGTGTTTTTTCACATTGTAGTATCTCAGGCTTGACAGTAGGAGGCATCTTCACATCAGCTATTTCTGGAGGAATGGCCGCAGAACCTGCCTAGTGTTAGTGAAACTTCAATAAAGGTAGCAGATGTGGAGCATTTAATAAAATTCTAGTGGTTTAAATGTATATTTAAAGGAAAGTAAAATCTCATTGGGGTAATGTAGTGTGCTTAACTGTTGAATGTGTTTTTTCAAAATAGTAATAAATATGTATAGAAATTCGGTTTTGACTTGCATCTGGGAAAATGAAGTTTGTTATCCTTTACTGGCAAATTCTGAACAACTAAATTGGGTTATCTTGTTCTTTTACCATGTAATTGTCAGTATTTCATCTTACCCTAGTCTCCCAGCTTTTGACTGATCTAGTGGTTTAGGTCAAATGTAGTGTATTTTAAATGGCTGTTAATATTTGTTGGCTTACAGAGTACAAGTTTAAATGGATGTTTTTCATGTTCGCTTCTGACCATGTGGTTAGATGAATTTGACCAGGAATAAACAGTTGTTGTGAGTCTATACATTAGCAGAGTATGTCATTCAGTGTTTGGAGTTGGGTTAAAAATCCAACATTCAGTGCTTCAGAGAAATTTATGCCACAGAAGGACAAAGTGAAATGAATTTAGTCCCTTTCGCCAGTGTATTTGTCGGAAACATTTGGCCTTCCACACTAGTCTCACTTTTTTCCTTTGATTAATTGGGATTTGCCATTAGTACTGAGAACAAGTGAAAAAGCTCATATTAAAGTATATCCAATATAGGTTGTGCGTTAATGTCATTAAGTGTTACAGTGCAGTGTTCTGGGAGGGCGGGAAAGTTCTTGAATGCTTGTTACAGTGTCACATGTGGGACTGCTGAATCTAATGCGAATTTCCACGCTACGGGTTAGTGTATTTGCTAGGAATCAAATGTTTCACTTAGAGCGATGGAGCGGCAACCAGAACTGAACAGGTGAATTGTTAGAAATTGATCATGTGTATGTTTAGTCCAGTGTCTTATGCCTTACATGAACTTGGTATTTTAATTAAGCTACTCTGTATAGGTGAATGCATCTTAACCAGTTTATTTTAGGTGAACAGTTTCAAAGTTAAGTGTGTCACATGAGCAGAGACAATGAGGAGTGAAGGAGTAGGTGCAAAACACACCAAGTGAAAAGGCAGGAGTTCTCTTAGGTCGCTCAAGCCATTTGCGAAGCACCTTGTATATGCAGCAGCAGCTGAAGGTGCATGGGTTTGTGCTGGGGAATTTAGGCTCAAATGGCAGTGAACAGCAGATTGAGCAACTGTGAATAGTGTTCAGATATTTTGAAAATTAGCCTGCACTTCTGTTAAAATGGGCACAAGATGGTTGTGAGAATGAATTGTATTTTACAGCGTTATCTATTCAGCTCTAAGGAGAAGAGACTATACATAAAGGGATATTTTAAGATATTAATTTCCCTTTTTTGTTTAGTTTGTGGCTAGCCAAATTGTTACAGATTTGAGTGTCTTCCAGTTACCTCAGAAAGGGTAAACCAGCTAAATTTTAATTGCTGTTATTACCTTAATCGTTTACATCTCAACAACTTATCAAAATTAACTTTAAACTTCAAGAGGAAAAGATTAAAAGAGGAAATCCTTTAAAAATGTTATCAGATATAAACTCCATTAAAGCTCTCATTAATATTTTTTTCTAACGTGCTATTAGAGCACAGCACATGCTGCAGCATGACCTGCTTCCTAGCTGCCAAGATTACTGGGAGGAGGTGGTTTTTTTTGTTTGTTTGTTTGTTTTTGTTTTTTTTTTTGTGGCCGTGATGGATAGATGTTTAAGAACAGTGCTCTCAAATGTAGCATGAAACTTCCAGCAGTCTGTTTACATTGGCCATAACATACAGCCAAATCCAGCTATCTGGGATTTTGGTTTATGTCTAATACATCAAAGGACTAAAAAAATAGTTTCATATTAACCTTAGATCACTTTTCTACTCAAATAAATTTATTCAAAAGCTAACCTTGGGAGAGAATAAGAACAATAAGTGAATGTGTGGCAAGAAAGCAGAATAAGAAAAATGATCCTAGCTGTTTGCCGGTCTGATTTTGGTGTGTTTGTTTGTTTGGGGTTTTTTTGGTTTTGTTTTTTCCTAATCTGCTTTTACAGTTTTGCAGTACTGAGGTTCTACTGTTTCCTTTGGGAAGTGGTATGGATACTTGCTTTCTTTAGATATTACTCAAACTACTGCAGAAAGTAAAGATTTATTTTATATATACAGTTGAAGCTGCTTCTTTCCATCACAGCCGTGAGCTGGGCGGAAGCGTAGGGATCAAGCTGTTGTACCAGGTTGCGTGTCAGGCTGTTTCCTTTGTTTAATGGAGCGATGATCGCTTAAGTATCAGGGTGTTGCTGAAAATTGGCAAGGATTATACTGGGCTTGAATGAAAAACACGCAGAAGGAGGGTCCTTTGCTGCTATTCCCCACGGGGGCAGGCTGAGGAAATGTGTTCCTAGCAAATACTGCTGGAACACCCCGAGTTAGGCAAAGGAGCGCTACAGGGCATTTGAATTGCCCTGCTAACATTCGTGCATTAATCTGCCAGTGGCTAACTACGGCGGGGAAACCCTTCCGTCCGCAGCACGGCCGTGCTGTGCCGCGGCTCTGCGGAGGGTCGGGGACCCGGGCCGGGCGGGGCAGCGCCGCCCCTGCCTCCCTTCCCTTCCCTTCCCGTGCCCTGCCCTCCGCTGCGCGGTGCCCCGTGCGGGGCTGCCCCGCGGCCGGCGGGAGGAGCCGCCGCTTCCGCTGGGTGTCACTCTGCCCTGGCAGAGGCGCCTTCAAAAGCGGAGCGCCGGGAGCAGCCCGCGACAGCCCCGGCCGCGCCGGCAGCGCCCGCCACGCCGCGGCTCGGGCGGCAGCCGCGCCTGCTGCGCGCCGGGGCGCTCCCGCCGCTCCGCATCGGGGCCGCGGCCCGGCGCAGGGTCCTCGGCTGGTGCCGCCTGCCCCCCGAGCACAGCCCCGCCGGGCGGAGCCCGCAGAGCCCTGCCACGAGGATGCTGGAGGGCGGCTGCAAGGCGGTGAAGGAGGGCATGCTGGAGAAGAGGAGCGACGGGCTGCTGCAGCTCTGGAAGAAGAAGCGCTGCATCCTCACCGAGGAGGGGCTGCTCCTCATCCCCCCCAAACACCCTCCGCCGCCGCCGCAGCAGCAGCAGCAGCAGCCGCCGCTGCCGGCCGAGACGGCGGCCAAGATCAAGGAGCTTCACTTCTCCAACATGAAGACGGTGGACTGCGTGGAGCGGAAGGGCAAGTACGTGTACTTCACGGTGGTGATGGCCGAGGGCAAGGAGATCGACTTTCGGTGCGCGCAGGAGCAGGGCTGGAACGCGGCGATCACGCTGCAGATGGTGCAGTACAAGAACCGCCAGGCCATCCTGGCCGTGCGCTCCACCCGGCAGAAGCAGCAGCACCTGGCGGCGCCCCACGGCCCGCGCCTCCGCGGCGCGTCCGGCTCCGCCTAGCGCAGGTACCGCCAGCCCCGGGGGCACCGCCAGCCCCGCCGGCACCGCCGCTCCTGCGCCCCACGGGCTGCCCTCTCTGCTCTCTGTCTCACTGCAGGTTGCGTTCGCGGAGCGCTGCGGGCAAGCGGGACTGAGCGCGGTCGTGGCGGACCCGCTCCGGGGCATCCCAAAGTGGGGAAACGCCGGAGGCGCAGGTGGACCGGAAAGAAGCGGCTCAACAGCCTGAACCCCAACCTGCTGCTGCTGCTTTGCCGCCCTCGGTGCCGAGAAGCATTTCAAATGTATTATTTATGAACCTTGGAAAGGATGCCTTGGTGCGATGGGACTTTTAGGAGACATGATGTACTGTAACTTTATTTTAATGTATTTTATTTTATTTATTAGGGTTGTTTTCTTTTGGTTTTGTTTTCCTTTGTTTTCCTTTTTGTTTAGCTGGGGGTTTTTTGTTTGTTTTTGTGTTAGTGTTTGTTTTTTTAGAGGCTTATTTGCAAGACATTTCTGAATGTAGGCTGTGTCAGAAAAGCAAAGGAAAAAACAGTGTGCATGTTAGCTCCCTGAAGGAACTAAAAAGTTCTGGGTAGTTTGTCTGTATGCAATTTGACAAAAAAAAAAGTTATTAGTTTTTTACCTAAAATACACTGTATTTCACTTACATGGGAAAATGTGATGTGTGGTTTGAAATTTGGCTGAAACCCATACTGCATATGAAACCGATTTTCTCTAATGAGAATAACAATTATAGTCTGGGGTTTAAATTATTTTCTTTTAAAATATTAAACATGGTGGAAGATCATAAAAAGCTATTCATGCCTGGCTATTGAAAAAAGCAATGCTGCTTGTCATTGAGGTTAAAACCAATCTGTTTAATGTATGGGCAGAGGGGAAGCTGGCCAACTTTTGTGATGCCGGAATCTGAGTTGGATTCCATCTATCCGTGTGATGTGCTTGTTCCTAGGCTGGCAGGCCAGAGTTGAGAAGTGTTCATGAACGTTTCTTGGTGTCCAAGTTCAGGGCTCCCCCTGCATGCTTGGTTTTTAAGTCATCTGGCTTTCAAGCTGTATTTCATTTGCATGGCGGGTTCTAAATGTCTTGCATTAAAGCAGCCCATAGTTTAAAATCCATTTTATATATGTCTTGGTGTGCAAATGGATTATTTTGGTTACAGTTTTCATAAGCTGAAAGTCGCTCTCTAGCTGAGATGAACTAGATTAATTTTGGTGTTTAGCAATGTCAGATGCTGAGAGAGGCTTGCGATCTTGCCTCTAAAAATGTTGACGAAGCAATGAAGTTGGAAAACAAAGGGCTAATTGCACAGCTGTTGTGTCTTCCTCTGTCTCTTAAAAGTCAGTGGGAGTTTGGCTGTCAGTACTTGCGGGAGTGGGTCAGAGCTCTTTGCCTGATGCGGAGGAGGGAGTCGGGCGTGGGCCCGGTGAGCTTTCTAGGACAGGGCTCTTCAGACGATGGGTGGCTTCACGTTACATGCTGCTACAGCAGGTTTTCTGGTTTAAATGAAGCGGGGAGGCTGTAAAGTGAAACAACAATGTGGCCCGTTATCTCTGCTTCAAGGTAAAAAGCCACAGCCACAGAGCTATTTATTTTAACTAATGTGGTGAGGAAAATGGCTTTTGGCCCCTTTACAAATTACATGAATGTAAACAAAATCTTTTAAAGTTACGCATCCAGGACTTTTCTTTTGTGTAACTGAAGTGTAAATTAACAGCAAGAGCCCTACATTCTCGGTTCAAACTGTTTCTCTGAGTGTTAAAGCAAAAGGCTGAAGTGACACTCAATGGAAGATCTTGGAATTAGCTACTGCGCATGTCGGTCCCTTCCTCTGCACCATAAGCTTGAGCTCAGTCTGTAAGGAAAAAGCTGCAATGTGTGTTAGCCCTCCTCTTTTGTCCCTTGCTCTCAGGTGTTGGGGTCACATACCTGGACATGCAAAACGTGTCATGGTGCAGAACTAAAGCCCGGATCCGTACAATTCTCTGTAGTTACTTCTGAGTGCTTCTTTCCGATCTGGCCCTTGACAAGGTTGTCTGATGAACTTGGGGTGGTAGATTACAGCTGTTCTAACAAAGTTATTTTTTTGAGATTAATTGTAATTGAAGGTGCTCCGCATCTTCTAGGATTAGATTCGCTGTTTTGGCAATCACAATAGTCAATTTCCACATCTCTGTACATCTGCCATTATCATTCTGCTAACGCTTGGATGTTAGAGCTGCAAGGGATTCTCTAATGAGCTAGTCAAAGACTCACAAAATAGACTGTAATTTGTAATTTGGCTCCTCTCTTTAGAGTGATTAATTACAGTTTACTGAGTAACTAATCCACCTTCTCAGATATACAGACATATTGCTGATCTCACCTACTAAAGTACATTTTAGCCTACTGAAGGATAAACGTAACTGATGAAAATTAATTCCTATGTGATCAGAGACACACGTATTTCTCTAAGAGAGGCAGATATTCTTGTCCTCAGTGAATTCAAGCCTCTGAATGCCATAAAGGATGTAATCTAAAGATGAAATTTTACTATTCTTCTGGAAGTAGTTGTACTTTGAAAACTAAAAATGACAATTTTAGTGATAAAATTCTCATTAAGGTAGGAGAAAACAGCTTTCATTTTGAATGTGCTGCTCCTTTTCACTGGTTCAAGGTTAATGTCCCACTTTCACCTTATGTTTCTTGTTTTAAGTTGGTCTGAAGGATGCTCTGAAAACCTTTTGGACTTCTGGTTGCCATTTCCTGCTCTGTTACCTGTTTAAAAACCTTGGTGTCAGCCAAACTCCTAGTGTGAGAGGTAGTCACATCACAAAATCCACCTTGAGCTGGTGGGATGGGTGTAAGGATCAAGCCTTCTTGTGTCTCTGGACTGTCTCCTTGAAACTGAATGGGAATAAATTGGCTGGGGTCCCCTGGGGGCAGTCAGACTATGTGGCTCATGCCCTCTTGGTATAAAAAAGGCTAAATGGTCCGATGTGGACAGTGACAACTTCCTCATGCTCTAAATTTCACGGGTTCTTTTCTTTTTTTTCCTTTCTTTATTGTTGTTTTTTTTTGTTTGTTTGGTTGGTTGCTTTTTGTTTTTTATTTTACTGATAGTCATTTTACACCAAGAAATTGTTTGATGTTATAAAAGGTAGTTCTTGCCTTAGCAGTAACAATGTTATTTTCATAGCAATGGCTATGAAAATAGGTCCAGGTGATGATTCTTCATCTTATTGGAGCTTTGGATGTAAAGAAATCAAGTTGTCCATCCCCTTACAAAAAAAGAAAAAGAAATGTGACAGTATGTGGCTGAAGTAAATTCATTAGAGAATAAACAAAAATGCTGTAAAACGCACACAGGCAAATGCGTGGTACAGGTAACAAAAGTGGGGACAGTCCGTTCATAAAGAGGACAAAATTACGTGTCAGCTAAAAAAGGAAAAAAATAAAAGGAAAGTGATTAAGGGGCAGATTCAGCAGGAAAATCCAAACTGTGGTGACCAAGACAATTCAGAAACTGAAAAAGGAAGATCAAGTGGATATTATTTCTGTGACATCCAGAAGTAATTCCTCTCTTTTAAGGTTCATGATATGCAAATGCCAGCTTCTGAATTATAGCTGCAATGATGTACCAAATGTTTTCTAGCATATCCTATTGTGAGCAGAAATATCAGTGTTGTCAAAAAAAATTTGTGTGTAAATATGACTCATAAATGATTTCTGAGAGATGTGATTTATTTTTCTTATTTTTCAAGATACATTCCATTTCAAATAAAGATGTATCTATTGAAAGAGCTCTCGATATGTTGGAAGAATAGTTGTTTGGTGGGCTATCTATTGTGACTAAAGCCTGATTTAAGCTTTTCCAATGTCTCAGGCTCAATCTAAGGGCCTATGAGGAACACTTTGGACCTGTGTAGATACCCTCTGAAGAAAAGTCTCTTAGATGCTCCAGTTAATCATTATATATAGCACACTTATGAGCCTCAGAGTCCTCAGTTCTGCTTCTTGCTGTATATGATGTGTGAGCACCCACACCGAGTCCAGCTGGTTTCTGTCTGTAATGCTCTACTTGGTGTCACAGTTCACGCACAGCGAGTCTTTGGGACACAGAATTCAGGTTCATAATGTTTACCTGGGAATGCCTCGCTCTGCGTGACATTAGGAATCTAAACTGAAGGATTAAATGTGCCTGTTTGCTCTTTTTGGTCTATCTTCAGCACTATGATTGAATTTCAAGGAACCTGAAAGTAGTCCAGAAAGAACACTTGCACTATTCAGCACAAACTTCGACCTGTTCTTTTCTAGCTTCGTGGTATGACAAGAAAAATGTGCATTGACTTCTGCTGCTTTGGGGTCTCCATAGAGCTGCAGCTGCTCAGATGCCTTGAACTCCCCTGAGGTGTATTTGTATTGCGGCAGGTCCTCATTTTCAGGCATCTTCTAAAAGTGTATTAATTTCAGTGACACAGTATGCACTGACCTGGACTTGTTTGTGCTGTTTGCTTTCACTGGGAAGGTGTTAGCAACCTCTTCTGTAAGAGGGCTTTTGCTGTAACAAGTTCTTTTTTCAATATTGAACATCCAAAATGTAGGCATTTGAACTTAATATTTGACAAGCAAATTGTGGCTTGAAGACCTGACTTCTCAAAAGCGCTGGAGTGCAGCAGCTTTTTAAAGCCAATTAAGCATCTCTGGATTTATTGTCTGTTCAAGGACCCACTGTTGGTTACAGCTGTTGGAGATAGCCCTCATGAGCTTTTAGTAACAGTGATAAGTAAGTGTTTCTGTAAGGGCATAAATATAATAGAACAAGAATTTAATAATTTGTGGTTCTTTCTGCTCCAGCATCAATGGTGATATCTCTATAAAAGTGCACCAAAACCATGTTTCTCTGCTTTAACTTTTGATTAAGAGGATATAAATAAGACGGCTCACATACTCATGGGATGTATGAAATGGTCCTAGAAATGGGGCCATTGTTTTCCTGGCAGGGAATGTTGTCTTACTATGGTTTTCTTTTAAGTTTTCTCTGATCTGAAGTACAATGCAGGGTACAGAGAGAAAATTTGGACCTGATTCAAAATTCATTGAAATCAACTGGAATTTTTCCAGACTAGGACAGATGCTGACCTTTTTCACAAATGGTAGTTGCTTCTCTTTTGGTTGAAAGAACCCAGGAATGAAACCCCAGAAGCAAGACCTTTGCCCATGATCTGTGCCAGTGTCAATGGTGTGTGAGTAGGATAACACTGACATTCTGGTCTGTCATATTTTTTTATGAAATGAGGGGGAGAGGAAGAGAAAGATAAAATAATGCCTGTGCTTTCTGAGCAAAACAAAATATGAAAGCAGACCAATCTAAATGTCTTCCTTCCCCTGTCTACCACCAAAATGAAATCTAGACCAGAATGGCTTCTTGCAGTTTCAGTGAATTCACAGCACAGCTGAAATGGAACAATTTTCTTTGTACTTGAATCCAGACCAGAACTAAATGAAAGCCTTGACTTCTTTGACTGCTTTTTTTCTAGCAGGAACGTCTCAGTCCTTCCTAGAAAGTGCCAAATTACTGTCCACACCTACACATACTTTTTTGTAAAAATCAACTGTTGTGAAGACTTTTAATTCCTTTATAAATTTGAAATAAGGTGTGTTTTTTGTGAGTTTTCAAAGTTATAAACAGTACTATGGGTGTTTGTCATAATGTTTTTTCTGTCTTTCCACTGGAGGATTTTTGATGTGTGAGGTAAGGACCCTCGTACACGCTCCTCAGCATTGTTTTGTGCCTTCTGCACTGAAGATGAGCAGAGCAAAAGTGCCTTTGGTCCTGCTAGTAGCTGAACATCTTCAAGGTGTCCTGACACCCAAAGGACCTGGGAGCTGTTTGGGACCTCAAAATGGGGCTCAATTACATTTAGGGTCTTGACCTAATGTTACATCCTGACTTTACAAGGAGAACGGACATCAGCTCCTGATGAAATGCAGGGAAATGAGGCCATACTGCTTGCTGGCACCCACATGAAGCTCATGTTCTGCCTTAGCAGCCTGGTTGGATTGCAGCACCTACAAGTTTTCTCCAGGAGACTTGTAGAAAAAGCCAGAGGTGAGGCTTCTGTGCTTAATTGCTTGGGATTTTCTTTGTTGTATTTAGGTTTTTAGAAAAATATCAAAACAGAGACATTTGCCCCATTATGGAGACATTATAGGCACTTTAGCCACTTCTACAGCCCTTCCTGGTTATTCTCCTAGAGGTCTGTCAATGCTAGCCACCAGTGGAGGGGAAATGATTGGTTGGATGGGGGTTTGATTTACCTTTTGTGTTGTATTGTGCTATGATTGCAGTGGGTTTTGCATAAACAGAATTTTTAATGTCCCTGTTTCATAATCTTTGCCCTGTAATAGTTTGTGAGCAGCCATAGTAGATAACCAAACCATATGTATAGAATGACTAACGGTTACAATGTAGCATAGAACGCTCTGTGGTCAGCAGAATATTTTGTTTAAGACAATTTACCCCATATTTTGTAAGGCTTCCAATGAGATGAAGAAATCACTGCTTTTGTTTTTAAGATCTTGTCAGTGTTTTGTAAATATTTCTAATATTTATGCCTGTACATATGGCTTTGATTATAACTTGCATGAGGCTCAAGAATTGGGTCATATACCATCTAGGAGGAGATTATTTCATTATCGGTAACTTTTGTTGGGTATTGAGGCTCACCTTTTGGGAATCTTTTGAACCTACTGCCATTTACAAAGTTAAAAGTACAGCAGTGAACCTGCAGCTTGGAGAACAAATACAGCTTGTTCTTGGCTTGGGTGCCAGAGCCAGGGTCCTTTGAGGGAACAGCTTTCCATGTTGCTGTGTGCTTTGGACCTGCGCCTGGGGATGATAACTCCCTGTGCCAGTGATAGCACCTCTCTGCAAGCCTCTCAGCCCACTTGTATATCATATCTCTGTTTTGGAGAAGAGGAAACTCGGGACTGGAGAGCCCATGCCGCCTG
Organism: Xenops minutus; assembly: GCA_035221455.1. NCBI lineage: Eukaryota > Metazoa > Chordata > Aves > Passeriformes > Furnariidae > Xenops > Xenops minutus. Next base: position 34,969,348 of record JAWWEE010000040.1, read on the forward strand.
CCCAAGGTCATGCCTTGGGAGCCAGAGAGCAGCGTTCTATGCATAGGCAGGGGCCCTGTCCCTCTGTGAGAAACGCTGCCTCTCACAACAGAGGCTGCTTCATTTTTTCTGCTTGGTAGGCACCTTCCTTCAGCCACCTGCACGTGCAGTGTCCACTTCCCCACCAGTGCCATGGGTCCTTGGGTGGAGACCCCAATGGGTGACTGCCCTGCCAGCTGAGCTTCAGCTGTAAAAATTCCTCATGGCGCAGCTACTCACCCCATGGAGACAAGAGCAAGTCAAAAACACTTAGGCTTCACATAGGATTTAGCAGAGTCTTTGGATGATTTTGGATTATTAAATCAGCTTTTGGTTATTCCCAGCACCAGGCATTGTGCAAACACTGTACTAGGAACAAAGGGATCTGCAAGTTATTCCCTATTTCCGGTGCGATTAAGCTCTTCTATTTACTGTGGATTGCAAGGACAAAGAGAGGTTATTAGCCTCATAATAACTTGAAAGGACTCTGTAGATATGAATCCAGTGTTAATGCAGCTTTTCCAGCCTGGTACCTGCCTTGACTAAAACACACAAAGGAAAAAAAAAGGAGGGGAGTTTAATAATTTTCTTCCCTCTACTGTTCTGCTATCATTTAACCATTCACTCAGAAATAAAGAGTTCTGAGAGGAATCCTTTTAACCGGAAACTCTTATCCCAATCATGTATTTTCCTACCAGAAAAAAAAAAAAGTATAACTACTGATGCACAAAGCTGTAGTATCTTACACCCAACCTGCTGCCAAGGGTTGACTGAGCTGTGTGAGTATATCTTTGTGGGCTTTCACAACTGCTTTTTCAACCATCTGTGGAGGTGAAAAGTCCTCCATGCCAGCAGCTACTGCAATAAGCAGGTGACTTTGCTTAGGAGCTTTTCTTGTACATAGATGAACACAGAAAATTACTCTTTATAAAAGTCAGACTTGAACTGGAAAAGCTATTTCTTTATTGTCTTTTTGGGGGGCTGTTGCTACTCTCAGCCAGCCATAGAGCAGTGCCTCCAGCTGAATTAGGTTTGTCGTGGCTGTGTTTTTTCATTTTTATCACAGATCATTAATATTTCCTGTTCCACTAAGCCACATTTCCCTGGTACTCTTTCCTAGTGCTTGGCTCCTAAACAAAGTCACAGCTCTTGTCACAAGGCAGCGGGCTGCATACTTATCCTTTATGTGAGTGATGACTGAGGGCTCAGCAGGAGGGAAGTAACACCGACAGCTCTGCTCCTGGACCGCAGATTGTCAGCATTCCTCACCAGGGCACCCAGCTGGCCTGGGAAAATGCTGGTGGGGGCTGGGCCTCTAAAATAGACTGACTGTCCTTCCAGAGTTGAGGAAGATGGAGAGGGATGGTTGGCTGACCTCTTTCTGAGCAGAAGTAGACCTAGGAAGCTGAAGAACCCAAAGCAACTGCTATAATTCTGCAGGCACAACCTGAGTTGTTGGGTGTAAAGAGAGAGGGGTATCTGATGGCTGAGATGGCAGTAAGACATCATAACATGATGATAACTATCAACAATTACCCTTTCCTCCCCATCCTCATTAGAGGAAAGACAGTACCTTGCAAAAAAGGGGCAGATGACAGCTTGCTGGGTGGAGGTGTTTGGGATGAAACAGGTAATTTCTGCAGCTAATCTGTGGGACTGCTCTCGTGCTGAAGATTTAGCCCAGAGAGTTGAGAGCAGCAGCTGCAAAGGAGCACTAAGCTGCTGCTGCCCCAGGGAAGCTACTACACTCACTCCCAAACAATTTGGAAATTGTTCCTATGTGTTTTCCTGAGGGCTTAAGAAGCTTGCAGTTGTGGCCCACAGATGGCTAGCGTGAAACTGCAGCCATGGGGCAATCAGCTGCCTGCCTTCCTCACCATCATCCTTAGTCATCTGGGAGGGAGGATGAGGAGGGGCCCCCAGACAGGAGCTGCCTCCCAGGACAGGCAGTTGGGTGAGCTTTGACTTCACCTCTGTCCTCCTGCTGCTAGGTACATCTGATCAGAGAAGCCTTCCTGGGCCAGCCTCGCTCCATGAGGGTTCACAAGGAAGAGGAACAAGCTTTGTCATAAATGACGTTGAAGGCACTGGCTAGCCCTCAGGGTTGTGCCATGCCACTGCCTTGCTGGTGGCTTCACCAGTGCTGCTGTTCCTAGAGTTCCTGGGTTCTATGAGCTCTAATGCTGAAGGCAAGTGGTTGAATGAGGTCTGAAAGCTTGACAGGGCTCTCCAGAACGCATTTAACCCTGCAGTTCTGCTGCTAATAACCTCAGCAACAGCTCCAGCAACCTGTCTTGAATAGAGGATGGGGGGAAATGGTGCTCTGAGCAGAAGGTGCAAGGTAAATGTATCTCAAGGACTGAGGTTCCCTTGCCCAGTGAGGCAGGTGCTAGCTGTGCCGGGGTGGGACTGTAGCACCCATGCTTGGTGGCACCTTCGCTTGCAGGGTTGGGGTATTTCTTCCTTCATAGATGTTCCATAATTCTGCTTTTTTTCAGCCATATAGCCACCTACCAAAGGGTATTTTCTTCTCAAAGGTAATTCTAAACAATTTGGTTGATTTTCCTGTCAGCTGAAAATCCTCAGCAATCTCTTTTGCTGATGAAACGCAGTGAGTGACAGTGAGTGGTTATGCAGATAGCCTTAATGTAGTCTTTCATTTTTGTTCTGGGCAATGGCAGGGATCTAACATAATGCAAAGCTTGCATAAAAGTAAAGTTTATATATATTTGAAAGTCTGTTCTGGCTACAAAAATCATTTTGCTGTCTTTGATTTCCTAATGTTTTCTGATTCCCTAATTTAACTGAATCTGAACAGATTTAATGGTGAATTTTCTGAGAATTCACTTAAGGATTTTTTTTTCACTCAAAGTTGAAACCTTAAATCAAGCTGAGTTTGGGAGAAGTAATTTAGTTTTGCTGAGCTTTGGATATGCTTAGTCTTTCTCCAGCCCTCTTTTTGCCTTTCCTCATCTTTGAGCATGCAGCACTTAGTGGGAGAGGTTTGCAAACCACGATGATAGCAGCTGTTCTGCTATACATTATGTGTGCCTTACTGATGGGGCTAGTGCCTCGTAAAGATATGGTAGCCTTTGAGCAGCCACAGATATATCTTCTGCTCAGTCTGTATGCAGCCATCCTCTATTAGATTTGCCCTTGTAAAATGAAACTCCAGCATAGCTGGAGCTTGCTCGTAATTCAGCTGTCACAGTCTGCCCCGAACTGGCCCAGGGGTACTTGATAGGCAGAGCCCTATAATAGCAATCCCGCACCGATGTCCTTCACGGGAGTCTTTTTTATTACACCTTTATTGCAGTCACTGAAAAGCATTCCCAGACATTAAGGAGATGGGACTGTGCTCCCCCTGTCACAGCTGCTAACACTCCTTTCCACGTGTGATTGATTATGTGAAATCTGGTTTGCCTTTGCTGCCATCATTGCTGCCTTTCTGCTGCAGGCGAGAGTTAAGGTGCACTGAGAGCAAGGAATGGTCTGAAAGCACAGGTTATTTATGTGATATCCTGAACAGATCTGTGTGTGTGTGTGTGGTCTTTCTTTAGCCTTGGCCTTACAGAGCTGCTGTAAAATGCAGTAGCTCATGGACCTGTGGGCTGGGAGAGGTCAGGGTGGCAAGATTTGTGTGTACCACTTGGGAAAGAAAAATGCTTTATAACATAAAGAATTCCCACTTCCTGGTGAAATGAGTATCAAAGGGCCAGGACCTTGTTCAGCATGATTCCTAATAACACAGCATTCACTGAGGCTGACAGGGTTAGCCCAAATTTAGGGTCCCTCGAGGGTCACCCATGTTTCTCTGCACAAAGGCACCAGGATACAGCTGTTTTCAGTTCCCAGATGTTGAGTACATGACACTGAAAGGCTGTATCTGCAATTTACTGTCATTGGTCTATTTAGCAGTGTTGATATAGATGCTACAATATCAGTGGGCTAAATAACTCAGAACTGCATGATCTATTTTAATTGCTGCCCACTCCCAGCCCATAAAAATCCTCAGACTTTACAAACTCTGTCACTGTTCTCCATTCACATCCTTTACTGGCTTTTTGACGAGGAAAGCTCAATTTTTATATACTTTGCCTCCCTTCTCCAAGAAACCTTGCTCCTAAGTTTGTCAGCAGCTTCAAAGATGTCTCCAGCCCCTAGGTTTGCACACCACCTACTCAGGGTGTTCAGATCCTTCATGTTCACAGATGTTTGTGAAAGTGCAGTGCTATGAATGAGGAAAAATTAGTCCATTCATCAGCCAGAGATGCTCAGTAACTGCCCACCCTTGAGAAGCTGTCATATTTCTACATCTTGCAGCTCAGGACATAGGAAGTGTTTGTTACTAGAATTTTTCATATTTGATGATTGCAGAGCTCTGGGGTCTGCTCTGCTCGAGAAATTAAAGCCTGTACTTCAGCGTGCATGGTGGGGCATGGGGCACAGAAGTGGAAATGTGTGCACCCCCAGGGTGGATCAGGGAGTGGTGGAACACAGAGGGCCCACCAGAGCCCAGTTGCTCCCAAAAGAGGTGAGTGCCTTTGGAGACATTGAGATTCCTCCTCTATGGTCCCCTGACACTCTGTAAGGCTGTTCTTGCAGAAGGTGGATTTGCTGCTGGCATGTCAATGGAAAGTGGACAGTGGAGGGTGCTTCATAATTCACACTCCTTCCTTTGATTAACAGCTTGGCCTCCTTGACAAAATGATTCCCTAATCATGCAGGCTGGCCCAGAGGGAAGGGCGCACTGTACCTTAACACTTGCCCTCCAGCCTAAGCTTTACTCAGGGGCATAGGGAGAGCCTCAGTCCTTTGGTGGGAGCGACACATTTGTGAAATGGCTTAAGGAACACAGTGACCTCAAAAGCAGCAGTTCCATGAAAGGTCTTGAGGATATGGAACACCAAGGCCTCTCCCTGCTCCTCCCCAGCCTCGTAATCAGATAGCACTCATATCTGAGGGAGTCTTTCTAAAAGACTTTGAAACATGCTGGTGGAAGCTTTTGCAAACACCAGCCCTGGCTTTCCTCAGATGCACACTACCCAACCTCTTCCACCCAGAGTGAACATGCCTCTGGTTTGGCTGCCTTTGCAATGGTAACAGCACTGATTAAACCTTTGTAAAAATTTAGAAGGAATGGCTAAAATGAATGGGGCATTTGGAAAAATAAAGGGTAAAGCTCCAGAGATGGAATTAGGGCACCGCTGAAATCTGTGACAGATTTTCACTGACTTCACTGAAGAACTTGTCCCTTTAGGAAATTTGGGATCAAAATGGAAAGTTTGGGATCCTATTCAATTGCCAGTGTGAAAAAGACATTTAAAAATAATTCAGTTGCATTTGTCTTACTTGCTTTAGCTACTCAGTTATTGGGAGGAGAGGTGGGCACAAAAAGGGAAAAGCATTCACGTACTCACCCTCTGAAAGGGTGAATTCCAAGAACTGAGTCCTGTGGGTCCCAGAAGGAGCTCCAGTGCTTGTTTGGATGATGAAGAAAGTAGCACATGGCACCCACTTGTGTAAACTTGAAGGGACAACTAGCCTGGGTCCAAGTCTGTAGCAGTCATTTCAACACAATTCAACTTCCCCATTGTCTTTGGGAATTCAAAATTTGTCAGTGGTAACAAAATAGGTATTGCTCATTAATGTTGAAATTCTGCTATCTTTCTCTTTGCTTACATTTCTCTGCAGGAGGAATAGCTATTGACCTATTTTCAACAACAACCCAGAAATGATGGAGCTTTATGAGGTGTTTCTCATGATACTGATAATTAAAACATGAGGAAAAACAAGTATGGCAGCATTAGACAGTATCCTAGGAGAGGGCATGTGCCAAGGGGAGCAAGCAGTCTACAATAACAGATACAGGTTGCTCCTTCTTAAGGGAAACGTGTGAATCTTGATATGCAAACACCAGGTCAGAATTTGTCCCGAGGGTGGGAATTGTCTCTCCAACCTCTTGACTGCAGCATAGCTTTGTCCTTGCTTGAGTCTGTTTGCTTTCATGTTGCAAAGCTGCCATGCACCTGTGCAGCAGCACACATGCCATAGTGAACGCCAGGGCTGCTCTCATGAAATCCTTGGGGGAGGCACACAAGGCTGACCCAAGTGCTGTGCCCAAAGCAGCCCATTTGTCTCTGTGTGGGCTTCCCAGGCTGCTGGAATTCCACTCCAGCCCTGCTGGTCTCCCTCATGTGCCAGGTGTCGATGGTGCTGCTCTACCAGCAGGATGCTGCAGTTGGGAATGTGCTTCTCTAGGGCAGCAGAGAGGAAGGTAAATCTCTATTGTACTGGCAGAGATGGGTGCTATATAGCACCAAGCAGCTGAAACACTGCTTTGGGTCACTGGTTCCCCAGAACGGCTCTTAAATCGCAAAATCTGGCTCATCTCAGTATCTCTGCCTGCTTGCCAACAGCTGCTTAATAAGTCTTTTCTCTGTGCAGTATAAATAATTACTGTGCTGTCTTCTCTGTTGCTCTCCCTGCCTCTGATCTAGCCCTCACAACCAGAGTTGTATTTATGCTCTCCCTGAGGCTTCCTGCAAACCCTGACACGCTGTCCCACACAGTCTGCAAGGAGAGCTGTGCTGGGCGGGTGCTTCCCAGGGATTAGGGCCATGGAGGAGGCAGCAGTATCCCTCCCACATGGCAGTCCCGGGGATGCTGTGCCAGGCAGCTGCCTGCACCTGGGAAGCCAGCACCCCATGCACTCCATGCTTGGAGTGGATTCACAGATGCCCTCTCCTTTGCAAAGACATTGTCAGTGCTGGGGGAAGAAAGTGCAAGTCCAAATTCATCACAGGGTGCTAGGAGCAGGAGCCAGTGCTTAATCCACCTTCACATGGGGTGAGATTTCCCCATGGTCCTACATGTCCTACCCTTGCTGCAAGTCCTCGTTTCCATGCTGGCAGCTGTGGAGCTGGTCAGTCAGGGAGCCAGCTGCCTGAGGGCAAACAGGGCAATGCTGTGTGGGGGCTGCTGCCCCAAACTCCAGCTCGGAAGTGCCCATGGCAGCCTGCCATGCTGGGGACCAGCTGACCACCCCACTGCAGGCTGGCTACAGCTATGTGCCACAGATGGGACCACCCCTAATGTTTTGACTTGAAGAAAATTCCCACTCCTAAAGACTGATGCTATCCTTGAAAGCACACGTCAGCTTTTATACCCTCCCATCCAGACTCATAGTGTCTAAAGGTGGAGGTTCTATTATACCTAGTATGTGAAGGGTGACTTGTACCTAGACATCATGTCCATTAGAGGCAACTCTCACTAAAGGAAGAGTAAACAGTTTGCCATTACTGTCCTCCTCTGTGGATACTCCTCATAGGAATATGGACTTAAAACTAAGGACCAAGTCTTGTTTGCCAGGTCCTGGTGACATTCCTGCCAGTTTAATTAACCGTTTCTGGTGATAGCTGTACGAGACAAGCTCTGGGAATAGTGCTCTGCTGGACAGAGTTGAAGCCCAATCAGGCTTCCCAAGAAGTGGAAAACCTCTGTCCTTTTGGTTGTCTTTCTTTTTGAGCTGAAATTAATTCTGGGATATTCAAAATGGGAAGTTTCAATGAGAGGTCTGCCTGGAAGTGGTAAGGACATTCTAGGTCATGAGGATGATTGCCAAGGGAGATCAAGAGGAATACGTCCTTCCCTCTCACATTTGCCACCCATCTGCTGCACCCACTCCTGAGAGGAGCATGGGCTGAGGGTGCTTTGAGTCACAACACCTCATCACCTCCTTTCTGTGCTGCACATCGATGACAGGCTGCAAACCCAGGGCTGGGCATCCCATGTCCTGGGGAAGTTGCACATAATAACAAAGCAATATTATTCTTTAATGACTGATGATCTGACACTGTGAATTCCACAGACTGTGTGGGGCATGGAGGATGTTGGTTTATTAACTGTAAGCATGTCTATTTTTCTATGAGATGTTGACTTCATAGTATGTGCAAAGTGGAGACCAAGGGATTTCATTCAGCTCTGACCCTTCCTTCCCAACCTCCCCTGTTCTGACTCAACTTCTCCTTGCCTAATTCTTCTGTTTTGCCCCCAATATGTTCTCCTATGAATGTGCCTGGCTCACAGCAAACATCTCCACCATTAACACAGGCATGGAAGCGGTTGCGTGATGTTGCCGTCAGTGGATGGTTTATCTCGTTGTAATTCCCATGGCTCCAGCTCTGTGAGTGCTTATACACAGACCTCATTTTGCAGGGGTGGCAAGGGGAAAGGTCAGTACTTATGAATCATTTCCTCCTGGCTGTGGCAATGAGGTTGGTTTGCAGAGTGAGTCATGGAAGAGCAGACTGGAGAAGCAGCGATCTCCAAGCAAAAGACTTTCAGGTCCTTAGTGACCTTAGACATTGCAGCCAAGTTACCATCATCATTTCACATCCCTGGCCACAAATATCTTTGGTTACTTAAAATTCTAGGTTCTATAGTTATCATATACCATGTCTGTGGGAAACCCTTCTTCTTCTGGAAGTATTGTAAGGACTCAAATGTACAACTGCCGGATGGCAAATCAATTATTTCATAGCAAAAAGACAGAAGGAAGCCTAGGATGCCTAGAACAGAGGATGCCTTCCTCTGTTAGGAAGATGGGCTTGTGTTTGAAATGCCTGTTTATTACAGAGGGGGAAAGGATTTCCAAAGGGAAGTAACCTGATAAAACAGAGTAGTTGAGGCTGGACTGATTACCCCTTGGAATGAAATTTCCATGTTAGCGCAGAAGTGATTCTGCTGCAGGATTTTGTCTATGTATTAATGTCAAGGACCCCATATGGTACCACTGTGTTACAAAATGCAAAAGCATGGAAGAAACCCATCCCCACAATGCAGAGCATAAAAACTAAAAGGACTGAGATGCTGGAAGAAGTTGTATATTATCCACCTCAACATTTCTAAAATAGCATCAACTAATTACCACCCAAAGAATACAGCCTCTCACTTGAGAGATTCTGTTTAGTGCAGACTATCAGGGAAAACATTTAGTTCACTGTATTAAAATGTTTTCCAGAAGAGCTGCCCACCTCCAAGCTCTAAAATGTTCAAAGCTTCATTCAGAGTAGAGCTATTTATTGTTGCTACTGTGTTTCCCCTATGCTCTGTATTGCTGCCATTAGGACTATTAGGAGCTACAGTGATGAGTCAGGCTTCCTCTTCACTGGACCCCTTAGAGGTTTCCAGCACACCCTTTTATCTCGGCATGCATGGGGCTGGCAGCGCCAGGACAGGTAGAGAGAGTGGGGCTGGGATTTCTCTGGTGCTCAGCAGGGTCTGGCTGCATTTGGTGGAACAGAGCCTGGCTGGTCCTAGAAGTGCCCATGCTGCAGATGCCTGGTCCCTCTTGGCTGTCAGACATCTGAGAGGGAAGCCTGCCCATCCCATCTCATCCCCACCCCAGTATGGGAGTGCTTCTGAAGAAGCTGATGTACTATCTCCCTGCTTGTCAAGTCAGAGGGCAGAGGCGTGAGGGGCTAAAAGTAGAAGGGGAGCACATCAGCTGATGGTGGTTCTTGGGTGAGCCACTTCCAAATGATATTCCCATCTGTTTCCCTGGCAGGGCATCTATCTGAACATCATCCTGGAGTCACACGGGATTTTCTCCTCGGCCTTTTGCACCACCACTATGAGGCCATGGCCCTACAGCACTAACTGTCAGCCTAAATCAGGAAATCTAATTAAAAGGGAGATGAGCTACAAAGGGATAACATATAGTGCACTCCCTCTCCAGTCAGAAAAGGCAGGCAAGAGGGAGGACTCATTCTGAGGCACAGTAGGGCTGGGAGGCTCAGACCTCCTGCCAAGCTGCTTACAAGCACTGTGCTTGCTGCAGCGAGCACAAAGGAAACTGGCAGCACCTCTGGCTGCCCTTGCACTGTGTAGGAATACTGTTGTTGTAGAAATAACTTATCTTTGGCTGGAGGGCTTCCATTTACAGTGACCCAAGGGCTGTCAGTCAGGGGGAGGATCCTGGCAGCAGAGGGTCTGCATAGCTACTGATGGGATGCTGCCTGCTGAACCAGCCTGGGCATCCCACCTGGTGGGCGATGCTGGAGACTGCCCAGGAAGGAGTTGTGCTTTTGCACTACAGCCTTCCCACTGCAGCAGGGCTGGGGAAGAAGCTGGGCATCTTCTGTGGCACATCCCTGTGCAGGGTTAGTGCTCATGGGCACAGTGTGGCCACAGGGGAAGCATGGCTGCTGGCAGTCTCCGGCTGGCTGATGGACTGTCAGTGGTGCAATCCTGCCTGTGGCAGCCTCCAGAGAGGCTGACCACGTGGTGGAGAGAGGAGGCTTTATTTAAGAACAGAAAGCACAAAATTAAGTACCCACCCATGGTCTCCTGAAAGAGATGCCAATGTGTCTCCTTCAGCTGAGCAGGTCCCACTGCCACTGTGCTGATGGTGACTGGCACTGGCAGCATGAAATCTCAGCATTTCACACATCTGAAGGCCAGGTGGTTTGCTCTGAAAGCAATTCATAGCCACTACTGATCAGCACAGAAACACAAAGGTTGTCTTAATAATGCAACATGCAGTGCTGAATGCTTTTAATGCTGATGGCTGCACTGCGATCAGCAAAGAGGCGTCCCAAATCCCAACAGCTTTTGTCACATATCCAGCAAGGTATTTTTCATCCTCAGGGGTTTAGAGCTCCATGGAACAGTATCAACAAGCACAACCCCTTCATTCAGTATAAGACTTAAAGACTTTCTCATTTGTCTTCAGTATCCTCAGAACAGCTAACTAATTAACAGGAAAAGCTTGAATGTGAAACACATGTTTCAGCAGAGTTTTAAATCCTCACAGTCCACATTTGCCTGCCTCTTTTTATTTCCCTCAGGAGCTTATTGATACTGTTGTTCAGGTGCACAGTAACTCTTGAAGCTTTTGCTTTCTTTGTGCCTACTGAAAGGCAGCAGGCCTTACTGAGCAATCAGCAGTAATTCAGGAAGGGAAATGAGATAATTTTGAAGTTGCACAGTGCTCCTCCAGGCTGGAGTGTGCCCAGTTTCTTGGTGCTAAAATCTTCCGCTGGGTATCCAAAAGTCAGTAACATGAAGCGACTGTACTTCAATAATCCTTCCACATTTTAATTTTTTCCCTAGTCACATGTTTTTCTTTACATGGCTTGATAGTGAATCCTCTGATTTGGACACAATATTCAAGATTTTTTACTTTAAGTATGTTACTAGTATTGAGGAGACACATATCATGATGAGCACTGTCTAGTCTGTATGATCACTCTTTGGATCAAACATCTGTCTGTAAGGCAGTGAAGATTTTTTTTTTTTTTTCAGCTTCCCTTTTTGGCTTGTCTTCTTTCTTTGCTTGAAATCTCTTGTCATAAGTCTCTTTAGAGAAGGCAGGGTGAAATGCTCCACCTGTCTTTAAAACTGCACACTCTCTGGGGAGTGTGGTCCTACTCCTGAGTGTGAATTAAGGCCATTCAAGTACTTGGCATTGACCTTGAGGAGAGGCAGGAGATGTGTTGACATGCCCAGGCTGAAAATCCTCTTTGCAAAGGGTTTCAAGCCATCAAATCTGTCTCTCTTTTGGGTGTGAAGAGCAGGACCCCACTCCCAGAACCTGGGTGCCATTTTCTGTACTGTGCATTTCCCTCACAAAGTGGTTGCTTTTCTTGCTGTTTCCCTTTCTGCCTCCCAACACATTGTCAGAAGAAAGGACACAGATAAGTGCTCAAGCATTTCCTGAGCTCATAACTCTGTCTCCTGAGGGTTGGTTAATCTGATCCAGTTGAAAGCTTGAGTACCAAGTGTCAGTGTGTTTCTTACTTACATATTAAATGAAATTTTGAATGCTTCTTCACCGCACTGAATAAAATACTTAGAGTGTTCCTCTCTCTGCAACTGCCTGGCAGCAGGGGCATTTTTGCTGTAAGATTATGTATCATGTGTCTAAATATAATAACATTCTACACTATATATAGACACCATATATATGCATACAATGTATACACACAGCATATATTTTAAAACTATTAGTAGCTGTTTTCAGCTTTTAGGGGAATGCAAGGAGTTCTCATCAGCCATGAGGCTTGTTTGACTGGAACAATGGTTTTAAACTTCTGGTCTGTGGATAACTGAAGGATCTTCAAAAAGGGACTAGGAGGAAAAAGCAAAAGCCTGGAGGCTTAAAAATCTCTACTCAGGGCTCTGCACATCATGGACTGGAAAAATCTTAGAGGACTGAAAGTTGCAAGAGGTTGAAATGCATTAACCTGTGGTCTTGTTTCTGTTGCTTTGTAGGTGTTCCTGGACTATTCAAGGAAGTGGCATTTGGGCAACTGGTATTTTAAAAGAAAATTCTTCCCAATTATCCTCCATCTACTAAGTCTTGTCCTAGGGTTGTCACTCCTTTACATATGCCAAATTTCACCCATCCACTTATATGGAAGATATTTAGGTTTTCTGTAAGAGAAAAATAAAGACTTGGCTCTTGAGTTGAAGTTGTGCAAGGTTTAATCTCCAGCCAGCGTTTTCTTCTTCTTTTATTTTGATTTATTTTTTTATCCCAGCCCAGTACATTGTTTCATTGCATGGAGAAAATGTTATCACAGTGGGCTGGTAGAACACCTGTTGTGTAAATCTTGGTGATTTTTATAATGTGAACTCCTGCTGGCATAGACAGCTGTGTCTGACATTAAACACAGACTATAAGGTATCCAAGGAGGAAGGAGAAGGAAAAAAAAAGGCTTAGGATAAGAAAACAGTGTATCAGTGGCCAGAATCTGTTGTCAAGATTTATAAGCTAAATGAGTTAGAGTTGAAGTGGATATTAAAAGAAAACCATTCTATTCCTAGAAGACAAAGTGTGTTTTCTCATAGGAATCCCCAGAGGACTTTTCATTTCTGACAGCGGACAGAGTAGACAGCTGTTCCACATAAAAATGGTTCTGCTAATTAATCTATCCCTTACATTACACCCAGAGAATATTTAACAAGCAGAGACACTGCTGAGGAATACGGGCAAAATTTGAGGGGCTTGCTTGCACAGTGCCAAATTCTTTAAACTTGCTATGCAAGGTCCTCAGTCTGGTTGGTTCAGCAACAAGTCCTTGGCACAAGGAAGGAATGCAAAGACTGTTGCCTTCATCAGCACAACTTTGCAAAACTTGAGGTGTGTTTTTTTCATTGCAGTTCAGTCTCCTTCTCCTCTGCACCACAAATTCCACTGCCTGGGGGCAGGAGCAGGGCCACCTAGTCAGAAGGCTGCTGGCCCTCCAGACAGCCCAGTTCTGTGTAAGTTGTTCTGCTAATGATAGTGCTTATGGTGGCAAGACCTCAACCCCTGGCAGTGGTGACTTGAAGATTTGGGTGATGGTTCTCTCTGGCAGAAGTGAAATGTAAAGTCTCTCTTCACCCACATGTTGGTTTACACCTTGCAAGGCCATGGGGCTGCCCCTCACCTGAACTTTGGTTGGAGATAAAGATGAGACTTCTCAACCCTGCTGAGGAGTAGATATTTTTGGCACTATCCACAGCAGTGTGGCATGAATCCCATGGGGCATATAAAACTGAGGAACCAAATTTATGTTGAAAGAGTTAACATAGCACAGGGAGCTGCTGTCAGAAACAAACACATTATAGTAAAAACCAACTCCTTGAGGCAGCAGTGGAAATTTTGTCTACGCACAAAGGGGAATTAGGTCTTCAGGGAGCAGCCTTATAAGCAAATTAGAATAACACTGTAGGAAGAGTGATGATATGAGAGAGGTCAACGTTTGCAATCAGATCAGAGTGGACTTTTTCCTTCAGTGTATACGTATTTGTGATATTACTTAGATCACGGCAAGTTTACTCAAGCATAGTTATATAGTGTTCTCCAAAAGTTTATCCTAAATATTTTAATTCACTTATTTTTCTCATCCGCTTCCCTTTCCTCTTCCCTTTCACTATTACAGATGTCAGATCAACAAATAAAGTATGTGGGCAGAACAATGAAACTATTCTCTTGTAAAAAAAGGAAGAGATTATTTCATTCTCCTGCTATTAACTTTAAAAGAAAAGGCCTTTTGTACCTTTTATGCAAGCGTGTGCAATGATACGATTGTGTACCTCATCTCCTTAACTTCAGAGGAAATGATTCATGAAGAACAGTATATGGTTGTAAGGGCTGTGGGTATACCCTGAAATTCCTTTCACCTAGTAACTGTTTTCAAGTAAGAAAAAATAATTCCTGAGCATAATGTGACACAAGTAACCTGGACTGAGCTGCTTCTGGCCCCCTTCACAGTACTCCAAAATCCTGGTTGGGCTGTTAAGCAGTCTGAAAAGTTCTCCATTTATTTAAATACATAATCTGATTTTCCTTAATTTCCACATTATTTTTTTTTTATTATGAGGCTAGGGGAATGAGGGGGAATGGGAGAAAAAAAGCCTAGGATTGAGTAAGGAAAAAATTGGGGTTTTTTTTGAAAAAGATATTGACATTTTTACTAATATGTATTATCTATCCAGATAAATTAATAAGAAAATAAATAACTATTTTGGTGTAAGCTATTACTTTTTGCACCAAAATTTTGCTATTGCTACTGTAAACATTGACCATAAGAACATGAATACTGTGGCACTGAAAATATGAATCATGTCTTTTTAATCAGATGATGTCATCATTTTTCTCGTGCCTTGAATCATTTTCTTTCCACTCACAGTATGGGATTTGGGCTTCTACGAGTATTTCAGCATCACTCTGTCTTCCATGAAGATGCATTTCGTGTGAGGCCAGTTGGGTTTAGCGCCAGACCTTTCAGGCAGCTTATGAGTACAAGGACAACAAAATCCTGTTGAATATGGCTTCCACCCTTCCAGTGGTGCTCCCCTTCTCCATATGCCTCTTGTCTGTGACTTTTTTCCCTGGAGCAATTCATACCATATGCTGGGTCCTCCTGGCAATGTGGAAGAGCTGATGTGTCTCCAGAGGAAGAGGATTTTGAAGTAGCACAAAAAAACCCTCCTGGATTCTGTGCAATAGCCGTGCTATGAGGATACAGTCCTGTGGAGGGGGGACACAGGTCTGGTGCTGGGGGAGCTGTGAAGGGCCACCAGTGCTGCTCCATATAAGTGGGGTAAGCACAGTGGCACTGACTGGTATTTGGGTCCTGCTAGGGGCTGCGTGGCTCCTGGGCATGAGTTACACTGTGCCTTGATAAGGATGGACATTACTCATCAGAATACCATGGACCCAATGCAGCAAAAGTGTCTTGGTCTATTTTGAAAACTTTATCTCATGCTCATTTCCTCGTACAGCAGGCATTAGTCTCAACAATGATCTACTAAAATAGTATGTTATTTGTTTCTAAGAAAGATCTTCTGCTACTTGCTGTCTTTCAACTGGGTTTTATTTGTGCATGACCACCTGTAAGGATGGGATTGAATTCAACTCAGGGATTCAATATGGTTTAAATGAAGCTGATGGGTAGCCAGCCTGTGGATGCAGAGCTGCTCACCCACATCCGGTGGCAAGAATTTAGCCTGACCCACCAACACACCTCTCTCTCCTTACCCAGCCTTCACTAGGGTTTAACATTTCTGCCCAGGGTCTATTTGGAGGATGATCTTATTCACCACTGTTCATTTCTTCTCTTATTTGAGATTTCAGTGCCATTTAGGTCATGACCAGTATTCATATTAGCACAATATTTGAGTCTTAATTGAACACTGGCCTGTGTCCTTGATCATAGTTTTGCAAATAATCTCAGGAATAAGGGTTAGGAAATAAACTGACTTTATTTGAGATCAGATTTTGATATCCTTCTGGTGAAAAATAATGAAGCCTTTGAATAGTCCTGTTACTTTCTTTTAATTTATTTCTGTGGATCTTCTTCCAAGGTAAGACTTAGTGCAGCATAATCTGGGCCTCTATGATTTAATATCTTTTGCCGACAAAGAAGCTTTACTGCTACAACCCTCCAAGTATTTTGAATATTTTATAGCTGTTCTTTGTCCTGATTTCTTCATCTTCCCTTAAAATGTGACTGGAATTTGGCTGCTAGATCACAAATCTAGATCTGTCATATTTTAAGCTTTCCCCTGAGTTCTTGAAATGGTCACTGATTGTGTATGATCCATCTTCCAGAGGCAGACAGTTTTCTGATAACCATTTTAGACCAATATTTAAGCTCACAAATATACAACTGCATGGCAGATCAATAACCAGTTAGTATTTAGCTCAGAGTTATGATCATATTTTAATTTATCCTCTTTCTTTTTGCACTCAGATGTGTAGAGGGGCCTACTAATACTTAAATGAACACACTCTGATGAAAGTTTTGCTCATGTTTTATCTCAGGCGTTATTAAGAAGAATTTCCTCAGCTTTTCAAATACAAATTCTTTGAGAATGATAGAAAATTCTGAAGTCTTGAAATAAAATGCATTACCATAAAAGAAAGTTTCTGACCAAGTCACAGGAAACATATTTCTATATCAACATGCAAAACAGCTGAGAAGCTGTAATCTTAAGAGCTGATCTCAAAAACGATGTGTAAGTCTTTGAAGAGAAGTGTTGATTCAGTCCTTGCAAGCAGAGTTTGCAGCAGAAACTCTTGGCTGTGCTCTGGACTGCTCTGTGTTTAGGAACCTGACTCATCTGCTGCCTATCAGTAAAAGTAAATTCTTCCTTCGTTTGACTCCTTATAGGAAGGGGACATAGCCAAGGAACAGCCTGTTGGAAGCTGTTGCTAAGGGTTGGGGAGTGGTAGTGTTGGTGGTGGTGTTTCTCTTAATCTGTGGAAATAGTACAAATTCAGGTTAAAATATAATCCATTAAATCAATGGTATTTATCTTTACACTTCAGATCTAATTTTCAGTCTTTTCTTTGAACTTACTTCTCTATTAACTTCCATGGCAGGGTAGAGGTGGGAGGGAGTTACCTGTCTAAAATGGTTGAGGGCATTATTTTTTCACCCATCTCTATCAACAATAAGTTTGCTGTTTTAAATTCACTTTACTTTAAATAAGACCATTCTGACCATATTGTTTTGAGGCAGAGTGGTCAGCCTCTCAAGACTGGATTTGGTTCAAAATAGGTATGTGAAGGAAACTTGTTCCTTTTTTTTTTTGTTTGTTTGTTTGTTTTTTTAACTCCAGCTGAAGAGAACTGGTAATTTTTAGTGTTCCTTGACATCTTTTCACCTCTGTTCTCTCAGATACACCCTGCTTCTTTTCCGCTCCTGCTCTGGTTTCGCATTCATGCCCATGGCAGAAGCACTCGGCAGTCTGCAGAGTGTTCAGAAGACGTGAGCAGACTTGATGTTTTCTGAGCCCAAAGAGACATATTCACCCTTGACTGAATGCCATTAGCTTAATGTGTTATGCACATTAACTTTTGCTATGCTGTCCTGGGTACTTGACACAGTCTGTGACACCAAATCCTTCTTCCAGAGCTGTAAATGTAAATCAGTGTTCCTGATGGTCATGTTCCTGTGGCATTTGTATAGATGAACACTACATTCTGATTTGTTTATCTGCTATGGTAAGCCTTTAAATTTTCCAACACAGTAGCTTGCAGGGCCTGAAAAGGAGGTTTACTGGGAATTTAAGACAAGAAAATTTTACAATTAGCATATGATGGAATTAATGTACTTAATTTTATTCTATAGCTGTATAGCTTGTCTACGTATGTCTCTGCTATTCTATGCGACACAAAAGCTGTCTGCTAATTACATTCACTGTGATCCCAGCAGCGACCATTTTGATCATTACAGGAAGATGGTATCTGTCAGCTCACAGACTGCTTTTGCTTATGGGTAGAAACAAGCATTTTAGATTTTTTACCACTGTAAAAATTAAGTCAGGCTTATGTGAATTGATAAACCATGGCATCACTTGTTCTTGGTGACAATGAAAAGCTGAGGTCCAAAGCAGCAGCTGTGGTGTGCTCTCAGAGGGAAATCGAGCTGTATGTCTTTTCCTATTTTCCTGACTATGGGAGCCCCTCCCTGCCCTGTCCTGTCACCAGTGACCATTGTCATGCTTTTTCAATCTAGCCTCTCCCTTCTACTGGATTCTCCTATCCCTGTCACTTCTCTCTCTTTGCAAAGTGAAATAATATTTTTCAAAAATTTTAAGCTGCCAACATTGTTAGAGGTGTTTACCAAGCAGGTCTTTAATCAAGCATGAAAAGGCAAGGTAAGATGCCGTGGATGAAAGCAGGCGATAGAGCCTTCAGAGCAGAAATACGACATAGCTGTAACTTGCAGCCCAGAGAGGTGCCAGGAACGGGGGAGCAGGGCACCCTGAGGTGCTTCAGGCTGCTCCGCCCGTAGGTCCCTGTTGGTGGCCCTGAGGCACATGGCATGGCCAGGGTTGCAGTGTAGAGGGACTTCTCAGGTCAGCAGGGAGCACAGGAGCTCCCTCTCTCCTACCACCTGTCTCCGTGGAGATACTGTATGTACCGCAGTCACCTCCCAGACCGGCCAGCCAATGAGCTACCCATGTAAAGCTGAAGAGCGCTCACTGCCCTGTGCTGAGGACCAGTTGTGAGTTGCTGAGCACTGCCCTGATTCTGCAGCAGAAACAGGTGGGATTTCACAGGTCTTGGCACTTTCCTCAGTGGAAGCAATAGGTCCTGCAGTGGAATGCTTGCATTCCAAAAAACTGTGCTTTTGTGCTATGTGCCAAGAGGCTCAGGAATTCAGCTCTGTCCAGGGAAGTAATCCAAAAAGCACAATAGAGATTACAGCTCCTATCATAAATTCCTTGCAATTTAAAAAGAAGTTCCTAATTTGGAGACTTGATACTATTTTTCATCTCAGCTCAGAATTCATTTTTATGGGGAAATGTTGGAGTTAAATCCTTTTTGTTTGTTACTAAATAAGCAGTATCAAAAAAGAAAGCACATAGCAGGTTGCACAAGCAGGCTGTGTAGCAGGCAGATATGCTTGTATGATGACGCTGTATTGCTCTCTCATGCACGCACTCACACAGACATTCATCGATGGAGTAATTCCTAACATATTACAGAATGTGTTTGTATGTCAGCTCTTGTATTTTTAGCATTTATGCTTGTGATACTGATTTTCTATCCCACTGTGCAGAGGAGAAAGGATAAAAGCAGCAGCCTTTTGGGAGTGCAGAAGTATTTCCCTCTCTTTCTTCCTACATGATACTCTATTTTCAAAATAATAACAGATATTTCTTACCTCTTAAACCTACTGTTTGGTTTTTTACTGCAAATAGGTGACTTGCTGGGAACAAAGCTAGGACTCTGTATGCTCCTCCAGACTGCGATTATTTCTTTATAATTAAAAGAAATCTCTCCCTTGCTGTTTCTCTCCTTCAGGATTTTTATTTAATGTAAATGAGTCCTTCTTGCACAAACACTGCCTCTCTTTCTCAGGCTTTTCATCTTTGCCAGGGCTGATTAAAAAGACTGTCTATGACTGAGAGCTCAGCTCATGTTTGGGAATAAAACTGAAATCTAATGTTGCAATTGCAGCAGCATAAAGGGCTTCTTTGTGCTCCTGTGCACGTTTGAATGCTGAAACCTGGCTGCCCTGGAGGTTCACCCCCTCGTGGGTCAGAAGGTCAGGATGTGCCCCTCTCCTGTGGTGGACTTGCTGATGGGTGCAAGCCCTATGCACAGCACTGAAAAGGAAACCCAGTCCAGCCTAGACCATCCATCTGGGCCCACTGATATGTCTCTTATCTCGTTTTCCCACTTGAACAAGAGGCTGGAGGAGCTGTTACCTGTCTATTTGTAAGATCTGCTTTACAGGTTAAGGACATTTAAAACACAGATTACATAGTGGTGGTTGTTAAATAGCATAGTACAGTTTCACAAAACCCATCCATACCCTCTCACTGTGTCCTCTCCTGTGTGTTATCCTCAGTCCCTCAGTGCCTCTGGGTTGTCTGTTTGTAGGCAAGGAGCTTTCTGATGCCCATCCCACAGGTGTATTGAGTTTCCTGCAGATTGCAGCAGTATTGCCAGGAGCTTATGAGAGCTGGTTCCCTTGCCTGCCTCTATCTCCATTTTGTACCTTTTTTTACAGGACAGTGCCCATGGGGAATCAGGTCCCTATGACCATGCGTGAGGAAGAGATGTAAGGGACAATTAAGGAATAAGGGTTCCTCTGAATCAAGATCCCACAGATTTGGAGGATAACCTTTCATGCCACTGTCCTTCATATAGCTCTTCACTGGGTAGTTAGATATTGAATGAGTATATTAACAAAGGGCCTTGTCCTGCTCTCATGGGGAGGGTCCTGATGATGCCAGTAGGAGAAGGGTAGATTTTAGCCATATGCATTGAATCATCATAGAATGGTTTGTGTTGGAATGGACATTAAGGACTATTTGGTTCCCACCCACCTGCCATGGGCAGGGACACCTCCCACTAGACCAGGTCTCTTGAAGTCCCATCCAACCTGGCCTTGAACAGTTCCAGGGATGGGGCATCTACAACTTATCTGGGCAACCTGTTCCAGTACCTTATCTCACAGTAAGGAATTTCTTCCTAATATCAAATTTAAACCTACCCTCTTTCAGTTTAAGGCCATCCGCCTTGTTCTGTCACTACATGCTCTTGTAAAAAGTCCCTCTTCAGCTCTCTTGTAGCCCACTTCAGGCACTGGAAGGGGCTATAAGATCCCCCCAAAGCCTTCTTGTCTGTAGGCTGACTAGCCCCCACTTTCTCAGTCTATCTTCCTAGGAGAGGTGCTCCAACCCTCCAACCATCAAATCAAATTATCAAATCTGATCATCAAGTTGTGAGACCCAGAGTGGCAGGAATGCAGAGGCAGAGAGAAGTAAAAGGACTCTGCCCATGATATGACTGGAGTCAAGCCTGGGTTCGTGTTTAGGGGTGTTTTGTTTAAAGCAGGATCATGGTGTTGGTAGGTGGCTTATCTCATTCACTCTGATGTCCTCATCACACCCTTCCTGTGCTTCCTATGCACACTGTGAATGGTTGTCTGTATAGACACATGTAACAGCATATACCAGCCTCATGTGGGAAAACAGCCCTATTAAAAAAGAGGGACAAGAGTATTTCCAGTACTCAATGCTCATATGGTGTTTACTATGTAGTGTGACTTCTACTATGAGATTTTGCACAGGAAAAAAGAAAAAAAGGAAAAAAAATAAAGAGAGCTTTTCCTTTTATTTTTTCCAGATCTCCTTGGCACAAAACTTTCTCACTAGAAAATGGAGAGATTTTAATTGTCCTATGCTGGAGGACAGCCTGTAAAGGAGGCTGTAACTGGAGATCTCTTCTGTGAACAAATGGATGCATTTGGGGAACATGAACTGTCCTTATGTCAGGACACTTTTACCACGGAGATGAAATTTC
This sequence comes from Xenops minutus, assembly GCA_035221455.1. NCBI lineage: Eukaryota > Metazoa > Chordata > Aves > Passeriformes > Furnariidae > Xenops > Xenops minutus. Next base: position 34,990,688 of record JAWWEE010000040.1, read on the forward strand.
TGAAATTATTGAATTTATTATGTGACATACATGTGTCATTCAGTAAGCATTTGAACAAAAACTAATTGTGCAGGGATCATTTGTAACCTAGTTAATCTTTGGAAGTATCTTATATTTTATGTAGCCTGTACTCAGGTTGAATTTTAGTTTGAATAAATGCAGGTGTAACTGTATTAATTACTTCAAATTGGGCCACAAATATTAAGTAATTAGTTGGTATGATGGTTCAAATTCCAAGGCCTATAAGAATTATGGAGATCGGAAGGGGCTTGAGTCAAATTTAGCCACATGTTAAGTGCTCAGAGAATAAAGCTCGTTCTGTGATGGTGCTAGGAACATTTTCTCAAGTAATAAGAGTATAGATAGATGAATGAAAAGGAACCACCCAGCACCACAGTGGGATCATTAGCTGAAAAATGCAATCTTTGCAAAAACTTTGATAAAATGTTAAGTGATCTTAAAGGTGTCTAAAATCAAGGTCCTCAGTGGAGTGCCTGCATGGATGTGTGCCAGTAGTGGCATGTTCCTAGCCAGCTGAACCCAAGCCAGCTCTGACCCAGCTGTACTAGTATGATCCTGTACTGGAGCCACTGAGGCTTCTCATGTCTTTGTGTAACAACAGCTGATGGTGGTCCCTGGAGCAGATGGGACGAAGGGTTACCCTTTGTGGGGCCATGGTCTTGCTGGGGAGTCTGACCTGTACTGTCCTGACCCGGCTTTTCCAAGGTTCATCCTGTGTACTTCTCCAACTAAGTATTCACTGAAGATCCTGCTTGCTGATTAGGGTTATGACATTGCCTGGCCAAAAGGATATCTTCAAGTTAAGGAATATTGGTCTTTCAATAAAACTTACTGTACTCATTTACATTCTTGATGTTTCTCTATCCCTGGACTTCTCAGCTGTGTTCTACTTCATCAGTGTGTATGGTTTGACATGCAGTTGACTCCTGACTGGCAAGTTGTAGGCTGCATATGCCAACATTGGCAGTGGCATATTTGAGACCTGCTTTTTATAGATATTCTGTAAGAGTTCCATAAAACACAAGTGTCTAGTGAATATCCCTGTCAGAAAGCAAATTCACCAAAGGTTTGGGGAAGAGAAGACAAAAGGAGACATAACAACAAAAATTATTTCAGCTGCTTGCCTGAGTGAAGAATTTTGCATTTTAAAACATCTTGTGTTTTGATTATCTGCCTGGATTTTGGTCTTTTTTCAGGGGATGACTACAATTGTAGGCACACTAGCAGATGGGGATTAACTAATTCTGTACACAGAAGACAGCGTCACCACAACCTAGGCTGTCATGCTGTGAACAGTCAGAGTCCAATTTCTCAAGCTGGTAGACAAGTCAATAAGCACATATGCTAGTGAGTGAGTTTCCAAATCACCTTGGTAGGCTCACTGCCTGAAACCTCTTGGATTCAGTAGGAGAAAAATCATATGTTCACAAAAGAACTTGCATATCTGTGACTGTCTTTGCAAGGGAACAGTCTTCTTTAATAGTTTTCACTTTACATAATCAAGTTATTTTCTAGCTTAGCTTGTGCCTTGCCTTATCATTTCCCGGACCCATTTGCCCAGAGCTCTTGCTTGACAGGAAGGGATGGGAGGGAGTGTTTTTCCCAGTGTCTCTCTATGAGTATTCTACCTCCAAGGCCAAAAGCTAGGGGTTACCACATCTTTTGACATTGCTTTCTGAGGCAGAGGGGGTTTTTAATTAGCTGTTTGATTATACATTTAATTTCCTTAGATATTCTTTTATCAACAGACAAAATATGCCATAGAAACTGTGCTAGGAACATTGCTGAATTTTTTTTTATTTTATTACATTATCATCCCATTTGTATTTCTAACATTCTTCAGATCATCCCAGGTTCAACAAGACTGCTTATTGTGCTCTCT